>OY992537.1:80141286-80543786 GCA_963921195.1 Pegoplata infirma | reverse complement strand
ATGGAAATCGGTTTAGCCGATTCAGAGTTATTGTAGTATAAATGGAGCTCTTTTCGACCATTTTCGCGTTTTTTCGAAAACGTTCCCACTGTGTCACGCCCAAAAAATCGCAAAACAGTCATTTCTAAAAATGAGAGTTTGTTTGTTTTGATCAAATTTAGCTATGAACAAAATTTCATCGATATCTGAGTTGGTCGGGTTCAAAATTTCAGTTTTATCTCGATTTTTAAATGAAATTCATCATATGTAAACATCATATAGTTTCTTAGAAATTAATGGCTGAAAAATCTAAAAAAACCCCTTGGGATCCTGAGCCATGGCATGTGTCTGTGTCCTCAAATTAGAATGAAAATTTTCATTTTTTTTTTTTTGTTATTTTGGCAAAATGTTTAATTATTTTTTTTTCTCTAATTTTATATATTATTTTGTTTTATATTATTTTAAATAATGTTAAACAAAATGAAAGAGCAAATCAAAAGAGCCATAGAATTATCATATTTCTTAAAAAAAATCTAATTTCCGCAATTATTAGTTATTTTTTTTTTTTCATTGTTATGTTTGCGAATGTTGATAACGAAAAAGTTGCTTTTGTAATTACTTTATTTGTTAAATCCTTAAACAATTTCGTAAAACTTTCTGTGCAAAGTCTTTATGTACAAAAACTATAGATTAGATTTTGATGACTTTTCAAAGTTTAATTAAATATAAAACTTATATAACTTTGCATTTCATTTTATTCAATTAATGCTCATTGTTCTTTAGCAAGAATAATCTATAAACACAATAAGAGAAATTATTTATATTTATTTGTTTCAATAAATTTATGTAATATGCGTACCCGAGTAAAAATTATTAGCAAATACTTTCATAAAAATGACTATAACTCAAAATTTCTCGGCATTCAGTTATTTTGAGACATTATCCGTAAAGCGATTGATTGAACCGATTGAGATCGAGGTAAAATGTCGCAAATGGTCTTGGATAGGCCATATATTACGCAGACCAAGCAACGAAATCACCAGAAATGCACTTGACTGGAACCCACAGGGTCACCGTCTGCCAGGCCGTCCTCGTAACACCTGGGTGAGAATTGTAAAAAGAGAAATCAAAAGCTGTAACAAAAGATGGAACCAAATAAAGTCTTTAGCCGCCGATCGTACAAAATGGAGAGAATTTAAAGACGCCCTATGTTCAACATGAACTTTTATATATTTTGAAGATATTTTGTTTTTAATGTCAGTTAATTTGTATAAATAAAAGGAAATATACATATATGTATATCCGTAAAGCAAAATTTCAGATTCTGAGTAATTTTTACTGAAGAAAAAGTTTGATATTCTTAAAAGTATTTCTTATTGAAAAAGTCTGATATTCTAGGATATTTTTTCTGTAGAAAATATCTCAGATTCTGAGACTTTTTTCCTGTAAAAACAGGTATCAGCTTCTGAAACATATTTTAAACAGAAAAACGTTCAAGATTCTGAGAGTCTGAGTCTCAAATTCTATGACAATGTGTCTGTAGAAAAAGACTTTTATTATTAGGCATTTCTTAATTGAAAAAAAAAAAAAAAAATAGATTTTAATATATTTTCTCAGATTCTAAGATATTTTTCTAAAGAAATTGTCTAAGATTCTGATTCTATGAAACTTTTCCTAAAAAAATCTCAGTTTCTAATACATTTTTTCTATAAAAAATTATGTAGACTTAAAAAAACATTGTAAAATGAAAAGAAAAAATTGTTAGTTTTATTTTTTGCAACCTTCTATTTTACGAGAATTGCCAGTAAAAATTACGATATTTTTTCGTAATTTTACAAGCTTTTCACCAAAAAAAATTTGAAATTTTAAACTTTTTTGACGCGATAAAATTAACAAAATTCTCCTGACTTTACTAGATTTTTTTCTACCTACTGTTTTACGAGAATTCCTTGTAAAAATTATGAGAAAATTTGTAATTTGAGAAGCATTATTACAATAAATTTGTAAATTTACAACTTTGTTGATGCGATTAAACTTTCAAGGAATTCTCGTGACTTTCCTAGATTTTGGAAATTACACTAAAAAAAAAACTGGTAAAACGCCTGGTAAAATGCCTTGTAATCCCGTTCTACCAATATTTAAAAATTTTCCTTGTTTTTTAACAAAAAATTGGTAATTTTAAAAAATTTCAGTTTTATTGGTAATTTTACAAATTTATTTTCGTAATTGTATTCTACCATTTTGAAAGGTTATTTTACAATTTTATTACGAGGACTTTATTTTTATTACGAGGATTTTAGTTGATTTACAAAAAAAAATGTTATTTTACAAAAATTATGTTATACGAGGATTTATGCATAGTATGTTATGTAGTGCATAGGTAATAATCCGAATGGGGATTATGTCCGTTCCCTGCGGGGACTACTTCTGTTTAAAGTAATTGATCTTTTGATCATTAAAATAAATTGAGAAAATATTTAAATTGGAATTAGAATGTGGTACCAAACTAATTTGAAATTTTTTAAAGAAATATTTTAATATGTTTAGAAACTTTTTATTAAGAAAACCATCTAGCAGTATATTTTTTATCCAGTTAAAACTATTTATACTATATATGGTTTGAATTGAGAAAGGTGTGAAAGAAAAATTAATTTTTCTAAAAATTTAAGACATCCTGGTTCGTTTTTTACTAGTTTCATATAATCCAGTTATTATAATCATCAGAAAAACTTTTCATATCAAATTTAATCAGTTAATAGTCAATTATATTCTATATGTGAAAATTATTTACAGATCGCAGCCGCCAAGGATTGAACCCATGATCTGTAATGTTTTTGCTATTAACTGCCTCTTAGATACGATCACTCTAGACCGATACGCTAAGTTGGCTGTTAAGCTAGGGTGACCATTTTTTTATGAACTCAAATCAGTACGCTTAAGCATTTACGTTCATATTTTCGTGAAATACCTCTCTAAAAACTCTTTTCTGTGGCAAAACACTGATAATTTTTTCAGCACTCAAAAAAAATCGGTTAAACTAACAAACTTGGGGCAATTAGTATTTCAGTAAAAACAACTGTTCAAAAAGAGCAAAGGTTTAAAAACAACTGCCTTAAACTGTTGTCGTTATTAAGCAAACAAAATTAACTGACTTCAAACAAGTTAATTTGAATGTTGATCGTTTCAGTGCAGAAATTATAACAAACAAAAACCCACAGGTTTTGAGTTTAAGAAAATCCCTCAAATTCTGAGGACTTTTTTCCATAACTTTTGATAACTCTGACTTTTATAAAACTTCCCAGATAAAAAGCACATGTTTTTTTAAATAGCGGCTGATGTTCTAAGTGATTTGTCCAATAAATTCTGAAGACATCATCGAACATCTCAGTAGCATTTGAATTGATGCAATTACATTATCTTTCTAAAAATATAAAAAATCCATCATCCCGTAAACTTTTCGTTTACAAAACCTCAAAGATTATGGGCGCCTTTTCATATAAAACTTTTCATAATTATAGGATCAAAATAACCTAATGCTCAGATATATTGTTGCGTTAATGAACCTCTTGATTCACGAACTCTGAACATTTTAGAATTGATTTAACTCAAATTATCATTTTGTCATACTTCCCAGCAAAAATAAATCGAGATTTTGGCGACACAGCATCTTTTTATAGCATACCGAAGCGCATCCAAAGAGCGCTGTTGAGGATGCAGTAAAAGTAATGGGAAAATTTTGAATTTTCCCTTAACCCTGCTGTTAGGTTAGAAAAAACTTACGAATCTTAGGTTAGTGGACCATTTGGTCCATACTTAATATTCAAACAAACTAACAATATAATATTATATTTGTATATATTTTGGCTCATTTCTACCTAAATACTATGGCCCTTACCACAAGAAAACAAAAAGTCTATTTTAACAAAAGTTTTATTTTAAATTTCAAATTTTCAATACATTTTTTGAAAGTCGATTTTAAAAACAAAAACAATTTGTATGGAAATAAAATTAAAAGCTCATTTTAAATTTATTTTATTTTCTTGTGGTAAAGCTGTATTATTTTAAGCTTAAATCAACGTTAGAGATGGGTGCGTGAGTGAATTTTGGCTCACGCTCACGCAAGAAATATTATAATCGTTCATGAATCACTCACTCGATTTTTTTTCTGTATTTACGCTCACTTACTACTCACGTCAGTAAAACTAAAAAAAGTTTCTCTCAGGCATGACTCACGTGATTCATAATTACGATCACCCCAATTTACGCAATATTCACTTACAAATACACAATTTTAAGGAAATTTTAAAAAAATGTTTTTCATATATTAGCATTGATTTTTAACTGATTGCAAAAATAAAACTAAAACTATAAATAAAACTGAAAGCAATACAAAAAAATTATATTGAATCACGCAAGAAAAATGACACTCACGCAAAAATTGGGCTCGATTTCTAATCACTCACACATAAAAGTTTTGGAATCACACTCACTCAAGCATGACTCTCGTAATTAACTAGACTTTCGCTCGAGCGTGAGTCACTCGTGATTCACGTGAACCACGCAAATCACGTGACCAGCACCCATCTCTACTCAACACAGCTAATGTAAAAAATTGTTGAGGGATTCCCTTTTTTCATTTTCTTTACTTTAGAGATTGTTATGTATTACAATTCAACATACCTTTGTTCAATTTGTTTTTTCCTATAATTTCTAATGATTCATATCATTTAGGTGGCGTGGATATTGCTGATCAAATGGTTGGTTTCTACAGCACAAAACGCCCAAAAAATCGATAGCCTAACATTGTATTTGCAAACATACTTGATATCCCAGCAAAACCTTAAACATGTTAACGGCTATGTAATGCATTACCATGTAATTCATAGCCAAAAAAATTAAAAAATGTGTATTAGTTTTCGCCTACCGCTTACCATAGGCATTCACTTTATTTATTTTTCATGCATTATGTAAAACTCATGCATTTCATTTGGTGACATCCCAAACAAAAAGCATCAATCTAGTATAGGGTATTGTAAGGTTGCCTTATTCTATACTGGATTAATGATTTTTGTTTGGGATAAGACTCAAAGTAGTGCATGAGGTTTACATAATGCGTGAAAAATACAAAAATAGTTATGCCTTTGGTAAGCGATAGAGAAAAAATGCATATATTTGATTTTTTTTGCTATGCATTACATGGTAATGCATTACATAACCGTGACCATTTAAAAGTTTTGCTGGAATACCCGCTTTGAATGCGTGCATCCTATTTTCTGAAATCGACGTTTCATGGGCTCCAGCTATCGAAATCGCAGGAGAAAATATACTATGAACCAAATGGTCCCTTAAACTAAGATACGTAATTTTTTATTTTTCTCAATCCTGGTTTAAGTCAGAACCTAGATTTTTTGTAAATAACATTGTTTTATAAAAAGACCCCATGAACAAAAAAACTAAGCCAGTATATATCACCGTTCAAAAGTTACAAAGGAAACAATCCAAAAATTGGACCAAATGGGCTTAACCTAACAGCAGGGTTAAAAAACAAGGAAAACTGTCAAATATTGGTAAAATTGGATTACGAGACTTTTCCTAGTAATTTGAAAAGGTTTTTTTTGTGTGTAGTGTTATTAACAAAAACTCAAAAAGAGGTAGATTTTATTATCTTATTTATAATGTTATTAAAATTTCGCAAGAGTATGCAAATTATTAAAAAACCCTTTTTAAAAAAGTAAATTTTTCTAAAAAAAAATAATTTGCAAATATCTCAAAACAAAACCTTACTTTCGAATTTGGCGTACGTATCCGTAATCTACGTCCCAAATGTTACGACTATTCGCAAGTCATAAAATTATTTTGTGCCTCCGTGTTAAACACAAATGACTGCAATGAAAGCTAATAAAATTCAATTTAATGCAATTCCATAATTTGTTCGATACAATTTTATCTTATTGAATTCGAGGACAAATCAACTTTTCTATAATTTTATGCGACGCAATATTACAGTTTTTACTCGGATATATAAAGTGCATTTATAGTAATATACTCAAAATAAGGACACATCAACAGTAGAGCAACACAATGAGCAAGCAACAGTGTTATATTTTGCATATCCTTATAGATATTGGTCTCCCAAATCCAAATATTTCATAAAAATTTTTGGAAGATAAAAATTCAACAAATATTTAAAACAAATCCCTTTTTCGAGGTATTCGCTTTTGGAAATTTTAGACCTCTAGATTCCTCATCGAAATCTTCATCGAAATAAAAACTTTGGATATATTGTCAATTTGTTTAAAGCGATAAAAATCAACTCATACTATTTTTTGTAAGTTTTTCAAAAATGAATCCACAAAACCTCTACTAGATTTTACTGTTTCTTTTATATTTTGTAAATTTAATAATCTTTATTGGTCTTATTATCCAAGAATAAATTAAATTTTTTATGCCAACAAAAGAGAATGTTATATCATTTATTTTTGTGTTAATATTTGTCTTTTTATGGCCAACCAATATTAATTTATGCAATTTGTTGGTTTTGGTTTTATTTAAATGTACATTCATAAATCTTTAAGTATTTCACTTTTATACATTTTGCAAAACTTCAGTAAAGCAACAGGTGTTGGTTTAATATTAATGTTAAATTAATTTCTTTTATTTTTCAATATCAGCAAAACAAAGTCAGTATTGCGAATGATGGCAATAAAATTTTAAACGCCCATAATTAAACATGTCAGCTAAATATTGTAATTAAATAAAGATATCGCCTTTTCCATTATAGATCTGCTAAAGATATATATTTTTTTTGACCTTGGGTCTTTCAATTTCCATATTTTGTACAAATGTACTACGAAGGCATTTAGTAATTTTTAGCAGAGGAAAATTTTGATATCTCGATTAAAATGTAATCCGTTTAATCTAAATTTCATACAGGGATAAAAATACAATCTATTCAGAAATTCATGAGACACTTGTTTTTGTAGCGGAAAATTTGGTGTGAAATGTCTTATATGTACTTAATTTTGCAGAATTTCACCGTTTTTTTGTTTAGTTTTTATGAATTATTCCCAGATTTGAGAATTTTTTTGAATTTTTTGCAAGAGCATGTAATTTTCAGCGAAACAAAATTATGCGAGTAAAATAACCAAAACTACATGAAATTTTCGAATTGACGTTTTTAATTTCTATTTTATTTAAAGCACATTGGGTCACTTAAACATTTAAGAGAAAAATTAAAAAGCAAATAACAAAACTCTTAAAAGATGCAATTTATTTAAAACAAGTTATAATAATTTTTTAAAATATAAACCAAATGATAAAATAACGAAAGCATCTGCAAAACAACACGTAATCCATAAAAAACTAACAATAAGTTTTATCCGAAAATTTATGAAATGTCCCATTGTTTCAACAAAAATGCCTGCGAATTTTGTACTCTTTCCCAAAACATATTATCAGTCGAAGACCCCATTAAAAAACCAAAAGAGCTGTACATTTCGTAAGTGTGTGCAAAAATAAGTGCAAAAAAGTGTTTTTACATTTTGGAGAGTACAAAAGATTCGGCACCAAAGAATATACGACTCTCACTTTTTTATGTCCATTTGATAAACAAATGGAAAATTTTTATGCGAAAGCTTAGACTTGGTGAAAAAGAAGTTTTGGTAAAAAAAAATGATTTTTTTCACGAAAAACAAAATTATGTTAAAAAAAATTAAACGAACCCAAAGTTATTGGTGAAAAAAAATTTTGATGAAAAAAAGTTTTTGATGAATTTTTTTAATGAAAAGAAAAATTTTTTGATGAAAAAAAAATTTATGAAAAAAAAATATGAAAAAAAAAAAATTTTTGGTGAGAAAAAAATTGATAATAGAAAATGTATTATAGTTTTTCGGCGTAAGCCAAGTGTACTTAATTTGTTGTTTTGTGTTTTTGATTGAAGAAGAAAATTGTGTCTTCTAAAGATTAAATTAAATGTGGATTTACACTATACCATGGTTTCTGTAGCCACTTCTACGTCATCAGTAGGTAATTACATTAAATTAATTGTTTGATATTTGCTAGAAAAATTCTTGATATGTTTTTTTTATCAACAGACTAGCCTGCCATGAGTTTAGAACCTGTGCTTCTGAAAATCACTCATGGTTTTGTATACCTGCGCCTCAACTACTTAGGCTATGATCGGTATACAAACATCAGTGTCGAAACGTAGTTTGTTTAAATCATAGTGGATTTTGTGTGTGACTTATACAGAAAAGCTTTTTTTCCAACTCAAGCAATTCATTTAAAAAAAAAATTGATAAAAAAAAAATGTTGATGGAAAAAAATTGTTGAAAAAAATTATGAAAAAAAATGTTGATAAAAAAAAAAAAATTTATGAAAAAAAAAAATTTGATGAAAAAAAAAATTTATGAAAAAAAAAATTGATGAAAACAAAAATTGAGGAAAAAAAATGATGAAACAACAAAAAAAAATTATAAAAAAAATTTTTGACAAAAAAAAATTTGATGAAAAAACAAAAAAAAATATGAAAAAATTTTTGATGAAAAAAAAAATTGATGAAAAAAAAATATTTGATGAAAAAAAATTGAAGAAAAAAAAAAATTTGATAAAAAAAAATTTTGATTAAAGATAAAAAAAAAAATTATGAAAAAAAAGTTTAATGAAAAAAAAAATTTTTGTAAAAAAAAAAAATAAATTGATGAAAAAAAAAGTTTGATGAAAAAAAAAAATTGATGAAAAAAAAAAAAAAATTTGATGGAAAAAGAATTGATGAAAAAAAAAAAAAAAATTTAATGAAAAAAAAAAATTTTTTTTTTGATGAAAAAATTTTTTTTTTTGTTGAAATAATTATGTTACTTTTTATTCACCAGCTGGTGATAAACGGTTTTATTCACCACGAGGTGAATTATTATCAAAGTTACAAACCCAAGTTATTAAAATTTTTGGTTTTAAGAAAATGAAAATAGTAATTCTTCTTTTCTTTTTTGTTAATTGTTAGCTATATAGTCAAACTGAGGTGGCGTCCTCAACTTTTTTAAAATTAGACACCAGCCTAAAAACATTATCATGTTAATAGGTAACTCTTATTTTGGTCCCTTCTTTCCTATATGCAAGTTTCAGGACAATCGATGAGTGCCATGTGAAAGACCTTCCTTGTTAGATTCTGAGACATTTTTCGTGCAGACAAAGTCTCAGGACCTGCGACATTTTTTGTACTAAGGAAGTCTCAGATCTTAAACGTTTTTTGTATAAAAAAATTCTCAAATTCTAAAACATTTGAGCAAATCCACGCGAAATTTAACTGACGGATCAACGATTTAGTTAGTTTGGTTATTTGATAGAGCTTCATAAATGATTAAAACCTATATTTTTTTTTATCAATACTTTGGAAGATATGGGCGTTTAAAACATCGCTTTTTTGACAATATTGACTTTTAGACAGTATTTTAAAATTTTTGTGATCGGAAACCTTAAGTCGTACAAAAGAACTTATAAAAACAAAATTGAATATAAAATTATGAAGAACCCAGCAAAACTTACCTTACCATATAAGGTATAAAATAAGGTATAAGATCTCTTATTTTATACATTGCAGCATTGATGATTTTAACAGGCGATGAGACTAAAAGTAATGCATATACATTATCACAAAGAATACCAGTAAGGTATAAAATAAGTCATAAATTTATAACAAAGAATACGAGTAAGGTGTAAAATATATGATATTTTATAGGTTACGAGTAAGGTATATAATATAGCATACCAGAACGTAATATATAAGGTGTTACGAGTAGTGAAAAAGTAATTTTGTATTAAATTTACTCACGTGATTGTAAGCGAGATAAAATATACTCCTGGGTGAGTGTGTGTCATTAACAAATTTCTGTCGTGAATCCATCTCTAGTTTAAACTTATGCATTTTTTTATAAAATATTTATTTTTTATGTTATTGTAATGCATTATGTATTCAATTATAAATAATGCATTATTTCAAACTTTCAAATAATACATAATGTAACCAAATATAAGTCATCCATGATTTAATGTTTAGAAATAATAAATATGAAATACATTTTTTTCAATAATCATGCATTACGTAGCTAATTATTAGTAATGTATTATTTTTCACTTTAAAATAATACGTTGTGGAACAAATGTTTGGTAAGACATCATAAAATAATGCTACAAATAAGATATATACATTACCTGGTAATGTGTTATATAATCACCACCCATTACCAAAGTTTTGCTGGGAATAAAAATTTATAATTTTTTTTTTTTTTTTTTTTTTAAATTTTCAACAAAAAATTTTTTAAACCATATTTGAATGTACTTTTTCCTGGGAAGAACACCATGGATTTCCAAAAGCAAAATTTTGTTTTAAAGAATGCCCTGTTAACGATATTAAAATTTCAGAGAGGTGTTTGTCGTATTGTTCAGCAATTATTTTTCAAAGTTTGTTAGAGCCAAATGTATGATTTTTTTTAAATTTTGGCCAAAAAAATCATATAGTTGGCTCTAGAGTCTAGACAATTCCTTTGTGGTTTTTTACTTGGAAAAAGTAAGTTGTACGAAATTTTTTTTGTGGCAATATTGTTGATAAAATTATGGAGATTTTCAATTCAGCAACAAAAAAAATAAAAAATTAAAAAAAAAATTTAACAAAAATTTTTTAAAACAATATTGTCCTTTTCTCCTGTCAAGGACACCATGGATTTCCAAAACGAAAATGTTTTATTAAAGTTTAGAGTGCGCTTTTAAAGCTGTTAAAAGTTTAGGAAGGTGTTTTTTCGTGTTGTCGAGCAATTCATTTTTAAAGTTTGTGATAAAGCAAAATTTTGGATTTTTTGCCAAAACATTGTAAGAAATCAAGTATTTAGCTACCAAACAAACTTCAAAAATTAATTGCTAAACAATACAAAAAACACCTCTCTGAAATTTTAAAAGCGTTAAAAAGGCATTCTAAACTTTAATACAAAATTTTGATTTTGGAAATCCATGGTGTCCTTCCCAGGAAAAAAGGACATTCAAATATTGTTTTCAATATTTTTTGTTGAAATTTAAAAAATCTTCATATTTTTATATACAATATTTGTTTTAAAAGTTTTTTCGTACAACTTACGGTTTACGAGAACAAAAATGTTAAATAACTGTCTAAAAGTCAATATTGTCTAAAAATCTCTTTTTTTTAACGCCCATATCTTCCAAAGTATTGATAAAAAAATATTGTTTTTAATCATTTACGAAGTTCTATCAAATAACAAAAATAAGCAAAATTGGTGATCCGTCAGTCAAATTTCTCACGGATTTGCTAATTTTTCGTAAAGAAATTGTCACAGATTCTGAGACATTTTCCGTATAAAAAGAAAAATTAAGATTCTGAGACATTTTTCATATCGAAAAAGTTTCAGATCTGCGACATTTTTCGTATAAAAAAAGTTTCAGTTTCTGGGACATTTTTCTAAGATAGAAAAGGTCTCATTAACCAAATTGTTCTACACAAATATCATGGTTTTAATAAGTAAAGAAAAATTACCTCGAACTAGAAAATCCCTTCTCAAAATATTTTTTTTTAGTTTCTTTGTCTTAAAACATGTACTAACATAAGTTTAATTTGTAAAAAAAATTATTATTTTTGTCACGCGACTTTTTCTTTCCAGCGGGACCCCAAATTCATGTGTGCCCAGGGCCCCGCCATACCTTAATGGGGCCCTGAACTTTAGTACTTGATCCAAAATTTTTTTTTTTTTTCATTATCTGACTTTTAATTAAAATAATGATAAGATGGTGTATTTAGTTTTTGATCTTACAACTCATTTTTATCTGTATACTGTAGTTTTTGATTCTTGTCATGTACA
The DNA here is from genome assembly GCA_963921195.1 of Pegoplata infirma. Classification (NCBI taxonomy): domain Eukaryota; kingdom Metazoa; phylum Arthropoda; class Insecta; order Diptera; family Anthomyiidae; genus Pegoplata; species Pegoplata infirma. The sequence goes on along the minus strand of OY992537.1, from coordinate 80,531,949 downwards.
AATTTCTATCAGTTCTATGGTAAAAATTAAAATTTTAAACAATTTACTATTGCAACATTCATTAAATTAATTTTAATGTTTAAAACAAATCGCAAAATTTTTGAATTGCATTATAAAATTCAGTTTTTGCTTAAATATACGCATAACTTTATTATATTTATTTAAAATAAAAACACATATTTAAAAAAATATGCAAATAAAGTATACGCCATGTTGGCTGCTTTGAAAGAGCAAAAACAAAAGCAGCAGCATCAACATGATTTAACGACAAATGTATAAATAATGAAGATAAAATAAAACGACACTCTATACAGAAAACAAAAAAAAATATAAAAAGAAAAAACGACATATGACAGTAAAAGTTTGACAGTTGTTGTTACATTGCAATATACATTTTTTTAACAATTCTCGGGAATCGTAAAAAAAGGATCGAAAAAAAAATTTGATAAACAAAAAAACTAAAACTTAAACTAAAAATGCAAAACACATGGCACAAATGATGACCTTAATTTTTGGATAAAAAAAAACAAACTTACGAAAATATATGTATGAACAAAAAAATAAATAAAACTTCAATGTAAATTTGAGTTGTGCTTTATTTCGACCCCTTTTCAACTTTTCAGTTTTTTGCGCATTGCTAGAAAATTTGTTTGCATTTTAAACTTATTGGCATTACATAAGTGGCTACGAATTGTAAGCAAACTAAGCAAAAACGTGTACATTAGAGTGTCCCTTATTTTGGAAATGTTGGAAATCTTGAGACGGTACCCGCTCATTTTTTTCCTTTTGACTTAAAAATAACTCAGGAAAAATTTTACGCCCCTAGGACCACGCCTTCCCTACGCGACGGGGCCTTAAAGAGCGGGGCCTAAAAAATCATTTTTCCATACAAACCAAAAAAATTTTTTTTTTATTTTTAATTTTTTTGTTATTAATTATTATATTACTTGGTTTGCTTATTCACGACAAAAAATTTGATTTTGGAGGGATAAGTCTTTCAGCGCTAAAAAATTTTTCGCAAAAAAAAAATTTGGGCGGCCGGGGTCCTACAGTAAAAAATTTTTAAAAAATATTTTTTTTTAGTTTTGACCAGCAACGGTTTTAGTTGCTATGTTGCTTTAAATGATATATATTCCAAAAAAAAAATTATTCATATCTGTGACATCTTTATCTTTTTCGAAAAAAAAAATTTTGAGCCGTAGGAATCCTACGGTAAAAAATTTTTAAAAAATATTTTTTTTTAGTTTTGAAAAGCAATGGTTTTAGTTTTTATGTTGTTTTTAATGATATATATTCCAAAAAAAATATTATTCATATTTGTGACATTTTTATCGTGTATCGAAAAAAATCATCAATGCATTTTTTACCCTTTTTTAGAACACGATTAAGATGTCACAGATACAAAAAATATTTTTTTATGAATATATATCATTTAAAGCAACATAGCAGCTAAAACCGTTGCTGGTCAAAACTAAAAAAAAATATTTTTTAAAAATTTTTTACTGTAGGACCCCGGCGGCTCAAAATTTTTTTTTGCGAAAAATTTTTTAGCGCTGAAAGACTTATCCCACCAAAATCAAATTTTTTGTTGTGAATAAGCAAACCAAGTAATATAATAAATAATAACAAAAAAATTAAAAATCAAAAAAAAAATTTTTTGGTTTGTATGGAAAAATGATTTTTTAGGCCCCGCTCTTTAAGGGCCCGTCGCGTAGGGAAGGCGTGGTCCTAGGGGCGTAAAATTTTTCCTGAGTTATTTTTAAGTCAAAAGGAAAAAAATGAGCGGGTACCGTCTCAAGATTTCCAACATTTCCAAAATAAGGGACACTCTAGTGTACATCTATGAGTTAAAAAAGTGCAAATATAAAAAAATCTAATAAAAAAGTTAAATTTAGCCTTGCCGAATGTATAGTACTCTGCACAAAAATCTTAAATAAAAAAATAATTAAAAAAAATCAAAGAATTCATTTTTGAAATATATTGAACGTTTTTCAATTTTTTTTTTTCAAAAATTTGTGTTTTTTCCATGTTCAAGAATTTGTTTAAGAAAAAGCTCAACGTTTTTTTCCCTTCGCCTTGTTATAGGGTTCGAAGCAATCTTTCATTTAATAATTTTTTTGACCCAAATCCGATCATTGTAACCCTTCAATCAAAGTTTTGAATTTTTGGAAAATGTCCACCAAAATTTTAAGTTTTTGAAAAATTAAAAAATATGTCTTCGATACATTATTAAAGCAATCAAAGTTTTGATTTTTTGGAAAATGTCCACCAAAATTTAAAGTTTTTGAAAAATTAAAAAATATATCTTGCGATACATTATTAAAGCAAGCTCAATACGAATATCAAACAAATTCTAAGATCGATCGAGCGGTTTTCAAAATATCACCATTTGAAATTTTTCAAAAAATTTTTCACGATTTTTTAAAATAAAATACCAACATTTTTTTTTCACTGGCTTTTTATAGACATTGATCTAATCGTTCTTAATTTGAGGCATATAAGACACATGTATTCAATGGCGTGCTTTGATCAAAGTTTATAGTTTAAAGTTTTCTAAAAAAAAACAAATGTTGATCAAATGGCACAACGCACAGTGGGGAAAAATCGACTTTTTTTGTCCAATTTTTCCTACAGGTCGCAATACTTAATCGATTTTGGTTTTTCTTTTTTTATATTTTAGCCAATAAAATTCCGCATCGATCTGTCATGGTGGATTTTTGAAAAAAATAAATTGGGATTATTATTTATATTTTCCTTAAGTTCAGAAAATTTTAATTTTTTCAGTATTTTTGCAATAAAAAATGAAATAGACAGGGGACGAATATGCTTTATAGACTAAATTAGAGGTATTGGAACCCCTTATCAACGATGTGACTAGTATTTGAAAATATATTATTATTTTGGTTTTTATAACCAGACAAAAATTCAAGAATTTTCACTTTTAAAAGCCTATATCTTTAAAAATAATGAACCAATTTCAATAAAATCTTTTTTAGATTAAAGCTTATGTTTTGCTTAGTCATAATTGGTACACAAAATTTTTTTCAAAAAATATTTTATTTTTTGTTTAAATATTACCTTATGATTTTTGGAATTTTAAATTTATTTTTTAGTCTGTTTTAACAAAAAAAAAGTTGTTACATTGTAAATTCGAAACAAGTAGAAAAGTTAAATTCGACTTGGCCGAATCTATGCATACCCTCCACAATGCCCTTTTTAAGTGATAGTAAATTTTCTAACGTGAAAAAAATAACATTTTTGGTTAGAAATATTTTATTTTCTGTAAAAAAACTTTTTTTTATTAATTTTTGAAAAAAAAAAAAATTTACTAATTTTTTTTTTTGAGTGTAAAATTTTTTTTTGAGTGTATTTTTTTTTGTAGTGTAAAAAAACTTTTTTTTATTAATTTTTGAAAAAAAAAAAAAATATTTTACCAATTTTTTTTTTGAGTGTAAAATTTTTTTTGAGTGTAAACTTTTTTTTGAGTGTATTTTTTTTTCTGTTTAAGTGTAAAAATATTTTTGTGTGACAAAAATACCTTTTAAAATATTTTTCTGACTTACAAATTTTTTTAAAACATGTTTAACGGGTTTTCAACACGTGAATTTAAGGTGAAACTAATCTGAAATTTACGGTTTTGCTTATAACTTTTGAACCACCGGACCGATTTGGCTGAAATTTAAAACGAACTGGACCGGAGAAACGGTAAATATATATACCACACTTCAGCACCCTCAGAATTGCCGTTCGAAAGTTACCGTGTGTTTTATCTCGTAAATTCCAGAAAAACCCTTGCCGAAATTCACCCATTTGCTTATAACTTTTGAACCACTGGACCGATTTCGCTGGATTGCAATACCAACCTGACCAGGTAAATGTCCAACATATATGCCAAACTTCAGGAGCCTCCGTAAAGTCTTTCAAAAGTTAGCGTGTTTTCAACAGACAGACAGACAGACAGACAGACGGACAGACGGACGGACGGACGGACGGACGGACGGACGGACGGACATCGCTAGATCGTCTTAAAATCGATCGAGGATCATGAATATATATACTTTATGGGGTCCTAGACCAATATTTCGAGGTGTTACAAACGGAATGACAAACTTATATATACCCTCTATCACTAGAGTGGAGGGTATAAAAAAGCGTTAAACAATTTTGCAAAAATACTTTGTTTACCAATAATGGTTTAGAAACTGATAAGCTTTAATCTAAAACAAGTAGAAAAGTTAAATTCGACTTGGCCGAATCTATGAATACCCTCCACAATGCCCATTTTAAGTGATAGTAAATTTTCTAACGTGAAAAAAATAACAATTTTGATTAGAAATATTTTATTTTGTGTAAAAAAATTTTTTTTTTAGTGATTTTGAAAAAAAAAAAAATAATTTACTAATTTTTTTTTTTGAGTGTAACATTTTTTTTGAGTGTAAAATTTTTTTCGAGTGCATTTTTTTTTTGTTTTGGTATAAAAATATTTTTGAGTGACAAAAATACGTTGTAAAATATTTTTGTGACTTACGAATGTTTTTTAAACAGGTTTAACGGGTTTTCAACACGTGAATTTAGGGTGAAGCAAATCTGAAATTCACGATTTTGCTAATAACTTTTGAACCACTGGACCGATTTGGCTGAAATTCAACACGAAGGCTGGAGGAACGAAAAATATATATGCCAAGCTTCAGCATCCTCAGAATTGCTTTTCGAAAGTTATAGTGCTTTTTATCTCATAAATTCACGAAAAACCCTTGCCGAAATTCAGTCTTTTGCTCATAACTTTTGAACCACTGGACCGATTTTGCTGGATTGCAATACCGACCTGACCAGGTAAATGACCAACATATATGCCAAACTTCAGGAGCCTCTGTAAAGTATTTCAAAAGTTAGCGTGTTTTCAACAGACAGACAGACGGACAGACGGACGGACGGACGGACGGACATCGCTAGATCGTCTTAAAATCGATCGAGAATCATGAATATATGAAGGGCTTATTGTAAAAACTTGATAAGCAACATTTAATTTTATGGTGGTTTTTTCATTAAAACTTTTGAAATTATGTAAAAAATAGATCTTTTGAAGAACTTTCATACTCAATATACTTATACGAAGGGTTTAAGCAAAAATTCTGCCAAAAATCTGTCAATGGAACATCAGTAAAAAGCAAATCACACCAAAAACTAAAATGTTGCTTATCAAGTTTTTGCAGTAAGCCCTTCATATATACTTTATGGGGTCCTAGGCCAATATTTCGAGGTGTTACAAACGGAATGACAAACTTATATATACCCTCTATCACTAGAGTGGAGGGTATAAAAAAAAATCATTGCAATTTGCACATTATTTAAAATGATATGGTACTTAAAAGTGAACATTTTTAAGTTTTCATATGTTTATAAAAACCAAAATAACAATAAATTAACAAATGATATTAATGTCATTTATAAGGGGTTCAAATACCTTTAATTTTGTCCATACAGCTTATTCGTCCCCTGCCTATTACATTTTTTAGAGCAAAAATTCTAAAAAAATTAAAATTTTCTGCTTTAATTTTGTCCATACAGCTTATTCGTCCCCTGCCTATTACATTTTTTAGAGCAAAAATTCTAAAAAAATTAAAATTTTCTGATCTTTAAAAAATTATTAAAATAAAACAAAAAACGATTTTTAGAAATACACCATGACAGATCGATGAGGAATTTTATTAGCTAAATTTCAAAGAGAGAAAACTAAAATCGGTTAAGAATTGCGACCTGTAAGCAAAATCGGACAAAAAAAGTCAATTTTCCCCACTGTGCAACGGCTTAAACGAAATTAGTTGGTAAAATGTAAGCCCAATCGAATTAAATTCACCCGAGACACATTTTGAACATTTTTTAGAAAAATATATTAAAATTTCGGAAGTGAAATCTAGAAACTCCAAAAAAATTCGAAAATTTTCTTTTTCACATTTATATATCCTCCACTTTAGTGAAAGAGGGTATATATTGTTATTCCGTTTGTAACACCTCGAAATATTGGCCTAGGACCCCACGAAGTGTATATATTCATAATCCTCGATCGATTTTAAGACGATCTGGCGATGTCCGTCTGTCCGTCCGTCTGTCTGTCTTGCTGTCTGTTCAAAGCACGCCAAGTTTTGAAGGACTTCACGGAGCCTCCTGAAGTTTGGCATTTATGTTGGGAATTTACCTGGTCAGGTTAGTATTGCAATCTAGCGAAATCGGCAAAGTGGTTCTAAAGTTATAAGAAAAAAAGTGAATTTCGGCAAGTGTTTTTTGCGAATTTAAGATATAACAAGTAAAAAAGTTAAATTCGGCCTTTTCGAATGTAGTGATACAATCCACAATTTCAAAAAGATTATTGAAAAAAACTTTATTTAAAAGGAAATTGCTTTTGAAAAAAAAAATTTGAAAAAAAATTTCCGCAAAAAAAAATTGGTAAAAAAAATCCCCGATTTTTTTCTTTTTTTGTCAAAAAATATGTTCGTACTTGTTTAAATACCATTTGGTGTTCAATTACGTTCACATATGCCAACCAGCAGCCGAATTGGAGCATTTTGTATTTTTAGGTTATGTTGAATGTACTAAAATTTTGGAGGCGTCCTTACATTTTCGTTCATAACTTTTGAACTGCTGAACCGATATCGCTTAAATGCAATACCAAACTTCTCGAGAGAACTTCCAATAAATATGTAAATATTTTGGCCGTGATCACCATTTCCACCGACAGACAGACGGACAGACGGACATCGCTAGAATGTCTTAAAATCGATCGGTGATCATGAATATATATGGGGCATTCCAGGCCAAATCACTCACTTTTAGACCCGACACCATTCGATTTATTTTATTTTTGAATATGTTTTAGTACTTATTAAACGCAACTCGGACACCAAACTTCAGCGTTTTATTCCAAGATGGTATTGAGTAATCAATTTTTCAAAATGGCGATTTTTAAAAAAAAATTAAAAAATTAAAATTTTCAATTAATTTTGACCAGTTAAAAATATAGATATCTTAAAAAAAGTTGAACAACGTTTTGTTGGTATTTAAATGTAGTTTTAGAAAAAAATATTAAAAAATTAATCGAAGTAATTATCACTTATTTTTTAACGTTTAAAAATTAAAATCGATTTTTTGAAAAAGTCCGAAACCTTCGATTTTTTTTAAAAACGTCTAAAAGTTCTACTCTAAATTACGCAACTTTTAAGCCTTAATTGGAGATGTGATCGAAATTTGTTATATTTTTTTTTAATTTTAAAAATTGCACCTTTTATTTTTTGACTCTGATTTATTTAATATGGTGCTACAAAAAAATTAAATTGGTAGATACTGATCCTAATTTACCCTAGATACATTCATTTCGAGGTAAAAATACGCCTCACAAAAATTAAGCACGATCGGACATGGGTAGGGTAAAATATGATTTTTTTTTGTTTTCTCAATTTTTTTTGGTATTTTAAGTTAAGTTTAAATTTAAGTGGTTACAGAATTATAATACGGAGTAAAATGCCTCTCTAATAAGGTACCAAAAACTAAAATCGGTTGAAAATCAGCCAAGTTATTACAACTTCCCCAGGCATCTAACGTATGGCAGACCTCTTGATTAAGGAATACAATCCGATTTTTGAAATTCATTGAAATTTTCTACTGTTTAACATTTTTTTATTCTTCAAGTTCAAATGTATTTAGATGACAAGTACTTTTCATTTTGTGTTTTGCAAACTTGTTTTAAATTAATGCTAAAAATGCCTGCATTTTTAACACCCTTTTGAAATCTCTATTTAAAAAAAAAATATTTTTTTTTGTTTTAAAATTTGAAAAACCAAACAAATATTACACTAAAACATGAATAATGAAAAAATGTTATTACAGTAGAAAATTTCAATAAATTTAAAAAAGGAACTCGTATTCTTTAATCAAGTGGTATGACACACGCTAGATGCCTGGGGAAGTTGTAATAACTTGGATGATTTTCAACCGATTTTAGTTTTTAGTACCTTATTAGAAAGGCATTTTACTCTACATCATAATTCTGTGATCACTTGAATTAAAACTTAACTAAAAATACCAAAAAAAAAAATGCGAAAACAGAAAAAAATTCATATTTTTCCTTGTAATCCGTTTTTTTAACTTCAAGAACCATGCTAAACGCATTACCCATTTCCGATCGTCCTAAACTTTTGTGAGACGTATTTTTACCTCGAAATGAATATATCTAGGGTGAGTTATAGGTTATTATCTACCAATTCATTTTTTTAGAGCACCATATAAAATAAATCAGAGCCAAAAAATTAAAGGTGCAATTTTAAAAAAATAGAAAGAATTGCGATCACATCTCGAATTATAGCTTAAAAGTTGCGTAATTTAGAGTTGAATTTTTATAGTTTTTTACAAAAAAAAAATCGAAGGTTTCGAACTTTTTAAAAAGTCGTTTTTAATTTTTAAACGTCAAAAAATATGTGATAATTACTTTGAATAATTTTTTCATATTTTTTTTTCTAAAACTACATTTAAATACAAACAAAATGTTGTCCAACTTTTTTAAAATATCTATATTTTTTAATGGTCAAAATTAATTAAAAATTTCAATTTTATAATTTTTTTGAGAAATTCGCCATTTTGAAAAATTGATTACTCAACACCATCTTGAAATAAAAGGCTGAAAATTGGTATACAAGTTGCATTTAATAAGTACTAAAACATATCCAAAAATAAAATAAATCGAAAGGGGTCGGGTCTAAAAGTGAGTGATTTGGCTTGGAATGCCCAATATACTTTATGGGGTCCCCGACCGATATTTCCATGAGTTACAAACGGAATGACAAACTTATATATACCCTCTATCACTAAGTGGAGGGTATAAAACACGCTAACTTTTAGCACTCAGAAATATTTTTACACAAAATAAAAAAATTGAACTCGAAAAAAATTTTACATAAAAAAAAAATAACTAATTTTTCTTTTTTACAAAAATGAAAAAAAGTTTTTTTCTCAAAATTAAATAGTTCTAATCAAAATTGTTAACCTTTTTCATTGTGGAGGGCATTCATAGATTTGGCCAAGTCGAATTTAACTTTTCTACTTGTTTTATGTGAATTAGTTTTTTAGCACACCGGCCTATTTTTATAATTTCTGAACTGTAGGAATAAGAAAAACGCCCTTAATTAATTTTATTCGTAATTTAACCCAATTGGCCTCAAATTTATGCCACTTAGTATTTGGATCTTGTAGAATAAAAATTTACCCAGACACTTGGGAAAATCCAAAGTTTAAGAAAATTTTTTTTTCTAATTATAATGATAAAAAAAATGTTTTTTTGAGAGGAAAAAAAATTTCCACAAACAATTTTTTTTTTTTGATAAAAAAAAAACAACATGCTAGAAAATCTTTGTGTCATTCGGTTTCTATATCTGTTTACTTATGGCAACATTTTGAATTTTAAGGTTATGTGAAATATTTTAAAATTTTTAAAACCGCTTAAACTAGCTCAAATGTAATACAAAAAAGTTCCTAGGGCACCAACAAGGGCACCAACAAGGATTTCAACTGACATACACTAAAAAAAAACAGTAAAGTTAGCAAAAAATTTAGTTAAATTTAACTAAAAAAGCACCTGATTTTGGGCCTACTAAATTTCTAGTTAATTTAACTAAAAATATTAAGCTATCTTTTCGTAGAATGATAGGAGCAAAAAAAAACCGTAACTTTAACTAAAAATGTCGCTGAAAATTTCGTAACATTTTTATGTACATATTTACATAAAAATTAGTTGAATTCAGCTAAAATTTTAGTTACTTTTCGTAAACTAAAATTAACAAAATATTTCGTAATTTTTTTTTTACATTTTTAGGTTAACATTTTTTTGTTTTTTTTTCACCGAACACTTTAAACACGAACACTTCACTAATTTTTTTTCTATTTTTTCACAGCATTAAGTTCAGCTTAAGTAGAACTTATGAGATTTGCATAGGAGGCTACACAAAAAATTTCTTAAATAGTAATCACTCTTTTCACATAACAAATATGTTACGAAAAATCAGCAAATTAATTAGTAAAAATTCGTTAACTCAGTTTTTAAGTCAACAAAAAAAATTAATTCAAAATTTGTTCAAAACTAGTATTTTCGTAAATTGAACTTAACTAAAAAAAGTTGTTAAAACGCTGATTTTAACTAAAAATTTGCTAAAAAGCCAGTTAACTCAACTTAACTAAAAAAAATTGTTGACTTTACAGTTTTATTTTTTTTGAGTGTACGAGAATGTCATAGAATCCATCACTGATCATTAATATATACACTTTATGCGATCCCAGAGAGGTATTTTGTGCAGATACAAATGGTATGACAAGAGTATGTATGCCCTTTACCTCTAAGTATAGGGTATAAAAACTAAACGGATACAGTATGCAAAACTAAACAGAAAATAAACAAAAAGTGTATTCTACATAAACAACCGGACATCTAAACCTCTAGTTACCTGAAAGCTTAAAGTTGGTTTAATTGGATTGAAAGTTTAGGTTGTAGATTTTTAAAGGTGCTTACAACTTGACATCTAAATAATTTATTAGCATTTACTCATATACTCTTGGCATTTACTTATACAAGAAAACCTAGAACTTCTTTCTTTGAAGAATTTCTTTGTAGATTTCAAACCAACTACAGAATGGGTGTATTCTCACTTTGTTATTACGTAAGTAACGCACCAAAATATGAGTTTAGGACTACATCAAGTAAATATATTATTGTTCCTTGATAGGGTCAAAAACATTCTTGGAATTTCCGTATATGTATAAGACACGATGCAGTGAAAAATTAGAGAGCTACCCCGGAATTTTAGAACGAATATGTATTATAGCAATAGGCAGTTTTGGTTCGTAAACGTGCAAATTCGGACCAGTTGGAAAAAAGATCCCTCTTTAAGAACTAAACCAGCCTCTGAAAAAAGGCTTAAAGATTTTTTTTTTGTACATAGTTTTGTTAAACAAATGAAACATTTTTATGCTTTAAGGTCCTGCACTTGGACCCAAGAAGTTTTTTTTTACAACATTTTTTTAGCATTTTTCTTTTTAACATGATAATGTTTTAAGGCTGGTGTCTAATTTTAGGAATGATGCAGGACGCCACCTCAATTTGACTATATTAGCTACCGACTAACAAAAAAGAAAATAAGAATTACTGTTTTCATTTTCTTAAAACCAAAAAGGTTTGTAAGTTCGATTACTAACTTGGATCATAATTCACCTGCTGGTGGATAAACCCGTTTTTCACCAGATGGTAAATAAAAAGTAACATAATTACGCTGTGCTCGAATTTGACACATTTTTTTAAAAAAGCTGGGCACCCTACTGGTAAAGTTAATTCGAGTACGCTAAATTCAATGGTGCTAGCCGTTTTTCGAAGTTAGCGCTCGTATTCGCGATATTCACGATTTAAAATTTTGATGCTCTAGTACAATAAAAACGATAGTTTTAAACTTTTGCAATAATTTTTAAATTTACAACCATTCAAGACTGTTAAACTAGCATAACAAACCATAATACCGTGAATTTTTTTTCGCGAAAAACATTTTTTGGTCGCGAAAAATCGTTATTTTCTTGAAATAATTCGTTAATGATAATATTTTACTTTTTTTTACGTTTGATTTGAAATTAGCCAGTTCATGTACACTAAATCCCATTGTAATATCAGTTTTTTTTCAAAGTTTGCGTATGTATAGTATTAGCGATAGTCGCGATTTTTTTTTTATTTTTAAGTAAAAAAAATATTTTTTATATTATTTAGACAATTTTTAAATTTTTATCATCTAAACTCTATTGAATATACAAAAAAAAAAATTTATTCGCGAAAATTTTTTTCGCGATATTTTTTTCGCGAAATTTTTTTTCGAAATTTTTTTATTTTGCAGAGTGCCCAGTGTGTTATTTTTCAACAAAAAACTTTTTTTTCATAAATATTTTCATACCATTTTTTTTCCTTAAATTTTTTTTTTAAATCAAAAAAATTTTTTTTTTTATTAAAATTTGTTTTTTCATCAAAAAATTTTTTTTTTTTTAATTTTTTTTTTCAAAATTTGCAGGCACTTTTCTTTTCACTTTAAAATTTCTAATTTATTTACCCAATTTCTTTCGTAATTTTTTTTTATAATTCAAATATGGATTTTCACATTGTGAAAACTATAAATTACATGTCAAAATAGGATAAGATGTACCATTGTTAAAAAAATATAACATAGCATTTTTGGGATCCAAACAATACATATTTGCAAATTGAAAGCAGTACAAAAATAAAACGAATTTCAAATTTTATGTTTTGTTATTCTATTTATTCTTCTTTTTTTAGTTTTAAATAAGTGAAAAATATGTAGTTTGTTTTTGTATTTGTATTTGTTTTTTTTTTTATTTTTTTTTTATTTAAAAGTAGAACATCGATGTGCAAACTTGCTGGGAATATAAATCATATAATTAACAGAAATGGCCCAGATTTTTTAATTCGAATAAATATAGATAAAAAAACATGTTGATTTAAATTGATAATTGCATAATGCTGTTAACTTTATATGAGATTTTAAATACATCTGATTAGATATTGGAAATAAATTAAAGTGAACATTTCTTAATGTTATAAATACAATTTTAATATATTAAATACAATTTCGATTTTAACACATGGGAAAAAATACCATATGTGGACACACTTTTGAATTCGTTGACATTTGATCAAGCTAAAACTTGTGCAAAGATGAGATCCAATTCTGAACGAGATCGGTGAAATACTCGCTGAGTTAAAAAGGATCCAATTAAGATGTTTTAGTCAACAGGTTCTTTAATCAAATCCATGTGACTTTTTAGCCGCTGCATATTTTTTTTATAAAATCTTTTCGACGGACTTTTCAATCTTCTAAAAAAAATTAAAAAAAAACAATCAAGACCCCAAAATTTTAACGATTTTTTTCAAAATCAAAACAATTTTTTTTAAACAAGTGTGGATATTTTTTTAATAACCCATTGATACCCTACCCAATGCACCTAGTCATAAAGTTGCTGATTGCTCTTAATTTAATAAATGAATAAATTTTATAAATTTGTCTTTATAGAACAAGAGTTAAAGATTATTAAAAGTTAAAGAACCAAGTAGTTCTGGGAATAAATCACTGTTACATGTATGTACGTAACGGCTCCCAAAAAATTATCATTTAAAAATTTTGAGTTTTTTTATTTGGTTTATATACCTAAGAATAGCTAAATTTAAGGCTTCTATTTAGTCTTTATCGCTGTGGGCGTTAATGTGTTAACGATCAAACTAAAGGATATGTTTTTTCAAGGAGACCTATACTGCCCTCCTAAGAAAGAAAGTCACATCACCATTTTAGAAGTTTTGAGATATTTGGCTTAGAGTTTGCAAATAATCGAGACATTTCATAATCGCGATTACGATTAAAAAAATTGACGTTAATCGCGATTATCGATTAATAGAATTTTTTAAATAATTTGAATATAAAAATAAAAAAATTATTTTAAAATTAACATTTCAAAACGCAGGAAAATACAAAAATTAATCCTCAGCAAAAATTAATCGAAATTTTGGTATTCTGGGTATTTTTAATATAACGTAGCACATCGAAAGAGTGCTCTTGGGTAGTTTTTGTTAAGATTTTTTTGTTTAAAAACTTATAATATAATTTGATAAAATTTCAAACATACTTTCCTTTTTGATATCTTTAACACTTTTTAAATGATGAATAATGGTTTTTGGAAAAAATAAAAGATTTAAATAACTCTACAAAGAGAGCTTCAGTATCTTTATCTGTGCTACCAAAGAGTGCTCTAAACCGTGACATTGCCCACAGAAATCATACCTAAATTGAGGAGGATGCGGTTTTTGACTCGTGATTCCTTTCCAAAAGCTGCTTCATTTTCGGCAACAATTTTTTAAGGACCTCTTTAGTCGGCAAACAACGGTCAATGTTTGTAAAAATTACAATTTTAGACAAAATTTCATGTCCGAATTTTTTGATCAGATTCGGCTAAAGCCTTTTAAATATATTTTAAAACCCAAATTTGTTGGTTACTAATATCATAATTTAAATATTACTTTAAACTTAAAGAAAAATTGGAAACAAGTTAAATGAATCATGGATCAACCCGGCAACATTTTCCGTTCCAAATAATGGGTTCCAAAACGCATCATATTATCGTGCAATCGATTCTACTTAACATTCCAGAATCAATGATTTTTGTTTAAAATTGTGCCGAAAGCAACGTTTTTAGAGAAAATGTTTTTTTTGGAAAAAAAAATTTACGAAGAAAATTTTGTAGTGATTACCGTAGAATATATTGAAGAATTTATTGCAAAAAGAATCAGTTCCAAAAAAAAATGAGACTAACTGGGGTGTTTGAAACCGGTATAGGAAATACCAGAAATGTCTATAATTTTTAGAAATTCAATTTTTCTTCTGAATTTTTTCAACTTGAACCCTTATAACAAATATAATTAGAGCCCGTGCTCGATCTGTACTTACAGAAAAAATCAAATAAAATTACTGACAAAATATGTCGCCATTAGGCACGTCTCCGAAACAGAAAATGCAAATTCCTTTATTTGTGTCTGCAATTCCAGATCATGTTGGTAACCCTTGCGAATTAATGTAAGAGACAAAAAAGTTGAAAGAAAGTATGAAGTAAGGTTGAGATTGCTAGAAATAGAATTGTAGTGTTGGAAACTGTCAAAATTTATTCTGTAGAAACTAAAAATATTCACATATATAAAAAACAGTTTTCATTAACAAGACAAACCGACATTTAAAATCCTACTGATGATGACACTAACTGGGGTGTTTAAAACCGGTATAGGAAATACCAGAAATGCCTATAATTTTTAGAAATTCAATTTTTCTTCTGCATTTTTTCAACTTGAACCCTTATAAAAAATAGAAAAAATTGTTAAAAAAAAAACGAAAAGATATGACTTAAAGCCTTTAAATATCCTTTAAAATTACCAAAAACGAGTGTATAAATATCTTTTTTTGTTAAAAAGTTACAACATTTAAAAATCGACTTAATTAATGCGAAATAATAAACACTACTTACAGGATTTCACAAGATGCAAATTTACGCACCCACATCTTAATAACAAACAGAATTATCGTTCTAATATGAGTATTTCCGTGTTATTAGGAATGTTTTATAATACATACAAACAAATCATAAAAATAGGGGAACTTTTCTTTTTTGATTTTTGTCGTGCTAGTTTGGCCAAATGTGGCTCTGTGCTGTGGACCAAAACCGCGATTTCGGAATTTTTACCGATGTCGTAAATGAAATCATAATAATTAATTTTTATTAAAATGCAAAACCCTCTATCTGATCATTTTCATTTATGAACTTAATATTTTTGAGAAACAAAACCCTCTATCTATCATAAAATCCCCTATAATGCAAATATTTTAAAAACGAATTATATGTGAGATTCAGTAGTTGATTTAAAAAAATATTGTAGAATATCGATCTCGTTCTGAATTGGTTCGGAAAACTCGAACTCATCTTTGTATTTTGAGCCCAATTTTGCCCTGTATGTCCGCTCGCACATAATTTGTGTTAAAAAGATCACTGAGTCATTACGTATTGAAATTCCTATAATCAGGGCACTATGTTTGACATTCCTTAATTGTTATATTTATTTACTTATGTTTTTCAGGAATTGCAACATTTAAAGTATTGCAGAAGTTTAACGAAAATATCAATGCTAATATATTGACAGTTTTAAAAGCATCAGCATTGGAAAACAATTCGCAAATAATTCACAATTGGTACCCTTTTACGGGAAAAATAAGGAACAAAATTGACAAAAACAAGTTCACTACCACTTTTAAAAGATGGTAATTGTATTTAAAAAAAAAAGCTAAGCTTGAAAGTTGAGGTTAACAAGTTTTTGTGTCCGAGAATATAACAAATTTTTCGTAACTTAGAAAATTTTCGGAAAAATTTTAAAAATCTGTTTTTTTTTAATTAATTTTTTTTAGCAAAACAAAAAAAAATTGTGTTTGGGATTTAAAAAGTTTCCAACATTTTTTTTTTTATTTAAGAGTGGGTTTTCAACACATTTCCTACTAAGGGCGGATTACTCAATGAAAAGTTAGCTGCTAACTGCCGATTTAACGGAGCCTTATGTCAAAATTTGTATGAACAAATTAAATTTAACGGAGAGTTATTTTATTACGGAGCATTGAGTAATCCAGCCTAAAAAGAACTAAACGACCAACAAACCAAAATTTTATATGAGAATATCTGCATAAGTTTTTTTTTCACTTTTGTTTCACTGTGTTATGTTGTATCGCAAGACATTGTTTTATTTTTTTAAATGTTCAAAAAACGAAACTTTTATCGCCGGGGTCCACGTTTTAAATTACTCCGATTGCCAAAATTTGACATTCGTTAATATCTGAAGTTGATTGAAAATGACACTGATATGAGAGATGGGACTAATACATTGTTTTTCAATTAACATTGAGCGTTTCATTGTCATTGGCTATATATAATCCTTGAAATTCCTAAAAGGAACATAGGGCCTTGGATATGGTCAATGTTAATGAAATTAAAAAATCATTATCATTAATTTTACACAATGAAAATGAAACGAATTATCATTAGCAATTTTTACATAATGATAATGAAAAATAAAATCATTATCAATTAATCAATGATAATGAAAAACAAAAATTTCATTGAATTCTTGGAAATATTTTTTTTAAAGACAACGATAAAGTGATAATAACAAATTTTGAAATTGTTATATAGGTGGAATAAATGACTCAGAATCTGAGACTTTTCTAATTGATAAAATGTATTAGACTCTGAGACTTTTCTTAAGAAAAAATGTCTCAGAATCTATAGAAAAAATGTCTCAAAATCTGAGAGTTTTTCTGTAGAAAAAATGTCCCAGAATATGATACTTTTTCTATAGAAAAAAGGTTTCAGAATCTGAGACTTTTTCTGAAGCAGAAATGTCTTAGAATCTGAGACTTTTCTATAAAAAAAATATCTCAGAATCTGAGACCTTATCTATAAAAAAAATGTCTTAGAATCTGAAACTTTTCTATAGAAAAAATATCTCAGAATCTGAGACCTTATCTATAAAAAAAATGTCTCAGAATCTGAGACATTTTCTTTAGAAAAAATGTCTCAAAATCTGAGACTTTTTCTATAGAAAAAATGTCTCAGAATCTGAGACTTTTTCTATAAAAAAAATGTCTTAGAATCTTAGAGTTTTTCTATAGAAAACATATTTCAGGATCTGAGACTTTTTCTATAGAAAAAATGGATCAGATTCTGAGTCTCAGACTTTTGAGACTTTTCTATAAAAAAATGGCAGAATCTGAGACTTTTTCTATAGAAAAAATTGTCTTAGAATTTGAGACTTTTTCTATAAAAAAAATGTCTCCGCATCTTACACTTTTTCTATACAAAAAATGTCTTTCTAGAAAAAAATTCTCATAATCTGAGACTTTTTGTATAGAAAAAATGTCTCAGAATCTGAGACCTATTCTATAAAAAAAATTTCTCAGATTCTAATACATTTTTACTATAGAAAATGTCTTAGATTCTGAGACATTTTTATTATAGAAAATGTCTTTGGTTCTGAAACATTTTTCTTATACAAAAAGTCACAGATTCTGAAAAATTTATCCTAAAGAAGTGTCTTAGACTCTGATATGCAAAAAGGTCTCAGATTATGAGACCTTTTCTCAGATTCTTTATTTTCCCTATAGAAAAAGTCTCAGATTCTTAGACCTTTTCCAACGAAAAAATCTCAGATTCTTAGACTTTTTTCTAAAGAAAAAGTGTCAGAATTTTTCTATGCAAAAAATTGCATATTTTAAGTCATTCTTTTCTCATAATTAGAACTTCCAGATTGACAGATATTTTTTCACAGAAAACTTGCAGACTTAGTCAATTTTCCCCTTTGCCACCCAATCCTTGTACCCGCGCATGCTTGTATAACGTCATAACTCAAAATATTTTATTTTGCTGAAATCGAGTTTAAAGCTTACAATTGAAACTAGCCCAGCAAAACTTAGATTACCAAATAAGGTATAAAATAAGGTATAGGATCTCTTATTTTATACATTGCAGCATTGATGATTTTAACAGGCGATGAGACTCAAAGTAATGCATCCACATTATCACATAGAATACCGGTAAGGTATAAAATAAGTCATAAATTTATAACGAAGAATACGAGTAAGGTGTAAAATATATGATATTTTATAGGTTACGAGAAATGAAATAATATAGCATACCAGAAGATAATAAGTATATAAGGTGTTACGAGTAGTGAAAAAGTAATTTTGTATTAAATTTACTCACGTGATTGTAAGTGAGTGTAAGTAGATAAAAAATGCTCGTGAGTGCGTGTCCTTAGAAATTTCCTGTCGTGAGCCCATCCCTAGTTTAAACTTATGCATTTTTTATAAAATAATTATTTTTTATGTTGTTGTAATGCATTATGCATCCAATTATAAGTAATGCATAATTTCAAACTTTCAAATAATACATAATGTAACCAAATATAAGTCATCCATGATTTAATGTTTAGAAATAATAAATATGAAATACATTTTTTCCAATAATCATGCATTACGTAGCAAATTATTAGTAATGCATTATTTTTCACTTTAAAATAATTCGTTGTGGAACAAATGTTTGGTAAGACATCCTAAAATAATGCTACAAATAAGGTATATACATTACCTGGTAATGTGTTATTTAATCACTACCCATTACCAAAGTTTTGCTGGGAGCTTTCCATTGAAAAAGGCCGGTAAATTGAAAATATAATAATGAAGTGTTCTCTTCTTAAACGGTGAGTTTAAAAGATATTAATACGAATTTTTGACAAAATATAAAGCATGATATAACAAATATGTTTGCATCAGTAACTAACAAATCGCTATTTTGAGTAATGACGTTATACAAGTAAATGAGCGATATGTACTTAAAATTTTGTATTTTTTGCACAACGCACTGTATTTTTTTTTAATAGTTGAGTAATCAAAAATAGAAAAAAGTTTAAAATTTCTTGTTCAATTTTCTATTTTAAAAAAAGCATTTCAATAGCAAAATGTCTGAATTTTCCAAATCTGATATTGGTTTTTCGGTATCTATTAGGTAAAAAAACTTTATAGTTTAATTTTTTTAAGTTTAAAGTTTCAGGACAAGACAAAACCAAACGGTTTAAGATATTTCCAAAGTTACATTTCTTGGTAATTTATGTTATAATTTATGAGAAATTTCAGGGTAGGTTTATTCCTATTTTTAGTTGGGTTTAAATCCCTTTTTTAACATATTTTTAGATTTTTCCTAAGATTCCAACTATGATGTACCTGTCAGCACGCTTAGCTCTACACCAATGGTTCCCAACCCTTTTTCATCATGCCCCACATTTAGGCTAAAAAAACTACAATGTCCACCCTGCGCTAAAGAAAAATTTGTAAATTGTTCAAATTTGATTTAAAATTCAATATTTATATGTGGTTAAGCAAACTTTTTGTAAAAATCATCGTTTAAACAAAGTTTTTAGAAAACAACAGCCAACTTAATAATTTAACTTAAATAATATTTTCTTTTAGTTCATATAACAAAAACAATCCTAAAAATTTGCTCTTGTTGCCCTGAAGCAATTAAATTGCCAGTGGGGCGAGAATCAAAGGTTGGGAACCATTGCTCTACACATAAGATATTATCTGATATAATCCCAGCATAAATTTTTGCATTCCATCTTCAAACTCCTGCTAACTAAACTGACTTAAGGTGTTTAAATGCATTAAAGTCAATAAAATTATTTTTACAATACTTTCGCCGAATCATCGCTTTAAAGAATATGAAAAATTTGCTTCAAAAAACTAAAAATATATTATGACCTTCATTGATTCTGTTGAAATTTATCTCCAAGGTTCTTTGCCAACATTAACAAATTTTAAAACATTACATATTTTCTATTTCTGAGTTATCAAAATATGCGTACGAAGCAAAAATAAGGAGTATGGAGAATTTAGATTAAGACCATCTTGAAAATGCAGCCGAATGCCGCTAAACATAGAATTGATGACCTTTTAATGACATCAGCTGACTCTATGGTACCATTTCTACTTTATTCTGTTATAAAGAAGCTATAAAAAAGTATTACGAAAAGATCCAGAAGATCTTTTAAATTTTTTTTATTTTCTGAATTTTTATTAGCTTTTATTCACGTATATTGTTGGGGCTCTACCCCATTTCATGTGGTTTTTTTATAGCTACATTATTGAAGAACCAAATGCAAAAACCGCGAGCCAAAATATTGAACCGTTCCAAAGTTATAGATTTTTGATCACTCACACTACCAAAAAGCAAACAATGTGCAACGTAGCGTATGAGAAATATAAAATTACCAATTTTAATATTTCTCATACGCAATGATGAACATAAATTAACCAAATATGTATGCTATACAATTTTTTTTTATTTTATGTTCAACGTAGCGTATGATATTACAATGAATATATGTATTACTCATACGCTATGGTGTACGGTAGTTTATTTTTGAACAGTTTTGGAAATAATTCGGGTGCTCAGTAAGTACTAATCCAAATAATAGAAAATCCATTGAAAATAAAAACAAAAATAAGATTTTTTTAAATTTTAAGTAAAAAATATCGGGTGTTTAAACATAAACTAATAAAAAAGTGCTAAAAGAAGTGATCGAGAAAACAATAAGAAATATAAAAAGTTAATTTAAGAAAATTTTTATTTTAAATTTAAAATTTTCTATACATTTTTTGAAAGTTGATTTTAAAAACAAAAATAATTTGTATGTAAATGAAATTAAAAATCGATTTTGAATTTATTTGATTTTTCTGTGTGAGGCTGTATGCGTATTTCCGTACACTTTGGACTCCAAACAACTTGAATTATTACACCGTCCGACACATTTTTATACACATGGGCCAGCCCGACAAATTCTGAAAGTGGGGCCGACAATAAAATACACATGTCTCCCAGTTTTTCTAAATTAATTCGCGTTTCCGCGAAAAACGTCAATAAAAAAAGTTGTGTTTTTCGAAACTAGTGTGAAATAAGTCGAAAAATGTATTAAATTCACTTGTGTGCTAAATAAAAAAAATATTAAAAATATCGTTAGTAAAATTGAAAGACGGTTCTTTTCGTAGAACATATTAACTCTCTATTTAGTATTTTTAGGTATAATTTTTGTCCTAATTCCTAAAGCTCTTCTCGAAAAACATTAAATCGTGCATTTAAAGGGTTAAAATGTTCTACAAAAATATTCTGCATCAAATTTCCCTAATTGTCAAGGGCCAATAATTTGTGCGGTGCTAGTAAAATGCTTAAAAAAGTTAAATTGTAAAGTGTCTTTGTTGCAACACAATTTAATAAAATATTATATTTTACAACTATACTTTTTTAAGCATTTTGCTAACATCCCACGAACTTTGGCCTTTGACAGGCCCTAGTAAAATTGTATGCAAAATATTTTTGTGGAACATTTTATCCCTTTCTATGCACGATTTAATGATTATCTAGGAGAGTTTTTCAAATAAGTACAAAAATTATCCCTAAAACGATAGAGATGGAGATAGAGGGTTAATATATTTCAAGAAAAGAACCGCCATTAAATTTTACTGAAGACATCTATTACAAAATTTTTCTCAGAAGTATATTTACTCTATTTTTCGACTTATTTTACACTTATTTTGTGAAACATTATTTAACTTCATATTTTGTTTTCATTTTAATCGAAAAACGCGAATTGATTTAAAAACCCTGACAGACACTTTCTGACTGGATTGCATTTTTTCCATCATGCAAATTTTTTTTTTTTTTGCATTTTTATCAAAAACGCGAATTTTTGTCATGTGTACAGCCTAAATTTGAAATTTGTCGGACGGTGGTATTCGAGAACCCTTACATTTTTTTTTAGAGTAGTACTCGTACAGACTAATGAGTGCAGAATACAGGCACACAATAAATTTGAATAAAATCGACTTTTTCCGATTTAACTGAATAAAATATTAGTTTATATTCGGAAAATACAGAAAAAATGTTTTTATGGAAACAAGAAATTTTTTTTTTTATTTTTTCTATTTCTTGTTTTGCTAAAAAAATATTTTTAATTAGTTTTTTGCTATCGTATTATTTTATTTGGCCTTTGAAATTTGAATTTAATTAAACCCAGCAAAATTTTCGGTTGCAAAGAACCGATTGTGGAACAACTTATACTTCCCTAGAACCTCTTCCAATTCTTGTGCAACACCGATTCTTTTAACAAAGGGATTGTCCCAAAAGCAACTGGTGTTTGTAAGCAAAATAAGAACATATTTTTGTTACTCGGAATCGGTTCTTGAAGTAAAGTTTGGAACAGAAATAAGAACTAAAAAAATATATTGAATTGCATTAATTTATTTAACAAAGATAAAGGCAATCATATATGTATAAATGGAATATTTACATTATTTTAACACACATTTCTCATTTTTCACCTCCAAAGTGGCATTTTGGGCCTTACAATAATGATATACCACAACATGGATTTTCTGCAAATAAAAATAAAAAACATAATTGGTATTCAGAGTCTTACTTGCCAGACCTAGTACTGGTGGCAAAAGAGCACTTTTTCAAATTACTTTTCAAAACACATGTCTTTTTTGAAAGAAGTACTCTTTTGCTACATTGACAGGGTTGGCAGCAAGACTCTAAATGCCTCTATAATATTATTAGTATTTGACTCTACCCAGACAATGAAAATGTTATTTACTTACCTTTGTTTCAACAATTTTCACGATTATATCCTGCTATTTTAACAAAATTTCGTGTTTTTTCTTGGCTAATAAAAATAAATTGATATTTACATATTTTTTAATTTTTTTGACACATAATTCTTTTTTAATTCCTCAGAACCAAAATGTTATGAAACTTTGATTGCAGAGAACAAGCTCACAATAATTTTCACTTAACTTGTTCTGAATAATTTAAGTGTAATAGTGTATGGTTGCCGAAGAACCTGTTCTAGAACAAATGTTTTTAGAATCGGTTCTGAAAAATTTTCCTGGGAAAAAAAAATTTGATAATTTTGAAGAAAATTTTTTTCAAAAAGAAAATGCCATTGTTAATAACGACCCTAAACGGCCAATTTCCCGACCTCGAGGTTTTCGAAATCGTTTAACAAATATTTCCAATTTTAATTAATTTTGAGAGATTAATATAAATAACGGAAGAGTGGTTTCTATAGGGACTACAAGACCAACCACAGAATGATGTAGGGTGTACACCACAAAGTGGTGTAGGGTATAAAAAAATTCCGTAGGCTCTAAAAAAATTAACTTAGTATTCATTTTCATTCGGTCTACTTGTTTAAGATGCAACCTCATGCTGCACTTAGTAGTCCGATTATATATGAGCAAATCCATGGGAAATTTAACTGAAGGATCGCCGATTTTCTTTATTTTTGATTATTCGTAAATGATTAAAAACTATATATTTTTTTTTTATCAATACTTTGGAAGACATGGGCGTTTAAAACTTTTAGACAGTTTTTTTAAACTTTTTTGCACGGAAACCGTAAGTCGTACGAAAAAACTTATAAAAACAATATTGTTTGTAAAACCATAAAGTTTTAAAATCTAGATATTTTTTTTTTTTCAAAAAAATCAATAAAAAATTTTGAAAACCATATTTAAATATTTTTTTTTTCCTGGGAAGGACACCATGGATTTCCAAAAACAAAATTTTGTATTCACAGTTTTAAATGTCATTTTAACGCTTTTTAAATTTCAGAGAGGAATTTTTTCGTATTGTTGAGCAATAAATTTTCAAAGTTTGTTAGATAGCCAGATTTTTTTCAAAATTTTGGCAAAAATTCGAATATTTAGCTTTATTGCTCGACAACACGAAAAAACACCTCACTGAAATTTTAGCAGCGTTAAAAGGACATTCTTAACTTTAATATAACATTTTGGGTTGGGAAATCCATGGTGTACTTGTCAGGAGAAAAGGACATGCAAATATTACTTTAAAAAAATTTTGTTGAATATTTTTTTAAATTTTTTTTTTATTTCTAAATTTTAAATCTCCATAATTTTATCAACAATATTGTCGGTGACGGGATATAATCCCCACGGACATTATCCCCATAACGGAAATGGGGATTATGACCCAATGCATTACGGACATAGTCCCCATATTAGTTGTGGGGACTATGACCATTTCAAAAACGGTCATAATCCCAATGGGGATTATGTCCCGTCCCTGTTGGGATTACGACCGAAAGTTTTTCGGTCATAACCCCCATTCATATTATGGGGACTAAGTCCAAAACAATTTCGGTCATAATCCCTTTATTTTGCGTAGATGCAAAATTTTGCGGAGATGGGTTTAATGCATGGAGTTTGTAATCCCTAAGCCCGGCCGAAGGCCGGCTAGGCAGAAAAACTTTTAAGACAAAAAAAAAAAATTCACATATTGGGATTATGACCTATTAGTATAGTAGACATAATTCCTGTAATGGAGATTATGTCCATTTCTTACGTGGTCATTGTCCCCATAAAACTGGGAATTATGTCCATATTTTATTGGGATTATGTCCAAATTTTTTTCGGTCATAGTCCCCACTACCGTTATGGGGATTATGACCGAATTCGTTTTGATCATAATCCCCATAACGGGCATGGGGGTTATGTCCGTGGGGATTATATCATGTCACCAATATTGTCACACAAAGTTTTTTCGTACTACTTACGGTTGCCGAGTAAAAAAAACACAAAAAAAAATTCTAAAGCCAACTATTTGATTTTTTGCCAAAATTTTGAAAAAAAAAAATCAAATATTTGGCTATCTAACAAACTTTGAAAATTTATTGCTCAACAATACGAAAAAACATGCAATCAAAGTTATCACTTGTCCAGGAAACAGCATCACATGTTGGTTTAAAAATAAATATCGGCAAGACGAAAACAATGCGAATAAACGTTACCCAGCAAAAACATGGTAATGAGTTGTGAAAAGTAATCATTACCAAGCACATTATTTATAATGAGTACCCATTACCATTAACATTATTTTAAGCCCAAAAGTAACTACTTTTTAGTAATATGTTAACAAAACACTTCTAAGTAATAATATCTCCTTGCACTTGCAGTTTTTAACCTTTACACATCAATTAAATTAAAAAGTAATTAAAAACTTAATAAAAATTACGTTTTTTTTTAAGTTTTAGTAAAAACAAGTTAAATTTTAAATGTTTTAATTAACTAATTATTTTACTTCTTATTGGTAATGGGTTTTTACTCCTTATTTGTAATCCGAGGCAGTAACTACTTATTTATCTCTATACTCTTCACTACTTATTTTTGTCTCACGCCCTTGTTAAAATAATTAGTGTTTCATTCAATAAGTAACTACTTATTAACATCTGTTTCGGATTACAAAACCCATTACTAGTAATGTCAATTTTTGCTGGGTAATAATGTACAACTGTTATCCGTTCAGAATCAATCGCTTGATGAAGTAGAGTCTTTCTGTTACCTGGGGAGCTTACTGGACAAAAGCGGTGGCTCCAAAGCCGACATATCTAGTCGCATAAACAAAGCTCGACAGTCATTTGGCCAACTGAAATCGGTGTGGAACTCATCGTTTATGTCAAGAAGGACGAAGTTAAAAATTTTTAATTCTAACGTAAAATCCACGCTGTTGTATGGTTGCGAGACGTGGAATGCAGCACCAAATGATATTCACTCCATACAAGTTTTTGTTAATAAATGCTTAAGAAAGATTTTGCATATATTCTGGCCTATAACAATCCCAAATCATCGTCTCTGGTTAGAAACTGGGCAACAACCAATCCAAATTGAAATCCGCAAACGTAAATGGAATTGGATTGGACACACACTGCATAAACAACCCAACGATATTGCTAAACAAGCCATAGAATGGAACCCGCAAGGCAGTAGACGTATAGGTAGACCATCACACACATGGAAACGGCAAATTGAAGCTGAAATATCCCAATTACACATGAGTTGGAATGAAATCAAATACCATGCATCAGATCGAACTTATTGGAACAACCTTGTAGCTGCCCTATGCTCCTTGTAGGAGTAAAAGGAACAAATATATATATAATACGAAAAAACACCTCTCTGAAATTTTAATAGCTTTAAAAGAACATTTTAACCTTTATTACAAAATTTTGTTTTTGGAAATCCATGGTGTTCTTCCCAGGAAAATAGGACATTCAATTATGGTTTTCAAGATTTGTTGTTGAAATTTAAAAAAAAAAAAAATTTAAATTTTAAATCTCTAAATCTCTAAATGAATTTTTGTTTAGTTCGGTTTGAGTCCATATTAATTATTTCTGAGAAATAATAATTGTTGTACAATGAGAAAATCTGAAAAAAATGAATTGACAACACAGGCTAAGTGGAGATGTCGACAGCTTTCGGAAGATGTCACCCTTCCATCATCAGCACTCCTTCGATTTACTCCTCCTCTTCCAATTCTTAATTTGTTCCAAAGTTTCATTTAAACGGTTAATTTTAATCTGACACACATTAAGTGTGTGGCAATCTATAATTTTACAAACATTTTTTCTCGTACGACTTAAGGTTTCCGAGCACTAAAATGTTAAAAAACTGTTGAGAAGTCAATATTGTCAAAAAAAACGCTTTTTTAAACGCCCGCATCTTGCAAAGTATTGATCCAAAAAAAATAAAAAATATTATATTTTAAATATAGTTTTTAATCATTTACGAAGCCCTATCAAATAACAAAAAATAAACAAAATCGGTGATCGTCAGTTACATTTCACATGGATTTGCTTATATGCAATACATGAAAAATATAAGGAAGGACAAAATATAGTCAGTAACAATAAAATTAGGTAATTTTTTTAACAATGTCCTGCAAAACAAATGCTATACGGAAGTAAATATTGTTTATAGAACACTATTAAGAAGATCCGTAACAAAAGTTTAAGCAACAAAAACCGAAGATTTAAAAATCATATTTATATTAAAATTATAAACATTCATATCCGTCATAAGCAAATTGTAAAAGAGACCGATGACGAGAAGAAACACAACAATGGAATACATATTATGGTTAAGTGTATCTTTAAGCTAAGACCCAACATGCATCTACATGTGAATATTATTAAGGACGAAGATTGTTATCGTCGGTATAACATACAAAATGAAATTTAAGCCAAAGGCCAACCAAAAACTATCTGTTGTAAAACTCGTATGTACGAGTTGTTGCAACAATACACACACCAGCTGCCTTTGCGGTTTTGATGAGAAAGTAAGCTCAATGCGTTACATGATGTACAAAATGGATTTACTTAACTATGGGGATTGAACAAGACACAATAACCAAGGGGCATATTAGGGAAAATAAATAAATGTGTATAACACAGGGCCTTTAGTTATATACAAAGTTTGAAGACCGGAATAATTGCAATTTTTAGAGTAACATGGTATGCATTAGAAATGGGCACGTGAGTGACTTTTGAGACACATTTGCTCACACTCACGCTCACGACTGGATTTTTCCAATCACGCACACTGACAAGCATATTTTTTGCTACTCAATCCTACACAGAGAAAAATAAATTTCCAACTGAATTTTTCAGTTGTATTAACTCAAAATTCGGTTGCTGCTACTACATTTTGATGAGGCTAACGAATTTTATAGTTGTTTCAATTAAAAGACAGTTGTAATAACAACATTTTGTTGTAACTACCGATATGTAGTTGTTTCTACTTTAATTCAAATGAATCCACCGATTTTTTGTTGCAACAACTGAATTTCAGTTGGAAATTAGCAAATTTGTTTTCTGTGTGTATTCACAACCACGTGAGTAAATTTAATTCACTCATATTTACGTGCACTCACGCAAACTTATCTCAGACTTGCGAAACTCTTATTTATAAAAAAAGTCTTAATTTCAAAACAGTTGCAAAATTATTAGCAAAATTTTAAGTTTAGCCAAATTTTACATTTTTTTTTTTGATTTTTTTGAAACAAAATTTAAATTTTAGCCAAATTTTACAAGACGAAAAGAAATATGAAGCAACGACAAATCACGCAAACTCACGCAAAAAAATCTACTCTATAGTGTATATGTTTATAAATAAGCATATTTGTTAATTAGGGTCGGGTAAATTAGGGTTCATTTTGGTCTAGAAACTCTATGTTTAAACTTTTAGCCAAATCGGACAAAATTAACCTGTGTTTTTGGGGGTTAAAGTTGAGCCCAAAAAAAAAATTCCCATAACAACCCAAAATTTTTTATTTTCAATTTTTTAATTTTGGTTTAAAAACTGTATGTTTAAATTTTTAACCAAATCGGACAATTTTAACTCGTGCCCCTGGGGGTTAAAGTTTTTTGTTCAAACCAAAAAAAAAAAAAATAGGGCCAAACTTGAACTCCCCAGCGGCACAGGTTAAAATTATCCGATTTGGCTTAAAACTTAAATATAGAGTTCTTAGGCCAAACAGAACCATAATTTAATGGGCAATCAAAGAAATTCGACAACCCGGTTAGAAATAGTCACATATGCACACATATGAACACATATGATCATCCATACATGTTCATGGACGAAAATTGAGGTAATATGTACATTAGAGTGGCACTTAAAAATTAAATTTTCGAATTTCAAAATGCGCGGGTCGGAATATTGTTTAATTGCGTCTAAAAATGATTGTGTAAAAATTTCAGGAAAATCGAATAACTTTAACCCGTGCCGCTTTGAGGTCAAAATTTCGGGTTTTTGGGGAAAAAGGACGATGATTTGAAAAAAAAAAATAAAAAAAAGTTTTTATGAAATTAATTAAAATAAATTTTTTTTATTTAGCTTTTACTCAAAACTACTTGGAAAAAATTATGTCAACTTTGTATGACATCATTAACCCGTTAAAAATGTTAAGCTAAAAATTACCATGAATTTAGGGGGGTACTTCAAATGAGTATTTTCGATTTTTTAAAAATTTTATTAAACAAAATTTTTAAATTCAACATTTCTATACAAGTCACTTATAAAAAACATCATAAAGATTAAATATTAAAAAAATTGGGGATATACACCGACTCAATTTGTTTTTGGAGCCGTTTGATTTTTGTGGATTTCAAGGAAATTAGAATTTTGTGTAAATTTTTTTTTATGAAAATCGATTTTCAAATAAACTGACCAAATTTAAATTTTTTGTTGCTTTTTTTTATCAAATTAATTCAGTTAAGAACTATTAACTTTATTAGACATCGTTAACCCATATTGGCAGGGGACAAATGTGACCCAAGCAGCAAATTTAAAGTTTGTTTCTAGAATTTTAAGAATTTTATTGTTTCAAAATCATTTTGGTGGTCTATTACATACTAATTTATAGTGTCTGACCGAATATTTGGCTTCGGCATTGGCCAAAAGCAGCACTCGGCCAGTATTCGGCTTCGGCTACATTTTTGGCCAAATATGGCCTTATACCGAATAATTATATAAAACTTGTACGAACGTGTTAAAAAACGTTTTTGTGGAAAAAACAAACACTAAAAAAAAGTCTTGCACTCAAAAAAAAGTTTTTACCCAAAACAGGTTTCACACTCGAAAAAATGTGCACTCAAAAAAAAAATTATTTTTACAAAAATTAATAAAAAAAAACATTTATGGACTCGGTCAAAATATATTTAAATAGTAAAAACAAAAAAAGAAGTTAAATTTGACCGAATCCATAAATGTTTTTTTTTAGTAATTTTTGTAAAAATATTTTTTTTTTGAGTGCACATTTTTTCGAGTGTAAAAACTGTTTTGAGTAAAAAATTTTTTTTGAGTACAAGACTTTTTTTTAGTGTTTGTTTTTCCCACAAAAACATTTTTTAACACGTTCGTAAAAGTTTTATATAATTATTCGGTATAAGGCCATATTTGGCCAAAAATGTAGCCGAAGCCGAATACTGGCCGAGTGCTGGTCTTTGGCCAATGCCGAAGCCAAATATTCGGTCGGACACTATAAATTAGTATGTAATAGACCACCAAAATGATTTTGAAACAATAAAATTCTTAAAATTCTAGAAACAAACTTTGCATTTGCTGCTTGGGTCACATTTGCCCCCTGCCAATATGGGTTAACGATGTCTAATAAATTTAAAAGTTTTTAACTGAATTAATTTGATCAAAAGAAGCAACAAAAAATTTAAATTTGGTCAGTTTATTCGAAAATCGATTTTCATAAAAAAAAATTTACACAAAATTCTAATTTCCTTGAAATCCACAAAAATCAAACGGCTCCAAAAACAAATTGAGTCGGTGTATATCCCCAATTTTTTTAATATTTAATCTTTAGGATGTTTTTTATAAGTGACTTGTTTAGAAATGTTGAATTTAAAAATTTTGTTTAATAAAATTTTTAAAAAATCGAAAATACTCATTTGAAGTACCCCCCTAAATTCATGGTAATTTTTAGCTTAAAATTTTTAACGGGTTAATGATGTCATACAAAGTTGACATAATTTTTTCCAAGTAGTTTTGAGTAAAAGCTAAATAAAAAAAATTTATTTTAATTAATTTCATAAAAACTTTTTTTTATTTTTTTTTTCAAATCATCGTCCTTTTTCCCCAAAAACCCGAAACTTTGACCTCAAAGCGGCACGGGTTAAAGTTATTCGATTTTCCTGAAATTTTTACACAATAATTTTTAGACGCAATTACACAATATTCCGACCCGCGCATTTTGAAATTCGAAAATTTAATTTTTAAGTGCCACTCTAATGTACATATATGATCATACGTGTTCATATTGGATCACATATTTTCATTCATATGTTTCCATACATTTCAGTAATTCGTATTTCCTTGTCATTAAAAAACACTTTTATTACTAATTTTGACATTTTATTTAAAAAAATTATAAAGAAGAAATTATAAGAAGAACACTGTTAAAAACATTGTTTAATTTATGCGTTGGAACCGAAAAATATCAGACAATTATTCTAAGCTCTTCTATTTTAATAATTAGCGGTGCGTTAAATACAATTAGCTCTCCAACATCAGGCTTTTTGTTTATATAATCCAAAAAAACGTCGTTTTTATCCAAATATTCCGATTTTAATCCATTATTCGAAAATCCATTATTCGAAAAAGTCTACATTTTGTTGCGACTATATAACCCTTATGTAACATCAAAAATCTTCTTCAAAAAGGTTAAGTAAAAGATGGTTTTCTTGATTTAATTGATAAAGCACGTTCTTTGTTGCCCACAACCATCGAAGAACAACCTGATTTTAATATTTCTGGAAAAGAAAGAAGAGATTACAGGACATACAAAATTAACAACGATATTAATATAAGAAAATGTTTTCTTACTTACTTGAACAAATCACATTTTATATTCCAGAACGAATTGGCTTATTTAAAATATTTTTGTAAAATCAAACTAAAAAAATTCTTGAAAAAAAAAATGTACAAAAAAGGAAAAATAAAATTATGACATTTTGGTTTTGAAGTTTGCATCAAATCAAATTATTTAGAAACTTTCAAAACTAAAACAAATAAAACGAAGCATATGAAATGCAGTTTGAGAAAATGAAAAGTTTTCAATTGCATTTTCAGAAAAACCTTAAAAATGGTAATGCATTATCATGAAATGCATAGCCAAAAATATGTATTATTTTTTCACTACGGCTTACTATATGCATTATTTTTTTGTATTTTCAATGCATTACGTAATACTTACCCATTATTTTGGGGTCATCCCCCCAAAAAAAAATCATCAATTCTGTATATCATCAATTAATCTATTACCATTAGATATAAGACCATTTGGGGTTAGGCTCAAAATAATGAGTGCGTAAAACGTAATGCATAAAATATACTAAAAAGTAATGCATATGGTAAACGGTAGAAAAAAATTCATATGTTTGCATTTTTTTGCTATTTATTATTGCATAGCCATGGTTATGGTAATGCATTACATACCCGTTACCATTTTTAAGGTTTTGCTGGGTTTTGTTAACTTTCAAAAGCCAACAAATTTGAAAAGGAACTAAGAAAACATTCAAGATGAGATCTTGCAAATTATGCAATTCCAAAAGTGCATTGTGTTTTACAAATACTTAATTTAAAAAAAAAATACCGCACTTCCCATTAGTTTTTGCGAATTAACCGCAAATATTTCCATATATGACATCAAACAGTACTATATATTCGCTCGTTGTATGGATGTATAATTCCATATATGCTATCATACACTAAGAAAATTATGTCATTAACTGTTTGTAGGTTATTTTAAAAAGTAATCAGTAAAGTTATTTTAAAAGAAAAATCACTTATTTTATAAAGGATTAAATTTTTTTACTATTTCTGTAGTTTAAAAAATATAATTTACTGTCTTAAAAACGAATTTTCTGTTACATTCATTTTCGGCAGTAAAAAATGTCTTCTATAGTTTTACTGTTTTTCAATACAAAATAAGTGAATATTCAGTAGTTTTTTAATGTTTTGGTTAGTCATTAAATTAACATTTAAAATTGACTGTAATGTGTTTTTATTTTAAATGAAAAAACTGTGGAATGGTTTTTAAATAAAATTTCAGTTGTTTTAAGTGAATATTCAGTAGAATTTACCTTCATAATTTTTTGAGTGTATGTACCGAACATGTGCATATGTGTTCATACATGATTCATATATGTTCGCATATGCATCCATATATCCTCATATGTGTTCATATGTGACTATTTTTACCTGGGAAAAGTATTTTTTTGTGATAACACACTCAAAAAATTATGTCATTAACTGTTTGTAGTTTATTTAAAAAGTTTTCCGTTTAGTCGTTTTTAAAAGAAAAAAACACACTAAAAAATAAAGACTTTCATTAACATTTAATTTTTAAAGTCATTTATTTTTGTTCTGTAAGTAAAAACTACTGATTATTCTTTAAATTTTTAATGATTTTTGTAAGTCATTTTTTTTTTAAATTGTTGGTATTTTTTAATGAAATATCATTAGTTTTTACCTACACAAGTAGGTTATTTTTTTGTAGAAAAAAAAATTAAAAAATTATTTATAGAAATATAAAAACATGTTTGTATCAAGTGACTTTGGCACGATGATTCCCAAAATTTTATTAAAAATTTTTAAAAAAATATTTCAATAGAAAATTGTAAAAAATAACCTACGAAATCATTAATTTTTAATGTTTTGGTAGTTTTTTTTTTGGAATTTGTTGGTAAAAATAACAGAACTATCATTAATTTTTAATGTTTTCGTAGGTTATTTTTTTTCGAATATGTTAGTAAAAAAGAGTGAAAAAACCGTAATTTTTTAACGTTTAATGTTATTTATTTTAGAAAATTTTGTCAACAGTAAAAAATAAATGTTGATGTTTGTTAAAATAAATGAATAATTACTGGGATGGTTTTCAATTGTTTATTCACTTGTTTTAAGCGTGTTTTTCATTTGTTTTTGCCTACAAAATATTTTGAGTGCACATAAAATGTGAAAAAAGGTAATTTTTTGTGATAATACATATATATGAAAAAAGGGTAAAAAGAGCATTTTTTGATGTTTTTTAATACAACTCAGTACATGGTAAAGATGTCGCAGATAGAATAATATTTGTTTGTATGTATCATTAAAAGCAACATCACAGCTAAAATCCTTTCAAGTCAAAACTACAAAAAAAATTAAAGACCAACGGCCTTTATCCCACCAAAATAAAATTAAAAAAATTAAAAATCTAAAAAAAAAATTTTAATTTGTATGGGAGAATTTTTTTTATAAAGTGTAAACCCTTTTGTAAACCACCGAGATAGACCCTTAAAAATGTCAGGTAAAACTTAGTTTTCGGTACTTATTAACATATATAAATAAATTGCAGAACAATCGGAATATAAGCTATGGAATGTCTTCTTTAAAGTGGAGGGTATAAAACAAATAAGTATATAAGATGCTTTTGTTTTTCAAACATTACTTTAAGGTACCAGAATTTTTCATAAAATCCTAAATGTTTAAAAAAAGTTATTAAACGCATACGTTTTTATTTTTGAATTTAAAAATTGATATAATATGCATTGTGCTCAAAAACTATTGAAACAACCAAACGCTTACATTTTTACTCTAATTCCATTAAATATTAAAAATACTCAAAAATTGTAACATTTTTAAAACAAACATCAAAAATATTTTTACAATAATTTTCTAAGCAAAACACACAGAAATGTGTTTAAAAGCAACTGAAAATAATGGTTCCATAATAGAAAAAAATATTTTACAGGGTTACAAAAAAAAAAATTCTTGAAATGAGATGATTTTCAATTTTTACCACTGCGCCCAAAAACTTCAAAAATTGTTTGACTTTGACAGCACCGTCCAAAAAGTAAACAATTAAAAGTAATTATTTTTACGGCTAATGATTTAAAATGTTATCTTCTTTAACCATATATTAAAAGTTGTTACTAAAGACAAAAATTCAAATTTGAATTAAGCGCCACTTTTGAAGAAATTTAACCCAACCTGAGCTGGCAGATTTCTAAAGGTACCTTTTCAAAATTTTTCATAAATTTTCCCACCGTCAGCTCTTCTAGGGTGTTATTGCGACACAAAATTCAAATGTTTATACTTTTCGGATATCCATATTGTACATACTTATTACTAACAAAGAAAGTCTCCCTGGTGTCGCCCCCCGATCTTCATGAAATTTGGATATGTTGTTAAGAACGAAAACTAATTCGATACGTATTTTTTTTTTTTAGCGGCCCAAACTCATTTTTAGGGGGGGTCGATTTGTATAGGGCCAAATTGACCTTTTTCAGTTTTTACGATTTACGCCTATTTAAACAAAATTAATATAGGCATGTGTGGTATCAGATTAAAGGTATTAAAAATACCTATCTCGTGGTGCTAACAATGCGCCAAAGAAGTTAATATTTTTCGACTTATTAACAAAAATGTCCTAAAATTTTGGTATTTTACTCAATATGACGAAAAGTTGTACATGTTTGGACACGTTCTTAGCACGCGTAGATAGGTTTTCCAAAGGCATTTGGTATGTAACATGACTAGGTTTCTTTGCATAATATAGGAGATAAATGAAAAAACTGAAAAATGGCCTTGTCTTCCCACATCCTTTTTACCCCCTAAATATGAATTTGGGCCGCTAAAAAAAAATACGTGTCCCTTTATTTTTTCTGCTCTACAAAATAAAACCAATTCCATAAAGATCCGCGGGTGATACTAGGGAGACTTCCCTTGTAAGTAGAGGATAAAAAAATGTCTGCGAAGTTTGTATTCTTGCCCAAACCATTGAATCATGATAATGTTTTGCTGTATAAATAGTTGTTCTTTTCAAAGTAAAATTTTTCTACAAAAAACGCAAAACGCATTGATATATCGTTGAGGACCCCATTATGTTCATTAATTATTGATCCTTAAAGGTTTCTAAGACATTCTAGTGATATCCATCTATCCGTTTGTCTGTGGTTGTCGATAAAAAATTTTTTGAAGAAAAATAATTTTTAATAAAAAAATATTATTGATAAAAAAAAACATTTGAGGAATAAAAATGTTGATAAAAAAATTTTTAATAAAAACAAAAAATTGATTGAACAAAATATGTATAAAAAACTTAGGAAAAAAACTGATGAAAAAAAAAGTGAGAGTGTTAAATTCGGCTGTGCCGAATCTTTTATACATCCCAACACGTTAAAAAAAACGGTTTTTTTTTTCTTGTTGGTGGGGGGTAAGGGTGATGGGACACAACCTTTCTGGATTCAACGGCAGAACTTTTTTTGACATAAAAATGTTTCGTTTGCTAAGCAAAAGTACAAAAAACCTATACAAATGGCGATTTTTTAAAAGGTTGGTTTAGTTCTTAAAGCGGGAACTTTTTCCGCCTGATCAGATTTTGCCCATGTTCGAACTTAACCCGCCCTACGGCATATTCGTGCCAAACTTCAGGACAGACGGACATCGCTAGAATGTCTTAGAATCGATCACTGATCAATAATATATATACTTCATGTGGTCCTAGACCGATATTTCGATGCGTCACAGGGTATGGGTTGGATACTGTGGTTGGAGAATTGATAAAAATTAAAAACAAATATTTGGTAAACACAAAAAATTTATTAAAAAGTAAGTATAAAAATTAGTTTTTTGATGAAAAAAAAAATATTGATGGTAAATGAATATTACACCGAAAAAATTCCTGCCTTATATGTACGAAAACGTTCGTACATTGTACAAAAAATTTCGTTGTGTCGCACCACGAAATTCTTGCGTACAATGTACGAAATGCATGAAATTTTTTCGTAAAATAAACGTATTGTATTTTACAAAAAAATTTCGTAAAATAAACGCAATAAATTTTCGTATTTTACGAAAATTTTCGTAAAATAAACGAATTTTTTTTTTGTGTTTTTCGAAATTATTTCGTAAAATAAACGAAATATTTTTTTTACGAAAATCTTTCTTAAAATAAAATAATGTATTGATACTCTCCACAATTTCAAAAAGATTATTGCAAAATATTTTATTTAAAAGGAAATTACCTTTGAAAAAAAAAAAAATTTTAAAAGAAAATTTCCGCGATAAAAATTTTGGTCAAAAAAATTCGCAATTTTTTTTTTTTCAAAATATATGTTTGTATTTGATTAAATACCGTTCGGTGTTCAATTATGTTCACATATGTCAACCAGCTGCTTTTTGCATTTTGTATTTTTAGGTTATGTTCAATGTACCAAAATTTTTGAGGTGTTCTTACATTTTCGTTCATTACTTTTGAACCGCTGAATTGATATTGCTCAAATGCAATAACAAACTGCTTGGGAGAACTTCCAATAAATATGGTAAGTATCAGTCATCTCGGTGTAATATTTTGACCGTGGTCACCATTTCCACAGACACACAGACGGACATCACTAGAATATCTTAAAATCGATCACTGATTAATTATATATATCACAAAATCCACCAGAAAACACATAAAAATTGCTATTTTCTGACCTTAGGTCTTTCGATTTTCTTTATATTAACGGTATGCATTCTCAATAAAGCCAATAAAACATATCCTTTTTCAGTTTCTTTAATTTAAAAAAATCGCGATTTTTTCGCGAATTTAATTTTCTTCAAAAATGTAAAAAATCAAAAAAGTATGTTAATTTGAAGAGCCATATCTTCTAAAGTATCAATAGGATTTCTTCGATTCAAAAAGCATTTGATTCAAACGTTCGTCCTTTTTATACCAATGCAAAAAAAAAAAAGTTTTTTTTCAAAAAAAGTGCATTTTTGATGCAAATGCAATTTTTGGATGCATTTTTCAAAACTTTCTCCCCCTTAAATTTTTTTGAAACCTGCATAATTCGAAAATATGGCATTTTTTACACAAAATTGAGTTCCGTTTTTTTGTGACGGCGTTTTAAAAAATTTTCGTGATTTTTTAAAAACTACTTATTGGATTTTTTCCATACAAAAAATTAATTTTATGTTTATTTTGCAATTTTATCAAAAAAGTATATAACTTTGAAAAGCCATTTCTTCGAAAGTATCTATCGGATTTCTACGACTCAAAAAGCATTCGATTCAACTGATTATCCGTTTTTAAACCAATGCACTAACAAAAAATATTTTTTTAAAAAAATGCATTTTTGATGCAAATGCAATTTTTGGATGCATTTTTTAAAACTTTCTCCCCCTTCAATTTGTTTGAAACCTGCATAAATCGAAAATATAGCATTTTTTTCATAAAATTGGGTGCAGTTTTTTTTTGTGACGGCGATTCACAAAATGTTCGTGACTTTTTTAAATTTCGGAGATATGGATTTTCAAAGTTACATACTTTTTAATAATATAAAAAAAAAATTGTATGGAAAAACCGATAAGGTATTTTTAAAAAAATTACAAAAATGTTACGAAACTCCGTCACAAAAAAAGCGGTACGCAATTTTGTGTAAAAAATGCTATATTTTCGATTTATGTAGGTTTAAAAAAAATTGAAGGGGGAGAAAGTTTTAAAAAATGCATTCAAAAAATGCATTTGCATCAAAAATGCACTTTTTTTAAAAAAATATTTTTTGTTAGTGCATTGGTTTAAAAACGGATAATCAGTTGAATCGAATGCTTTTTGAGTCGTCGTCTAAATCGAATGCTTTTTGAGTTGGAGAAATCCGATAGATACTTCCGAAGATATGGCTATTCAAAGTAGCATACTATTTTGATTTTTTCAATTTTTAAAGAAAATTAAATTCGCGAAAAAATCGCGATTTTTTCAAAATATAAAAAACTGAAAATGGATATGTTTTATTTGCTCTATAGAGCAAATGTGTACCAAAAATTAGATAAATTTGAAGACCCTCGGTCAGATTTTATAAAATCTTTGCTGGATTTCATGATATATTTAACACTTTTTGAATAAAATACAGAGTTTTAGGCCAAGACACATGATTTCACTGCATCATTATTGCGCATTAATCAGCGCTGCAAAGAGTGCTTCAATCAGAACACCTCACATTTTAAATTAAAAAAAAAAATGAGTTCACCATTTCCGCTTTAGTTTCTGAAAATACAAATTATATTACAAAAAAATGCCCAATCATATTTTAGAATCTCCAATTATATTTAAAAATGTCCAATTATATTTCAAAAATTTCCTACATAATTTAACATATTTTAAATGTAATTAATTTTTTTTTTGGTTATAAATGGTAATATCTGAAATATAAATGGAAGTTTCTGAAATATAATTTGAAATTTTCGTAATTTTATTGGAAATTTTTTAAATGTAATGGATCTCTTAGGCAATATTTCTTCCAAATGTTTGCAGGGAGTCAACTGATTTTCAGAATTGGTCAACTGTTTTTAAGATTTTCCAATTGCATCCAGAACTAGTCAATTGTATTTCAAATTTTGTAATTTGTATTTCAGAAATAGTTAAATCAGCTCTAAAAATATACATAAATTAACTGCATCTTTATAGCGATTTTTTCAGCGCTCTAAAGAGATGTGAATTCAGAGCATCTTAAGAGAGCTTTTTCGGTGTATCCAACAAGCGCTCTAAAGTGTGGCATCGCTTAAGAAAATCATGCATGAATTCAGCAGGTTTGGAAGCGCTCCTTGACTCGAGTTTCCTTTCAAAAAGCTGCTGCCAGTTCATCAAAATTTCTGCTTGGTGACCATAAGAAAAATTACGAATCTGAGAGTTTTTTTAAATGAAAAGGGTTTTATTTTTTTTTTAATGAAAAGGGTCTTAGATTCTAAAAATTTTTCTAAATTCAAATCTCTTAAAAAAGTTTTTATTATATGAAAAATATTTGATAATCTAAGAGTTTTTCTGTGTTAAAAATGTCTCAACATCTGAGAAACTTCAAGAAAATAACATGTATAAAAATCTAATAATTTTTTTATTAAAATTTTTTTGGAATATTGAACAATTAGTATCTATTAAGTCTGACAGTTAACAATTTTTTTATAAATTTTTTTTTTAAATGTCACTGTGCGAAAAAATGGTTTTGAGTAAAAAAATCCTAATCCGAGTTTTTTACTGAAGATGTCTTTAAAATGAAGAAAATTACAACTGAAAATTTTTTTGTAAGATAAAGCCGTTATTTTTTAGGTAACGATATGCTGTATGAGTTTTGTATAATAACTTTTTTACAAAATATGCATTTATGATGTTCTTCATGCATTTATATAATTTTATTATCCATTTTCAGTTTTTTTAATTTTAAAAAAATCGCGATTTTTTCGCGAATTTAATTTTGTTCAAAAATTTAAAAAATCAAAAAAGTATGTTAATTTGAAGAGCCATATCTGCTAAACTATCTATCGGATTTCTACGATTCAAACAGCATTTGATTCAAACGTTCGTCCTTTTGTATACCAATGCAATACAAAAAAAGTTTTTCCAAAAAAAGTGCATTTTTGATGCAAATGCAATTTTTTGATGCATTTTTCAAAACTTTCTCCCCCTTCAATTT
Source organism: Pegoplata infirma (assembly GCA_963921195.1). NCBI lineage: Eukaryota > Metazoa > Arthropoda > Insecta > Diptera > Anthomyiidae > Pegoplata > Pegoplata infirma. Next base: position 80,491,934 of record OY992537.1, on the reverse strand, counting down.
TTTTGAAACCTGCATAATTCGAAAATATGTCATTTTTTACACAAAATTGAGTACCGTTTTTTTTGTGACGGCGTTTCAAAAAATTTTCGTGATTTTTTTAAAACTACTTATTTAATTTTTTCCATACAAAAAATCAATTTAATATTTATTTTGCAATTTTATCAAAAAAGTATGTAACTTTAAAAAGCCATTTCTTCGAAAGTATCTATCGGATTTCTATGCCTCAAAAAGCATTCGATTCAACTGATTATCCGTTTTTATAACAATGCACTAACAAAAAATATTTTTTTAAAAAAATGCATTTTTGATGCAAATGCAATTTTTAGATGCATTTTTTAAAACTTTCTCCCCCATTAATTTGTCTAAAACCTGCATAAATCGAAAATATAGAATTTTTTACATAAAATTGGGTACTTTTTTTTTGTGACGCCGCACATTGGTTGAAGAGTGTCCGAAATTAATTTTTTTCATATTCGCCGATTTGGATAATTTTTTGGTATTTTGTTGTCAGATATCTGAATATTATGATTCCGTAATATTAGGCTGATATATTTATTATTTGTTTGGACAGACACGCTCAAAGTTCTTATATGTTCGCTTGTTTAACATGGCATGCAAATTTACTGTATATTCAATCTTTTGTTACAATCAAAGTAAACTTATCATTTGACTTTGTTGTATATTTTCGTAAATAACAATTGCCATGGATGAGATTTGCATTAAAAAAAGATGTAAAAAGTGCCATATAAAAAATTTCGTAGAACAAAATATAAACAACATCAAAATTTCAATGTTCATCAACTTTATTGGACTGCATCTTTTTAGCGCTGTGGAGCGCTGTTTAACGAAAGATGTCAAATCACAGCTTAAAGTCTCAGCTAAAAGCTAAAAAAAAATTCAGCTGCTCATACCTGCTCATTTCCAAAAAAAACAGTAAAAACTATAAAATAATAAAGTAACAAAACATGAATTTTCGTTCATGATTCAGAAACTCTGATTTTTATACCCTCTAACCACAGTATGCGGGTATACTCACTTTGTCATTCCGTGTGTAACACATCGAAATAACGGTCGGGGACCCCACAAAGTATATATAATATTGATCCATTATAGAATCTAAGACATTCTAGCGATGTCCGTCCGTTTGTCCGTCTGTAGAAATAACGATGCAGTCCAAACAAAAAGAGCTAGACCCCTGAAATTGGGCAAGAATATCTCTAATGTCACTGTTAAGGTTAAGTTAGAAGATGGGCAAAATCGGAACAGGGGGAAAAAGTTCCCCCTTGAAGAACTAAAACGACCCCTGAAAAATACGATATTTTTTCGAGTTTTTTTTTAATTTTTGCTCAACAAATGTAACATTTGTATGGCATATTATGGTCATAGACCTGCGCTTGGACCAAGGGGGTTAGAAAATTCGATTTTTTTCAGGCCGCCCCCTTTTGGGGGGTGGTTATAGAAATTAAATAAAAATAACGATAAAAATGTATTATTTAAGCGTAAATATCATAAACAAATAATTTGTTAACATATATAGCGGGGATACAGGTGTCCCCCACCAACTCCGCCGACCCCCCCACCAAAAAAAGGTCGCCCCTGCGATTTATTTTTTATTTTAAACGTATTGGAGGGTATAAAAGATTCGGCACAGCCGAATTTAACATTCTTACTTGTTTCTATTTGTTTTTTTTTCTATGGGAGGTGGGCGTAAAAGTGGTCGGATCAGGCATATATTTTCAGGAGCCCATTCTACAATTATAATATTTATTTTTTGTGAAAATTTAGTTGATACATTAAAAATCAAGGGATTTATGTCACTTTTTTAATACAAATTGCATGGGAAGTGGGCGTAAAAGTGGGCGGATATTTTTCAAATTTTACACAAATGATTCTGAATATTTAAAAATGATATGTGCCAAAAAAACAATGCCGTAGGTCAAAATTTAATTTTCACTTTGTATGGGAGGTGGGCGTAAAAGTGGGCGGATCATTTTGATTTTTGCATTTTTTTCTTGATTCAAACATAAAATGCCTATGTGCCAAGTTTCATTGTCCTTCGACAACTTCTTCTATTTTTAGCCGCTCGTTCTATGAACATCAACCAATGTGCGCCGTTTCACAAAAGTTTAGTGATTTTTTTAAAAAATGCTTACGTAGTTTTTCCTTAGACTAAAATTTTTTTTTTGTTATTTTATGAATTTTATGAAAAAATTGTATGGAAAAACCAATAAGGTATTTTTAAAAAAATTACAAAATTTTTACGAAACTCCGTCACAAAAAAAGCTGTACGCAATTTTGTGTAAAAAATGCTATATTTTCGATGTATGTAGGTTTAAAAAAAATTGAAGGGGGAGAAAGTTTTAAAAAATGCATCCAAAAAAATGCATTTGCATCAAAAATGCACTTTTTTTTAAATATTTTTTTTATTACATTAATATAAAGTAAGACTATCGTCTGAATCGAATGCTTTTTGAATTGAAGAAATTCGATAGATACTTCCGAAGATATGGCTATTCAAAGTAGCATACTTTTTTGATTTTTTCAATTTTTGAAGAAAATTAAATTCGCGAAAAAATCGCGATTTTTTTTAAATATAAAAAACTGAAAATGGATATGTTTAATTGGCTCTATAGAGCACATGTGTACAAAATATTAGATAAATTTGAAGACCCTCGGTCAGATTTTATAAAATCTTTGCTGGATTTCATGATATACTTTATGTGGTCCTAGACCGATATTTCCATGAGTTACAAACGGAATGACAAACTTATATATACCCATCACTAAGTGGATGGCATAAAAAAATCGTTTAATACATATAAAAAATTTTTCTTGAGAATAAGAACAACGTTTTGACAGCAACATTTTCAATATTGTCCCGTTATTTTGTTTTGTCCTGTTATTTTGTTTTTTACAATGATTTTGTTTAAGGCTACTTTCACACTACAAGAACTTATGATGATAAGTTGAGATGATTTTATGATTTTTTTTTTTGGAGGACCACCTCCCCACATGTAAAAAAACTTATATCATTAATTTTATTTGATCTGATTAGCCTCAAATTTTATTTGATCCTTGAAATAAATAAAACCTAAGTGAGAGCTTTAAATTCGGCTGTGCCGAGTCTTTTATATACAAAATATGTAAAAAAATTATTAGGGTTATCATTATTGAAATTAATTCTTTATACCCACTACCACAAGTACTTTAAATTTTTTTGACATAAAAATGTTTCATTTGTTTAACAAAAATGCAAAAAAACACTTTAAAAAAATTGTGTTTTTCAGAGGTTGGTTTATTTCTTTAAGGGAAAACTTTTTCCGCCTGGACCGATTTTGCCCACATATGAACTTAACCTGCTGATGACCAAAAGGCTTTTTCGTGCTAAACTTTAGGAGTCTAGCTTTTTTATTTTGGAAGGGATCCGTGTTTTATACAGATGGACATTAATAATATATATAAGTTATGGGGTCCACGACCGATATTTTGGAGCGTTACTCACGGAATGACAAAGTGAGTATACCCCAATACTGTAGTTGGAGGGCATAAAAACACTCTTTAAGCATGCATATAAAGATTTCTTCTTTTTTCATTAGTTTCGTAAAATTACAAAATTCTTAATTATTTTTTGTTCGTAATATAAAGTCCACTTTCGTATTTTTTACGAAAGAAGTTTTTACGAATTATTTTCGTAAAAATACGAAAGTCTGTACACTTTTTATTTTTTGTAATATGTAGTCAACATTCGTATATTTTATGAAAGAAGCATTTACGTTCTTTTTTTCGTTACTTTCGTAAAATTACAAAAGTTTTTACAACATTTTTTTCGTAATATGTAGTCAACATTCGTAAATATTACGAAAAAAATATTTACTAATCATTTTCGTTACTTTCGTAAAAATACGAAATTCAGTACTAAGGTTTTTCGTACTATGTAGTCAACTTTCGTGTATTTTACGAAAAAAAGTACGAATTTTTTTATCGTGAAATGTTGCATGGACTTTTTTCGGTGTAATAAAAAAAAAATTGAAAAAAAAATATTGATGAAAAATAATTTTGTTACGTTTTATTCACCAGCTGGTGAATATTTTTTTATTCACCACGAGGTGAATTATTATCCAAGTTACTAAAATTTTTGGTTTTAAGAAACTGAAAACAGTAATTCTTATTTTATTTTTTGTTAATCGTTAGCTTATATAATAAAACTGAGGTGGCAACTTTTTTAAAATTAAACACCAGCCTAAAAACATTGTCATGTTAAAAAACATTTTTAACTAGGAGTTATAAAACCTACTAAATTTTAATTAAAAAAAATTAATGCAGTTAAAAACCTCGATATTAAAAATTAAAACAAATTTAATTATGAAACAAATTTAATTTATAAATATTCTCTTGAAATATCTCTTTGAGGTTAGCTCCGTTCTTTAAAACAATGCCCCATTTGTATATACGGTAAATGCGTTTATATGGTTGCCTGTTAACTCAGCATTATTCATTTCACTTCACAATAATTTCATTATAAACGCATCTGGGTCACATGTGTAATATTTAAACTGTATGTGTGTAAGTAAATACATATATTTACTAAATACGTACAGATAGTACACATACACATGTAGTGATACACACACAATTTAACGCATACACTCACACTTAACGATTGAAAAACTAACGTAAAACCTCAAACCATTTTTCTTTCAAACTTATAATCCAAACTTTACTCCTTTTTGTTCCCTTATTACACAACATGATACTACTAAAGTGCTTAACCCAATATATCGTTGTTGTCATACTCATCATCGTGAACACCAACACCAACATCGTCATCATTATGCTCATCATCGCCACCATCTTTTTAGCAGTGGTCGAGCAACACTAACTAGTTGTAGTGCAGCAGTTTAATGATAAGTAAACCAAATATATTAAATATTTTATGTAAGGCATATATCTTGAGTTTATAATAACATTTATACACTTAAATAAAACGGGAACACACGTGTATGCATTTAGGATGTTCACGAAATTGTATGAACATGACATTTTTTAAGAATTTGAAAAAAGATTTTGCAAAATTACCAAAAAAAAACTCGTAAAACAATTTTTTGTTACCTCCTATTTTACGAGAGTTCCTAGTAAAAATTGCAATTTTATTGTTAAAAAGCTTGTAAAATAACAAACAATTTACAAGATTTTTACCAATAAAATTGTAAATTTACAACTTTTATGACGCGATAAAAATTATATTGACTTCTCGAGACTATACAAAATTTTGTGCTACTTTTTGTAATTTTACAAGTTTTAAACAAAAAAATTGTAAATTTTCAACTTTTTTGATGTGATAATACTTGCTAGGAATTGTCGAGACTTAACTAGATTTTTTTTTTTTTGTAAAATTATCTTGGAAATTTGGACGTTTACGAAAAAACTGTAATATTAAAAAGAAAAATTTTAATTCCAATCGAAATTTGTTTGTTAAAAAACAAGGACAACTGTTAACAAGTAAGAAAGTTAAAGTCGGTCAAGACCGACCATATGATACCCTACACCAATGTTGTCCCAAGTCCACACTTGGACCGATTGGATCTATCTTTTTTAGATCTTTATTTAGTGTAGAAAACACAAACAGATAAAATTTTAGTGGAATTGGTTTATTGTTTTGCCAATAGACCGATTTAACTGAATATCCGTCGAAATTTTTATATGGGGGACTATGTCCAAAAATGGTCCAATTATATTCCGATTTGATTTGGTTACTAAAGTACACGTTTTACACCTAAAAATAATTTTTTTATCAAATATTTTAATTTTTATGAATTTTGAAGGAATAATGTGAATATCGGGAGGGTGGTTTTTGTATGGGGTCTACCAGAAGGACTGAACCGATGCCTTTGAAATTTGAAACGATGATTCGTGCATACAAATTTGATTACCTGTTAAATTTCAAAGCGATATATATTATAATACGGTTATTGGAGTCATTTAAGCCTAATCCAAAGGGGTCGTTTGTACGGGGGCTAGGTCTTAACATGGACCGATTTTTTCCAATTTGAATAGGCTTCGTCTTTGGGCCAAAAGATGCTCATGTTTTAAATTTCAAGTCAATTGATTGAAAATTGTGGCCTGTATCGTGCTTAAACCGATAGATGGACAGACGGACGGACGGACATCGCTAAATCGACTCAAAAAGTAATTCTGAGTCGATCGGTATACTTGAAGGTAGGTCTAGGACCAATATTTCGGGTAGTTACAAACATCAGCACAAACTCATTATACCCTGTACCACAGAGTGGTGTAGGGTATAAATATTGGTAAGATGGTATAACGGGACTTTTTATAGTAATTTGACAAGGTTTTTTTTGAGTGTAACCAACACAAATAATTATTATATTTATGTTGTAAACATGGTGTTCAGTTGTTTTTAAATTTTTCAAAACACCTCTTAGTGAAAGAAATTAATTTGAAAAACTATTTACTGCATTGTCTTTATTTTTAATAAAATTTGTTATAGGGTGGGCAGAAATGTTGTTTCTTTAAAATTTAAAACTGCCCTTGGGTAAAAAAACCCTTAAGGATATAAACAAATTTGAACAAACAATTTTTTTTAATAAAGGTGCCATATTATCCCATTAATGCCTAACCCCCGATTTTGACCAAATTGCACACAGTTAGTATTTAGGGTATTTATATTGTCGTGGAATTTTTTTTTTATCTTTCGTACACGAACCTGTGGCTGTTGGGTATTTTTCTACCCACTTAGGCATTAACGGGTTAAAAAATATATAATGTTTCTAAAATATAAAAGTACCCATTGCATTAAAAATTAAAAAATTACGTTTCTTATTTAAGTATATAATTCGCATTGCATAAAAGGAGGACTAACTAAATTTATCATAATTCGCATCTCCTAAAATACATTTTTTTTTTTTGATTTAAAAAACACAGTTTTTCGGGCCTTCTTAATAAAAGTACAAGAACACATCAATTCACTTAAACTTATACTACATGTTTGACTAACTATCCGTCCATTATTTCTTGGTTCTCTTGCATAGTATACAGTGGTCATTTTCATAAACCAAGTCTTAAGACGAAAGTCTATTAAGGCTTCTTGAAGGAAAATGTGATGTAATATATGTTTAAATGCTAAAGATATATAATTTGGTGGTTCAGGTGTTATAAGGTTTGCGCTTTGTTTCTGTAAACGGAGCATTCCATGCTAATACCGTATACTGACTGTGGTGATTTTAAAATCACTATGTGATTTTCCATTTTACAAAATCACATAATGATTTACAAAATCATCTCAAATTGTACTAGCGTAAAGAAAAATCATAAAATCATCTCAATTTACCATGGTAAGTTCTTGTAGTGTGAACGTGGCCTAAATCGAATACTTTGGATTTTTTTTTAATTTTTTATATAAAATTTTTATCGGTTTTTAGAACTCTTTGAAAACTCTTTTCTGGAAAATTTTCAGATTTTTTAGTTCACCCGTTCAAAAGATGTCAAATTTTTAATAATTCCGAGCTGTTCTTTTACTCAAACTTTATTTACTCATCACTTCTTCAAAAATGTTTCTAATGTTAACATTTTATCCATCTAGGGGCTCTCTTATGGCAGTCTGGTTAGTGACTCCTTTAGGACGCAATATATTGGCAGAAGAAGCTGATTTTTGTTGTAAAATTTTCTTAGAAATTTCTAAAATTACAAAAAAAATTAAAATTACAAAAAATAATGTAAAATTACAAAAAATAATGTAAAATTACAAAAAAAAAAAAAAATTAATTTCGATCGAAAATTGTTTGTTAAAAAACAGGAAACTGTAAAAACTTGGTAAAATGGGATAAGGAGACTTTTTCTAGTAATTTGACAAGGTTTTTTTTTGTAAGTCTAAAAAAGGGGTTTTTGTCACTAAAAAAAATATTCCCTCACTCCTAAAAAAAAGTAAAAACAAAAATTTAAAAAAAAAAATTTACACTCAAAAAAATTACAGAAAAATTTGCAGTCAAAAAAAAAAAAAAAATTTCAGTGTAAAATTTTTTGGTTGATATATTTTTTTTTTTTGAATACGATATAAAGAACAAACTATCTCTATAAATTCACACACCACTATACGATGTATACAATTTTTTCCATGTACGTTTCATTATCCTTGTTTTACTTATTTGTTTGTTTGTTTGTTTATTTCGAAAAATAACAAACACATTGTCATATATTTAAGGATTAACAATAAAACATTGACATAAAGAAAACAATGCCTTACCACAAATCCTAACGCCTTTAACAAAAGCCAGTTGAAAAATTATAAACATTAAATATGGAATAGAAAAAAGGCCATAGAGGAAACAAACTTAAGAAATCACAAACCCACCAATGTTTGCTCATCTGCCATATACAAAAAAAAAAAAACAAAGATCGTAACAAAGATACATTTTTCATTGTTTCTTGTAATACCGACAATATTGAGTATTTCTTACATGGATATTATATTTCTGCAAATCACTGAATAACGTTTCCAAGGCCTACTATACACAAAACAAAAAAAAAAAATAATAATAAGGAAAATACTTCTACAACAACGGTAATGTAATAAATAAATGTTGGCAACTTTGAAGAAAATTCAAATATTTTGTGATTTTTTTTAAGCCGTCACTTATAACTAGTGTTTTGGGTCCGGGAATTCCCGGGAAAAGACTGACAGGAATTCTCGGGAAATTTTTTAATTTTTCCCGGGAAATCCGGGAATTTTATAAAATAAACCATTTAACATAAAAAACGTTTATTTTAATTTAATTTTATGTGGCACTCCTGTATTTATGAAGTCCCATCTCTGTAATTTTTATAAAATACTTGTTACTTTTTGTTAAAATTTTGGAAAACAATTTATCTTTGATTTTAATATTTTTGTAAATTGAAAGTTGAAAATAAATAAAATCGGAATAATTTTTAATTCGAAAAGACACGCATCGTCTTATTGGCGCCCAACGTGGGGCGCCAATAAGACGATGTGTGTCTTTTTGTATTTCAAAGTATTCTGATTTTATTTTTTTTTTACTTTCAATTTATAAACAAATTTAAAATCAGAATACTTTGAAATACAAAAAGACACACATCGTCTTATTGGCGCCCAACGCAAAATTTAAAAAGGAAAATCATTTTCAAATTTTCCTGCTGCATCCTTGTCATCGAGGATATTCAAATGCAATAAATCCGAAAACTGGGTAACCAAACCGGATACAGCTAAGGAAATCCCAAGATAACGGATAACCACGCTGGATATATATACAAAACAAGATAAACACGTTGTACTGGATACAAATGGATAACCGCACTGGAAACGTAATTCCCGGATAATGGGTATCCAAACCGGAAACAACAAATGCAGAACGGTGTTGACCAAACCAAGTACAATGTCAAACCAGGATTTAACCAGTGGATATATTGATAATATACACTTAATATACACTTTTATATTAAGTTTTCAAACCAGGATACTGGAGAACCACACTGGATAAAAAAATTAGAAACCAGGATACTGGAGAACCACACTGGATATAAATTATAAATCAACTGTTTTAAGCCAGGATGCAACCGGAAAGTAAAACAGTATTCAAATGTTGATACTTTAGCTGGGTAACCAAGCTTTTCGTTCCAATTAGTATAATTTCAAATTTGAGGCAATAAAAGTGGGATGACACCAAAATTTTTAAATCCAAGAACATTAATTAGGCCAAGATACGGTCGTGTTGAATTAAAGATAAATTTGTCTGGCAATCCAGGAAATTACAATAAGTCCGAAAAGCAACTTGATATATTAATTAACAACGCTGGATAACCAGGATACGGCAGGTAAAGCTTCAGAAATATCCAAAAGATTTTAACGCTGTATACTGCAGGAAACATTTCAAAAATATCCAAGGATTTTGCAACTGGTTATTTTAATTATCATCGCTGGGTAACCAGGATACGGCAGGCAATATTTTTATGATATTTTATCATCCACGACAACAAGGATAGAACAGGAAAAGTCGAAAAATATTTTTATTTTAAAATTTTTAGTTGGGCGCCAATAAGGCGGCACAGAATTTTTCCGGTAAACCAGGAATTTGTAATCCAGGAATATCCTCGACGACAAGGATGCAGCGGGGAAATTGGAAAATGATTTTCCTTTTTAAATTTTGCGTTGGGCGCCAATAAGGCGGCACAGAATTTTTCCGGTAAACCAGGAATTTGTAATGCAGGAATATCCTCGACGACAAGGATGCAGCAGGAAAATTTGAAAATGATTTTCCTTTTTAAATTTTGCGTTGGGCGCCAATAAGACGATGTGTGTCTTTTTGTATTTCAAAGTATTCTGATTTTATTTTTTTTAACTTTCAATTTATAAACAAATTTAAAATCAAAGATAAATAGTATCATAAAAATTTAAATAAAAGTAACAAAGTATTTTCTATAAAATAACAGAGATGGGACTTCATAAATACAGGAGTCCCACAATTTTTAATATTTTTTACATAAAGGTATTACATTTGCTATTTTTGGTATTTTTTCTATTTGGAAGAACAGTGCAAATATATATTCATAGGAAAACTGACTAACAAGGGAAGTATCTCAACCCTTATGAACCGATTTGCCTGAAACTTGAAATATATATTAATGAGACGATTTTAAGGTTGGGGTGTCTCGGCTTTTCGGCCATATCAGTGTTTCAAAATTTCGTTGTCCCCTTATAAAACCATATGGACCTCCGGTAAAATTTCGATATCTCACGAACTAACAGGAATACCCTTTAGAGCAAAAACACGTATCGACTTAAATTTAATAAAGATTATTTCGTTATCATATGGACATCGTAGCTCTATGTCTTCATATAAATACCCCCAAAATTTTCACATTTTCATAAAAAAAGTATTTAACGAAGCCAAACTTTTACAAGGTTATGCCAACATTGGATAGGCATTAAAAAACCTTTCTTCTCATATATAAACATCATATAGTTTCTAAGAAAGAAATGGCTGAAAAATCCAAAAAACGATTTTTTCGCCATTTTTTGACCCATGTTTTGAACCCCTAAATCCCCGATATGGCCGATAAGCCGAGACACCCCAACCTTAGAATTGTCTCTTTTATATATATTCTACGTTTCATGCAAATCGGTTCATAAGGGTTGAGATACTTCCCTTTTAAGTGTAAAAAGTATGACAATATCACAGACTAATACAGACTCGACATAAGTGACAGGTGTCAAAAAAGTGGTGATTAATCATATGTTGAGTTTTTTCAAATTATTCAACGAATTAGGTTAGAAAGAGAAAACTGATACAACGCGCCATAAGGAAAATAGATGCCAGATCGGTTATATTTGTTTCACTCACTCCTAAGTTTTAGAAAGTGTTTCCATGTTAGCTTAAAACTAGCTAAAACCCGCTCTGTTTTATCCCAAAATCGCTTAGTTTTTCCCCATTTTTTGGTTTAAAACTCTACTGTCGAGTCTGTATATACTATATACAGATATATATACTAAGTATATAGTCTGTGACAATATCATGAAAAAACCTAAAAAGTCAAAAAATATACGTCGGTTAAGGTTAATTTTGCTAAGACTGTCAAAAAGATATAAAAAATGTTAACCTAGAATTTACATTTCCACAAAAAATATTAAAAGTGCTGCCAACTATATTAGTTTATGCTCGAATAACGCATTTTTATTTTTTTTTGCGATTTTTAGCTATTTTTGCGGTAAAAAAAGTTGCAATATGTTTTTTGTTTTATTTTATTGTTTTTCACGATTTTTAACTTTTATTTTTTGATTTTGTATGTGTTAATTAATTGTTTATCTCTAATAAAACTATTAATAAACAGTTGATAAAATTTTAATGCTTTTTATGATTGATATTAATAATGAAAACTTAAATTATTTTTTCCCGTTTCCCGGGAAATTGAAAAGTCCGGGAATTCCCGAACACTACTTATAACATACTCGGCTTTCTTAAAATTTTAATATTTTGCAAAAGATGTGGTGTATTTAACAAAAAAAAAAATATGTTTGTTTGATAAAATGCTTTATTTTTAAATAAGTAGAAAATTTAAATTCTACTTGGCCGAATCCATATATCACAATATCTTTTTTAAATTTCAACTCAGTGAAACTGAAACAAATGTTTAAAAAACCGTCAGTTTTTGGAATTTAGAAAAACTGTAAATGCAGTTGTATAAACAAGAACTTGAACTATCACTGAGCAATGTTTAAGGATTACCCCACATTATCCGTAAAAGTTATAGAGGGCTAAAGTTAAAAAGTCGATAAAAATGGCTTGAAATAATCCATAGTTTTTACCTTCTTTCGCTTTTTTTTTAAAGTTCTCCATATATTTCAAACTTTTCCGGCATTTGATTAGGAATTTCGGCCCCCTCTATAAAATGAAAAAAGTTGAACTAGAGATGGTAGCTGTTTTAATTCTTAACATTTTGGAATTAATCCCGTTAATGTGCCACGAATAGTTAAGGAGTTTCAGCAGATCAAAGTTTAAAAGGAAAAACGTAATTTTCATAAAATACCAGTTTTTCGCGAGGCATATTCGCGGTTTCATTTGAAATTTGGTGGACTCTTGCGTAAACCGAGTTTTTTTGTGAGTTTACACAAAAAAATCACTGGCGGGTTTATAAAAAATAAATTGCAAAAATTTTATAGCATTTTTGAAAATTGTGCGAAATTTGCAAATCTGTTTCCTATTTTTTTAGTAGCAATTAATGTTCATTTTAATACACCAAAGACGTGCCTTAACGAGTACAACTGATTTGCTTTTTGACTTTTTACTTTAAGCCATTCTGAGCGGATAGCGCGATGATTTTATCTAAACCTGTTTTGATGTGCCACATCCAAGGCTTTACACGAAATCGGATGAACTTTTTTTTAAATGAAAGCCCACTTGATTTGTCATCATAAAATCAGAGGCGGGTTAAAAAATTTTGATGATTATAGATTTTTTGGACCATATTAAATTTTCTTGTTATAAAAAAGCATCACCGATTTTTTTTTTTAACTACTGGTACAATGATACGATTTTCCGTGATTTTTTTCAGTAATACCAACGCGCATTGCCCAAATGTGTCATAAAAAATTGTGAAACTTTTCTTTTACCGCGAATTAATCGCGATTTTAGGTACTTAGATATTTTTTTTTAAATCGTTTGGTCATTAAAGGGTTAAATTTATATCATATATTTTAGAAGAAATTATATATCCTGGCATGCTTTAATAACGCATGCAACAAATGTGTAGAAAAAAAATCTTTAAAATATTTTTAAGATTTTTAAAACCGCTAAATATTAAAACCGCCATAAATTTTGGCCCCCTTGCGCGATTTAATTGACGCGAACGAATTTCTTATTCTTAAATAGCTTCTAATATTTATGCCAACTTTCACCGATGTGCCATCAAAACAAAAATCACATCTTTTTACCTCAAAATTTAAGTCTTAGACGGAACTCCTCATATATCTTCATGGAAATGAAGATATTTCAAATTCAAACCGTTACCACCAAATAAATTTTTGAATATTAATTAATTCATAAATACATCAAACGAATGAAAAATAAATAGAAATGTTTATATACTTTATGGGGTACAAAACCGATATTTCTATACGTTACACTCCGAATGACATAGTGTGTATATCCCTATACTATGGTTGGAGGGTAAATAAAAAATCGTAATGTATTCGAAATTTATACAAAAAGACTCATCGGAAACGGCTGCCAGGAAAATTGGTCCACCCATACCAAAATCAGAACTGCAAAATCTTTTTCGTATCGGTCAAAATCCTCCGTTCACCTTTTACGGTTTTTTACACAATGGAAAGATTGTTTTTTCGATTTCTTTTTGTATATGGGGCATTCCGTACCAAATCACATATTTTAGGGCACAACCCTCTCCGATTTCCCGGATTTTCAGATATTTTTTAGTAAATATTAAATGCAACTTGGACACAAATTTGTTTAACCTTTTGTTCCACGTTGTGTTTGAGTGATCGATTTTTTATAAGAACTAAGAAATTAAAATGTTCCTTTAATTTCGACTAGTAAACAATATCAATACATTTAAAAAAAAATTTGACAACATTTTTTGGCATTTAAATGTAGTTTTATAGTACATTCACACTCAGCTCGAAACCTCGTTGAAAGTACGTACTTTCATTTTGAAAACATAACCGTTCACACCCGAAATTTTTGACGGTTATCACGTTTTCGAAAATTACCGAATAAAATTTGCGAACATACCGACATTAATCACACACAATTAATTAATTTTCGCACTAATTTACAATAATTTATTTAAATCTTTTGATTTAATGCTATTTTTTATGAAAATATTTAAATATTTTTATTTTTTATTTTTGACACTTTCTTTAATTTATTTTCTTTATGAAATTTAAGAGCTTTCGAACGTACTTTCGTTGAAAACTCATAACAAAAAGTTTTCAATTTGTATGGGAAAATACGTACTTTCAAATGAGGTTTGAGGCGAAACCTCGTTAAACGGGCTTTCGATGCCAATGTGAATGCACTATTAGATAAAATATTTAAATATAGTTTGAAATAATTATCACTTAATTTTTAAATTTTTGAATCTGTTGAAAGTTCACTAAATTTGACAGTTTTCAACACTTTGGGTAAATTTATTAATAAAACCGGTACGTACCAGTATCGATTTTTCGGTAACGGTTTATCTTTACCGAAATAATTGAAAATACCGTTACCTTTACTGATAAAAAAATATGTAATACCAATACCGTTACCAATATCGTTATTCGTTGCGGCTGCCAACCCTGGTTACAAAATTTGTTTGGTTATTTTGGGACCAAATTAAATAAAAAGAGAATGTTACTCACGAAAAAAATATCATCTACTGCACAACCACTCACCTACTCACGCACACTAGCTCCCGCATATTCAAAACGGCATTACTTTGCTAATTGGTGCAGCCTCAGGAGGACTAACAACTACTCTAACCTAGCTCCCGCATTTTTTCCATTCACTATCACGTAATTAAAATTTAGTTTCAGTCACTTATGAAACATGCACTAATCTGCTGATGTGCTCATCGCAAGTATAGGGTATAAAAATAGTCCCTCTGTCTGTGTAAATTTGATATAAACTAATGCAATTTTATAAAACACAATCCACAAAAAAAAAACACTTTTTTACTGGGAATATAACAACGATTTAATAAAAGATATGTTGGCATTACCGTAATCGAAGATTAAATGAAACGACAGTGGGAGAATGAATGAACATTCAGAAAACATACATAATTAATAGGCATATAAAGCCAAGTGACTTGTAAATAAATGTAAAGGCAAAAAAAAAGTATTAAGACGCACTGAATTCATAGTTGATATCTTTTAGTATGAAAAACTAACAAACAAAATAATATTAAATACACATTCCTTTTGCTACTACACTCAAAATAAGAACTTTATTGAATTGTTATGGACGAACTGCATTTTATTGGAAAAAAATGTTATTGGTGAAAAAATGCAACCCCTTTAGAAGAAAAAAATGCAACCCGTCCAGGGAAAAAAATGCAACCCCTCCAGAAGAAACTTTGAAATTAAATAAGGAAGACATGGACTCGTAAACCCTGTTGCAGTAGGCCACTTTTTCACATTTAACCCTAATGTGAGTGACATGATATACGGGTACCCACAACATTTTTAAGAAGAAATTAGTTATGTTGTAAGTGTTTTACAATACAAATCATAGACTTTACGAAAACTCTTAAATTAATTTTTTTTTTATATTTTCATTTGTGTGAATCCATATCAAAGCCACAGATCAATGGGAATTTAATAAAAAATTCACATATTAGAAAAACAATTTACCATTAACAAAACAAACTGGCATTTAAAATCCTACTGATGAAGACAGTTAAACTGGAACTGTCTGAAACCGGTATAGGAATACCACAAAGTTTTTTCTATTGTAAAAATTATTCTCAGAGCTTAAAAAAAACCAAAGGTTATTGAATGTTGCAATAGAAAAACTTTTTCTGCTGTTTTTTTGCAAATTTGACAAAGTTTTTATTTTAAGTGTATTTTTTAACGCTAAACTTACCCTTGACACAACAACATAGCGACATTATAGGATACAGTTGGCATAGTTTTACTAGAGATGATATTTATGACAATGATGATAGTGGTTATGTGTAATATTGGTTTGAAGTTTGTAAGTACATATTTTCAATGTAAACATACAGAGTGTTACAAATAAGATAGTTTATAGCACTTTATAAAGTTAGAAAATAAGAAAATCTAATAAGGCGGCAATGCCATTATAAAATAATGTTTCTTTTAAAGTTTTTATAAAAAATAAATAGTTTGCATATTAAAATTTCAGATTGTTAAAGCATTTAACATGGAGGGTATTTATATGATCAAGAACCGATTTTTATAAAATTACGATATGTTGTTAATACGCTGCACAGAGGGCCAGACAGATCGATTTCCGGCCAACAGTCCTTATTTGTAAATTCTCAAAATAATGTTTACCAGTTTGTTGGGCATATATGTATAGAAGCAGGTTTTCTGAACTTATCTCTATGATCCAATTACACCCTTTCCTTTGACAGGTCTTCAAAGTTAAAAAAGTTGGTAAAAATTTTTTAAAAGATGAGATACTTTTTAATTTTTTTCCAAACTTCTATGGCTAATGTTTAACTTTTTGTTTACGTGGTTCAACCTTATATATCGTCACCTAAAATGCAAAACGCCCTAACTAACAAAAAATTGAAAATCGCGTTTTTAATTGATTCTTATGTATTGGATCAAAATACATGTCCACAAAAAAATTTAGACTCCTCTGATCAAAAATGGAGATTTTATTAACAAAATTCAAAAAGCCCTAACTACATGCTTTGATATATGTTAAACCAAAAAGCCCCAACTACACATTTGTTTGCATAATATTGCCGACGCAACTGTTATTTTTTAAGATTAAACATTTTTTTGATGCTTCTTCTTCCAGAATGTCCACCAATAGGAAAAATATCTGTGTATGTACACAAAAAAAAAGTTTAGAAATTTACCAATTAACCCCTTCAGGACCGTACTCTCACGAGAATTGAACCTTTTTCAGCTATAGAAATCGCAATTTATGCAGTGTAATTAGTCTTAAGTAAGATATTAATTCTACATAAAATTTAATAACAGTATAATTAATGACGATAAAAAACATGATTGTAAGTTCTTCATTCCGATTGAATAAAATTCGAAGTAAATTTTTCGTTAAATAAGTAAAAAAAAATGTTTTTAATTATAAATTTTTGCTAATTTTATAAAAAAATTCAGGGGGCTAATTATGTAACTTGATAATCGTCATCGTTAGCTCATTATTCTGTTACCATAAAATGACACTATATGGAAATGGAATAACGATAGAAACGATACGGTTGACAACTATCAAGTTACATAATTACCCCCAGTATATAAAAAAACGTTAGCTTCATTGGAAAGCTTATAATTTCTTCATAAAAAGGGGCAGAAATAAAAAACAAGTTGATGTCTAATACCGCTAACATTAAATACAGGGGGCTAATTATGTAACTTGATAATCGTCATCGTTAGCTCATTATTCTATTACCATAAAATGACACTATATGGTAAAGGAATAACGGTGGAAACGAGACGATTGACGACTTATATTGACGAAAGATAAAATAACAACCTGTGTCAAATTTCATCATTTACATATGGGGGTTTTCATCTCAAGTGACACAACTTTTAAAACCGATAGTAGTTTAGTCACAATTTGTCAACGAGATCGGTCAAGAACTTTCTGAGTTAGAGGGACAGTAATTTTACATTTCGGTCAAACAGTTGTTTTTTGCATCCATGTTACTGATTACCTAATGTTCCCAGCAAAACGTGTCCCGAGAATTTAAGATAGCTATTTCTTAAATCTTTCAAAAAAATTAAAAAATTTTTTTTTCTTTTTTTTTTGCAAAATCAAAAACTTCTTTGGCATTTTCTTAAAACCTGCTCTTTTTTAACTCAAAATAAAGCTAAGGTATTTTCCTTTAAGAGCTTTGTAGGATGCGAGTGAGATATCTATCAAATGCCCAATATTTACTGTAGATCTTAAGAAATTTTCCAGAAGCCGAGTAAACGCTTTACCGACCATACATTTTTGGCCGAAGTGTTTTTGATTTTCTTTCCATTTTCGTAATTTCTGACCTAATAATAGTTACGCATAAAAAAATTGGGCCCCTCCTTCCCCCTTATTACGCTGTTCTGGTCAAGGCTTCTTTGGTACTCGCCGTGATCTTTAAGAAATGCAACTTAATAATAGTTAAACTACAAGAATTTGGATTTCTGAACCCCCTTCTTGACCATTATTTCGCCTGTCAAGTAAATATAATTTTGTCCCTAATATACTTATTACTTCGCAAACTTTGAGAACTTATAGTGAGTAAGTGGACCCAGTAGGAGACTTAATAAAAACAAAACTTTTGTTTCTCTAAAACTTTTCTATAATTCATCTTTTACCACATTTATCCTATCTTTTACTTGAACAAAAAAAAATCGCAAACAACCATTTGGGAAGTATAGTTGCCTGTGGTCGTTAAAAGGTTGAAGCATTTTGATGCATTGGGTTATTTCGGGCCATACCCCTTGTTCTGTTCCACCCTTATTTGACATGGAGCTTTAAAATGGTAAATTGACATTCTGTGTCGAATTAAGTTAACATGTGTTTAGAATCCGAAATGAGCCATTTTGCAGTGTTAGGTTATATAGAAGGTGCCACGCCCCTTTTTCAAATACCGCTCACATTTTGTTAGAGTTCTATATGATAAAACAACATTCGGTATAAAATTTTGTTAGCATGTTGTTACATTTTATAACACATCTGCTTGGTGTTTTTAAACATCTTCAGTGCAGTTAGGGCTTTTTGTATTTCTGAAAATTACAAGACAAAAGGGCGTTACTAACATTACTTTTCAAATATTAAAAATTTATAATTTTTTTTAACAGAAATGAATTTGTTTGTGTGTTTTTACTAATATTTAAGAAATTTGTAATGAAAACTTTTATAGTTTTTATATAAACACGTTTTTTGCTTCTCCTGTAGAATTTATAAAATGTTAGATAGGGCGTTTTGCATTTTAGGTGACGATATAAGCCTTTGTAACGAAAATAACATGGACAAACATAACTCATTTGCCTGGCAGCAATTTGCGTTTTTTGCGAAAAAATTATAATTTTTTAGCTTTTTGCCTCGCGCCGAAAAAATCCTCAGCGATCCTCAGTTCGATACAATCTGTCTATATTTTTTTTTTTTGATATAGAATATATCCATATCTTTCGAAAAAAGTTGCCCAAACTTGCTCGAAATGATAAATGGAAAAACTAAAGCTATTGATGCAGTGGTCCGAGATTTGTTGTAAAAAAAAAATAATTTAACCCAAAATAATGTTTTACATCTTGATTGATTTTTTTTATCGTCAGAGAGTGTCTTAAGTGTAGGAGAAAAAAATTATATACATTTCTAGTTTTTTGTAGAATTATGGAAAATATCAGTTACACCATTTCCAATTTAATTCAAAGATTTTTTATTGAATTTCCAAAATAAAGAAAAAAAGTGAATAATTTGTCGTCACCATTTCCAAAAGCTTTTCTGAAACTCATTTACACCATTTCCATATTTATATCAAAAATAAAAAAAATATATATATAAAAATTATGCGCGTAGATTTAACTTCAGACACTCTTAATACTCTTAAAACTAATTTTTAGTTAGATCAGACAAAGTTAAAAAATCCAGTCGCCATATTGTTTCCGCCATATTGAATTTTATCAGTTCGATTTTAAGATAACAGAGCCGGAAATTTACTAGGCCACACTTTCAGCTACCCAAGCAGAAATTGACGACGGTTCTAAAAAAAAAGCGTTCTGAAAGCTCTGTAACAAAAAAAAAGCATTCTCAAAACGCTATTTTCAAACGCTTTGCGAGCGTTTTTGAAAAGTGTTCTGAAAGCTCTATAACAAAAAAAAAGCAGTCTTAAAACGTTTTTTTGGAACGCTTTGCGAGCGTATTCGAAAAGCGTTTTAAGTATTCTTTATACTACTATTTATTTTTTTTTTTTTTAAATTTCTAAGTTCCGTAACTATTTTTGAATAACAATTTTTTGTAATTTTTTTTTTTTTTTAAGTAAAAAAATCATAAAAAATGTTTTTAGATTTTTATTTTTTTTAAATTTTCTAAGTTTCGAAAATTTTTTTGAAAATTTTTTTAAGTTTTTTTGAGTACAAAAACTTTTTTTTCGGATTTCACTTTGTATCAAACAAATTATTATAACCGAACTAAAACAGAAATTCTTTACTTTGGGTTTTTAAAGCGCTTTGGTGACTTAAAAAAAAACGTTCTCAAAGCACTTTTTTACATCGCTTTTAAAACGCTTTAAACCTAGCGTAGATCGATGTTATCATTCGGATCATCTGAAGGCGCTTTGAAGTTGGTATACAGAACGCTCGTACAACCGTCTACAATGCTTTCACAACGCTTTTGCGATTGTATTTTTCTGACTGGGTAGCTTCAACAAAAGGAAAGAAATATAACTGTTTTTTAATTACTTGTAACAAACTTTACTAAGCATATTTAGCCCGCCATTTTGTTTTTCAAAATGCACGCCAGTAATTCAGATTCACTAACTCCAAGACACCCTTAAAACAAAATTTGAGTTAAATCGGACAATTATTAAAATAATTTGTCCGCCATATTGGATGCGCCATTTTGATTTTTTTTTAATTTTTAGTTAAATTTTGAAATCAGCGACCCCGAAATACTCTAGAAGCACATTTTCAGCCGGATCCAACAACGATAAAGACTTTTGGCCGGAGTTGGATCATTCTTTAAACTTTAAGAAGCGTATTTAGTCCGCCATTTTGTTTTTCAAAATTCGGAGTAACAATTCTCATTCAGTAACTCCAAGACCTGCATAAAACAAAATTTTAGTTCAATCCGACAATTAAAAAAAAATTGTCCGCCATATTGGATCCGGCATTTTGATTTTTTTGGTTTTTAGCTAAATTTTGAAATCAGCGACCTTGAATTCCTCTAGAAGCACATTTTCAGACGGATCCAACAACGATAAAGACTTTTGGCCGGAATTGGATCATGCTGGCCGTGTGTGCGCTGCAAAAAATAATATAGGTCCAGATATATCACTAGTGATATGGTACTGGTTATGTCCCTTAGAAACGTAGCATGGTTATGCTCAGTGTAAAAAAATTATAAAAAACAGTTTTTTGTGAACGAGAATTAGAAAATTTTTTAAAATTGTTTTCATCTTTAAAATACTTGTTATTCCAAAACTTAAAAATGCCTGCGAATTTTGTACTCTTGCCCCAAAACATTAAATCATGATAATGTTTTGCGGAAGATTTGGGTGTACTTGCAAAGTTTTTTTAGAAAAAATAATGTTATATTAATTTGCTATTCCATGCAAAACGAATTGAAATATCAGTCGAGGACCCCATTAAAAATCCAAAAGAGCTGTACATTTCGTAAGTGAGTGCAAAAATAAGTGAGAGTATAAAAGATTCGGAAGAATATAACACTCTCACTTGTTTTATGTACATTTGATAAACAAATTAAAAATTTGTATGCGAAAAGCTTAGACTTGGTGAAAAAATAGTTTTGGTAAAAAAAAAAATATTTTTTTTTCACGAAAAACAAAATTATGTTAAACAAGTAAAAAAGTTAAATTCGGCCTTGCCGAATGTAGTGATACCCTCCACAATTTCAAAAAGATTATTGCAAAAAACTTTATTTAGATGGAAATTACTTTTGAAAAACAAAATTTTTTTGAAAAAAAATTTCCGCGAAAAAAATTTTGGTAAAAAAAAAATCCGCGATTTTTTTCTTTTTTTGTCAAAAAATATGTTCGTACTTGTTTAAATACCATTTGGTGTTCAATTATGTTCATATATGTCAACCAGAAGCCGAATTAAAGCATTTTGTATTTCTAGGTTATGTTGAATGTACTGAAATTTTTGAGGTGTGCTTACATTTTCGTTCATAACTTTTGAACCGCTAAACCGATATCGCTCAAATGCAATACCAAACTTCTCGGGAGAACTTCCAAGAAATATGTTAAGTTTCAGTCATCTCTGTGCAATATTTTGTCCGCGACAGCATTTTCCACAGACAGACAGACAGACAGACAGACAGACGGACAGACGGACAGACGGACAGACGGACAGACGGACAGACGGACAGACGGACATCGCTAGAATGTCTTAAAATCGATCGGGCATCATGAATATATATACTTTATGGGGTCCCAGATCGATATTTCGATGAGTTACAAACGGAATGACAAACTTATATATACCCTCTATCACTAAGTGGAGGGTGTAAAAAAATTTAATGAACCCAAAATTTTTGGTGAAAAAAAAAATTTGAAGAAAAAAAGTTTTTGATGAATTCGATTAGAGTTTTATTCTATGTCTGGTTTGATGTTTGATTGACCAACGATGATTCTCTAAAGTCTGCTGAAGATTCCTTAGTGGGGATGAAACTGATCAGTACAGACATACTAAGTATGAGATGAGTAACTTTTTTAAAGCAAGAAATTAAAAATACTCTATTATGACAATATCATATATAAAAATATTTTTGGGCCTCGAACTAGAATTAAACTCTAATCGAATATATATACATATATAAAGGCCGAATAAATACATTTTATTTTTATCTACCTTTTGGTACTAAAAATAAAAAAACAAAGTTTTTGATGAATTTTTTTGATGAAAAGAAAAATTTTTTGATGTAAAAAAAAATAATGAAAAAAAAATTAATGAAAAAAAAATTTGATGAAAAAAACAACAAAATTTGATGAAAAAAAATTGATGAAAAAAAAAATTGATAAATTTTATGAAAAAAAAAAGTTTGATGAAAAAAAAAAAATTTATGAAAATAAAAAATTTGATGCAAAAAAAAATTTGATGGAAAAAAAATTTACGAAAAAAAATTTGATGAAAAAATTAATGAAAAAATAAAAATTTATGAAAAAAAAAAATTTGATAAAAAAAAATTTGATGAAAAAAAAAATTGATGAGAAAAAAACATTTCATAAAAAAAAAAATTCATAAAAAAAATTTAATAAAAAAATTTCTTTTTCGTTAATTGTTAGCTTATATAGTAAAGCTAAGATGGCGTCCCGCAACTTTTTAAAAATTAGACACCAGCCTTAAAACATTATCATGTTAAAATGCCTGCAAACTTTGTACTCTTTACTCTTGCCCAAATCATTTTCATGATAATGTTTTGCTGAAGATTTTTGTGTACTTGCCAAAGCAAAGTTTTGTTTTTAGAAAAAATAATGTTATATTCATTTTTCATTAAGTTAATATATTTTTGATCTATTTCTAAGACACTAGCTATATAAATCCGTCCATCTGTCCGCGTAAAGCAAGATGCCGATCAAACTAAAGAAGCTGTAAATTAGGTAAATGAGTGTATTACTTAAGTGGAAAAAAGTGTTTTTACATTTTGGAGAGTTAAGAAGATTCGGAACCGGAGAATTCAACACTATCGCTTGTTTTTCTTCTTTTGTTAAACAAATGGAACATTTTTATGTCAAAAGTTTAGACTTGATAAAAAAGAAGTTTTAGTGAAAAAAAAGTTAAGTGAAAAACTATATGTGTTGAAAAAAAATTGTTTTTGAAAAAAAAGTTTTTGATGAAGAAAAAAAAAATTGTTGGAAAAAAAAAAATTATGAAAAAAAAAAATTTTTATAAAAAAATGTTGAAAAAAAATTTGATGAAAAAAAAAAAAAAAATTAAAAAACTATTTTTGAGAAAAAAAAAAAACAAGTAAGAAAATTATAGTCGGTCAAGACCGACCATATAATATTGTTTCCCGGAAAATGGGTTCCAAATTCAAACATCGACCGATTGCATCTATATTTTGTCAAATCTTTAATAAGTGTAAAAACACTCACAAACTAAATTTAAGTGAAATACGATTCTATTTGTTGCCAACAAACAGATTTAAGTGAATATCGCGCGTAATTTTCATATGAGGCCTAATTCCAAAAATGGTCCGAATATAACACTCTAAGTACATGAAATTGACACACCAAAACTCGGAGTCACGTAAACTTAATTTTGGGTCGTTGAACATTGAGGCGTTCTCCGTTTTGTCGGATCAGGTCAATATTAAGAGATATTTAAATTTTAAGTTTGTGATTTTTAAGCGATTTTTTATTGTTTTTAAGAAAATTAAAAAATTGAAGAAAACAATTTTATTTTACTCGCCCAAATTAATTGGACATCTATGTTAGAGTAAAGTTTCGACTAAGAAATACTAAATAAAGTAATTTTTAAAGATTTTTGATGGATAATCCTAGGAAAATTTAATAAAAACTCGTTGAAAATCACCAAACTTTAAAACGAAATATCTCTTGATTTTGACCTGACCTGGTAAAACGGAGAATGCCACTGGATTCTCCGACCCATAATTAAGTTTACCTGTCTCGGCGTTTTCGTGTGTCATTTCAAAAGTTGAAATTATACTTACAGTGTAATCAGATTTGGTAAGGTTATTAAAGTACGCGTTAAAAATACACAACCCAAATTTTAATTAAATATTATAATATGTGAATATCGGGCTGGTAGTTTGTATGGGGGCTACAAGAATAATTGGTACGATTCCTTTAAAATCCGGAATTATGATTTGTGAATACCTGAAAAATTTCGAAAGGATATCTATTATAATACGGTTATTATACGGATATGGACAGATGAAAGAACGGACATCGCTAAATCGTCTCAGAAAGTGATTCTGAGTCGATCGGTATATTTGAAGATGGGTCTAGGACCAATATTTCGGATAATTATAAATATCAGCACAAACTCATTATACTCTGTACCACAAAGTGGTGCAGGGTATTAAAATTGATAAAAAAATGTATGAACAAAATCAACGAAAAAAAATAATTGATGAAAAAAAATTTTATGAAAAAAAAAAAAATGTTCGAAAAAGAACATATGAAAAATTGATGGAGAAAAATTTTGTTGAAAAATAATTATGTTACGTTTTATTCACCAGCAGGTTAATTATTATCCAAATTACAAATCGAAGTTTCAAACCTTTTTGGTTTTAAGAAAACGAAAACAGTAATTCTTAATTTCTTTTTTGTTAGTCGGTCAAACTGAGGTGGCGTCCTGCACCATATTTAAAATTAGACACCAGCCTCACAACATTATCATGTTAAAAAAAAAAGTTTTTGTCCGGGACTTTAAACATTAAAAAAAAATCGTTAATTGTAAGATTTTTTATAATGAATGAAATTTTTTTTTTCAAAATCATTTTGATGAAATTTTTTACTACAAAACGCAAAAAAATGTGTTTGGGACTAACAATTAGAAAATTTAAAATTTTGTTCGAGACTTGGTAACAATTGCAAAATTTGGGATTGTCCTATTTTTCCGGTCACAGAATAAGTTTTTTAGATATAAATTTTATCAAATTAGAAAACAAAATTTCACACACAGAAAAGTATTACAGTAACTACCCGTGTAAAAAATAATTATATCAAAACATATCTCTTTTGATAAAAACATATATGGATCATATATAAATGGATGTAATCATATCTACTTCATATATACCCGAATAAAAAAAAGTTATATGACGCAATATTTAATTATGTATGAACAGATATGCTTTTATGTAAATCCATATTAATTTTGATCCGAAAATTGGCGGATCGAATATTATACGATTATATCAAATTCTATTATTTTTGATAAAATAATATCATATTTGATTAAGTTTGATCCCAAAAATGGGTCTATCTAATTGTATTAAATCATATCTTATCTGTTAAAATTAGATACATTTTTATATAATTAGATGAAATCTGGTAAAATTTTATGGAATTTTAAACGTGAAATTAGAAATTATTTTATCTGATTGGATACATTATCAATTAGAAGAGTTTTTATTGCATTCTTCAGAATTTTTTCAAATTATTAAAAATTTTTCAATTTTGTCAAAAGGGGTTTAAAAACTCCTAAAAATGTTTGTGTCTTAGAACATTTAAAAACATTTTTCCGAAACTTAAAAATTTTTCAAAAAAAAATAAAACTTCTCCTAAAATATTTTCAATGATTTTTTTACTCCAAAATAAATAGCCAAACAAATTTTGTGTCCGGGACTTTGGAAAATTCATAAAATTTTTTTGGACTTGAAAATTTAAATTTTTTTTTTTTTTTTTTTTGTCCGGGACTTACAATTAGAAAATTTAATTTTTTTTTTTTTTCGGGATATAATTAAGTATAAATAAAATCATATTTCTTTTTATCTGCCATATCTAAAAATTCCCGACCTTACATGTCATATCTAATTTCATATAGATCGGTATATCAATAGATATGAATATGTATGTTGTCATATAAAAAAATAAGGGAAAATACAATGCTATATATAAACTTATATGTCCATATCAAAGTTCATGCATAAGCATATATAAATATAAATAATTATATAATAGCATATATGATTATATCAGATCTTTTTTACTCGGGTGTGTTAGAAAAAGTTAAAAACAGATTCATTAAGTTCGTGCTAAACGTAACATATGGGTAATGAAATGTGATATAATTCCCGTCACCTTTTTATATATGGGGGTTTTCGTGTCAACTGACACAACTTTTGAAACCGATATCTTCCGATCGGGATGAAATTTGCACCAAGGTTAGTCATATTGGATAGTAGTTCAGACACAATTTTTCAACAAGATCGGTCAAAAACTCTCTGAGTTAGAGGGGGTCGAAATTTGACATTTTGGCCAAAGAGGTGTTGATTCTCATCCATGTAACTTCTTACCTATTGTTTTTAGCAAAATGTGTCCCAAAGAGTTTAGATAGATATTTCTTCAGTATTTCGAAAAAAAAAAATATAAAAAAAATAAAAATTTTTTTTTTGATTTTTGTTCTTAAAAATCTAAAACTTGTTTGACTTTTTCCTCAAATTGGGCCCTTTTTTTTTATTCAAAAGAAAGCTTAGGCGATTTCCTTTAAGAGCTGTGGGGTCGCTTAGTGGGATGCGAGTGGGATATCTATGAAATTTTTTTTTTTTTTACTTTGGAACACAAAAAACGGTTCTTCAATTTGCACTATTAGGCGTGGGATAGCTAACCAGTTTTCGATTTCGATCCGCGATACCCTCTAATTTTTTTTAGTTCGAAGAAGAAAGCACGAGCCAAAAAATAGGAGCGGTGGGGAGGAGCCATATGGCCCCTCATTGGGGTCAAAGTTGGGCGTAAAGAGGTAAAAATCCTCAAAAAGCCCCAAAACTCCCCTAGAAACGCCCCTGGAGGGGTGCATTGTGAGACCGACCTGCAATAATTTTCTGCCCCCAATATTTTTCTTGAACATACCTTACCCCTATTTCCACTTCCTAAGGGGGCTCCCATACAAAATGACATTTTTATAAAATTTGCTCCTACCGCTCTAACTGTCCATAGTGTGCCCCTAGAGAAGTAAAATGTATGACCGACCCCCAATATTTTTTCAACTCCAACATTTTCTCAGAATATACCTACCCTTTATTTTCAACTCTTAAGGGGGTCCCCATACATTTTTTTTTATTTTTTTATTAGTTTTTAAAAATACATGTTTTTATAATGTATGGGAGCCCCTTAGGGAGTGGAGATAGGGTGTTATGATGTTCGGACAAAATGTTGGTAACTAAAAAATAATGGGGGTTGGTCGTAATTTTTGCCTCTCTAGGAGGCACGGTAGGGGCGGTAGGAGCTGGTTTAATAAAACAAAAATTTAAAAAATAAAAGAAATGTATGGGGACCACCTTAAGGGTTAAAGATACATTGTAAGTATGTTTGCAAAAAATGTTGGAATTAATAAAATAATGGAGGTCGGTCATACATTTGGCCCCACTAGGGGCACTTTAGGGTAAGTTAGAATGGTAGGATCAATTTTTTTAAAAATGATTTGTATGGGAGCCCCCTTAGGAAGTGGAAATAGGGGTAAGGTATGTTCAAGAAAAATGTTGGGGGCAGAAAATTATTGCAGGTCGGTCTCACATTGCACCCCTCCAGGGGCGTTTCTAGGGGAGTTTTGGGGCTTTTTGGGGATTTTTACCTCTTTACACCCAACTTTGACCCCAATGAGGGGCCATATGGCCCCTCCCCACCGCTCCCATTTTTTGGCTCGTGCTTTCTTTTTCGGACCTAAAAAAATTAGAGGGTATCGCGGATCGAAATCGAAAACTGGTTAGCTATCCCACGCCTAATAGTGCAAATTCAAGAACCGTTTTTTGTGTTCCAAAGTTAAAAAACAAATTTTCATAGATATCCCACTCGCATCCCACTAAGCGACCCCACAGCTCTTAAAGGAAATCGCCTAAGCTTTCTTTTGAATCAAAAAAAAAAAAAAAAAAGGGCCCAATTTGAGGCAAAAATCAAAAAAGTTTTGGATTTTTAAGAAAAAAAATCAAAATTTTTTTTTTTTATTTTTTTATATTTTTTTTTTTCGAAAGACTGAAGAA
The DNA here is from genome assembly GCA_963921195.1 of Pegoplata infirma. Classification (NCBI taxonomy): domain Eukaryota; kingdom Metazoa; phylum Arthropoda; class Insecta; order Diptera; family Anthomyiidae; genus Pegoplata; species Pegoplata infirma. The sequence continues at coordinate 80,463,363 of OY992537.1, read as the reverse complement.
ATAGGTATCTAAACTCTTTGGGACACATTTTGCTAAAAACAATAGGTAAGAAGTTACATGGATGAGAATCAACACTAGGCTGGGTCGTATTCCAACAAAGTGCTCAGATCAACTATTAATAGTGAAAAAAAGTTGGTACAAGTAAATACAAGCAATTTAAAACCAAAATGAACAAAATCGGTCCATGGCTTCCGTTCTCGCATCGCGGGTCAAAATTGCGGTTTTTGAAAAAATGGACATAATTTAAAAAAAAAAATTAAATATTTAAAAAAAAATTATTAAAAAAAAAAAAATTTTTTTTGTATCGCATTAATTCAAAGATATTTAGAAAAATTTTGTTTGTTTTTTTCGGATATCGATAACCCATCCAAACGTGAGGCCAAAAAAAACTCACATTTTTAACATGGAGCTCAAAACTACTTTTTCACTATTTTAAAAATTTAGTGAAACAAAATTTTTAAATATATTAGTTTATCCACTTGATATCATTGAATACATCTCAGGGATTGTAGAAAAAAATTCTTAGTTAAATTCCTTCATCCAGTTGGTGTGTGGAGCGATTTGAATTTAGCGGATTTCCAGAACATGTGTTTTTATCGACATTTTTGACTAATTTGTAGTTGTTAGCAACATTTTACTTAAATTAACCAACTTTTTTTGTTCAAATGGTTGTTTTGGACCATAGTAACTCTGCTTTGAAATAATAGGCTTTTTGCACAACGTTAACCCTTGCCGGCACGGGGTTAAAAAATTTCTCCAATGAAATTTTTGAAAATTCCTCACTCTAAAATCGTGTATGTGTTTAAATAATGAACAATTACAAATTTATACAAAGTTTTCTTGAAGGACATCTTTAACCCTTGTTGTACGAATGCCCAAAAAATGTCAAACAGCTGTTTTTTGCTCATAGTCAAATGGACTTCTTTGACATATTAAATAATATGTTTTTACTTTAAGCTTTACACAGTAAAAACGACGAAGACGTGATGAAATTTCGGATGCCATTTTTTTAATTTTATTTAGTTTTAAGCATTTTACGCTTAAATGCGCTTACTTTAAAACGTTAATTTAAATGCGATCGTTTAAATGCATTCCCCGCTTAAACGATTCGTCGTTGTTCCTGGGTTAAGCTAAGAGTGAAAAACTTATTTAGAATGTTAAAAAGTCCATTTTGACTATGATTATAAAATGAAAGATATGTACACATGCGAGTGAATCGTTTGAGCGGGGAATGCATTTAAACGATCGCATTAAAATTAACGTTTTAAAGTAAGCGCACTTAAGCGGAAAGTGTTTAAAACTAAATAAAATAAAAAAAATGGCATCCGAAACTTCATTCGTTTTTACTGTGTAAAGCTAAAAGTGAAAAACATATTATTTAATATGTCAAAAAAGTCCATTTGACTATGAGCAAAAAAACAGCTGTTTGAAATTTTTTGGGCGTTCGTTCAACAAGGGTTAAAGATGTCCTTCATGAAAACTTTGTATAAATTTGTAATTGTAGATTATTTAAACACATACACGATTTTAGAGTGAGGAATTTTCAAAAATTTCATTGGAGAAATTTTTTAACCCCTTGCCGGCAAGGGTTAACATTGTGCAAAAAGCCTATTATTTCAAAGCAGAGTTACTATGGTCCAAAACAACCATTTGAACAAAAAAAGTTGGTTAATTTAAGTAAAATGTTGCTAACAACTACAAATTAGTCAAAAATGTCGATAAAAACACATGTTCTGGAAATCCGCTAAATTCAAATCGCTCCACACACCAACTGGACGAAGGAATTTAACTAAGAATTTTTTTCTACAATCCCTGAGATGTATTCAATGATATCAAGTGGATAAACTAATATATTTAAAAATTTTGTTTCACTAAATTTTTAAAATAGTGAAAAAGTAGTTTTGAGCTCCATGTTAAAAATGTGAGTTTTTTTTGGCCTCACGTTTGGGTGTGTTATCGATATCCGAAAAAAACAAACAAAATTTTTCTAAATATCTTTGAATTAATGCGATACAAAAAAAAATTTTTTTTTTTTAATAATTTTTTTTTAAATATTTAATTTTTTTTTTAAATTATGTCCATTTTTTCAAAAACCGCAATTTTGACCCGCGATGCGAGAACGGAAGCCATGGACCGATTTTGTTCATTTTGGTTTTAAATTGCTTGTATTTACTTGTACCAACTTTTTTTCACTATTAATAGTTGATCTGAGCACTTTGTTGGAATACGACCCAGCCTAATCAACACCTCTTTGACCAAAATGTCAAACTTCGACCCCCTCTATCTCAGAGAGTTCTTGACCGATCTTGTTGAAAAATTGTGTCTGAACTACTATCCAATAGGACTAACCTTGGTGCAAATTTCATCCCGATCGGAAGACATCGGTTTCAAAAGTTGTGTCAGTTGACACGAAAACCCCCATATATAAATATACCTTTTTAAATAATTATATAACAGCATATATGATTATATCAGATCTTTTTTACTCGGGTGTATTAGAAAAAGTTTAAAACAGATTCATTAAGTTCGTGCTAAACGTAACATATGGGTAATGAAATGTGATATAATTCCCGTCACCTTTTTCGCCTTAATGTACGTTTAAATAGCTGATCTTAATCTTACACACCTACAGTGACAATCGAGTGCTGACGTAGGAAGGGTGGCTTCTTCCGAAAGCTGTCGACATCTCTACTTAGCCTGTGTTGTCAATTAATTTTTTCAGATTTTCTCATTGTACAACAAAAATAATTATTTCTCAGAAATAATTAATATGGACTCAAACCGAAATAAATAAAAACTTCAGTTAAAAAATAACTAAAAAGGTATTTTGTTTCAAATGAAATATAAAAAGTCAATTTTTTAAAAGGAAAAACAACTGTTTTAAACGTTGTTCCAGTATAATTTACTTACAAAATAATTTGTGTGCATATCTAATTGTATCGGATATGATAATATGTATATACTTGGATCCGAGATTTGTCTCCATTTTTCGGATCCAACATATGTATCTTATTATATCTGATGTATTAGAAAATATCAATCCTTTTACACGGGTGTTCAATATCGTTTAATTTATGTTCATATCGATCCCAAAAGACAACTTTCCCGTCCTCGACTTTTTCGAAATTCGAAAAAAAATTAAATTTGTTCCACCCTAGTATATAAGTAACAAAAAAAGTATCAGTTTTGTTTTTGTCTAGATGAAACAATGTCCAAGCATACACTATCCAAGAATACACTATCGAAGAAATATCTAAGCATTTTTTTAGAATTTTTTTCTATTAAAAAAAAATTTTCAAAATTTTAGACGAATTTTATTTTTATATGATTATAAAATTCTTTTTATATTCGTCTTCTACGTGTTTTTTCTATAATTTTTCTACATTTATTTAAAATTTATCTGCATTTTTTATCATTATCATTTATAATAAGTGAACAGCTCTTTTAACGAATAAAAAATAACTACTAACAGTACCTGCATTATATAAAAATTTCAATGAAACTACTTAAAATCATCCACTATAATTTATATGATAATATTATACTTAAAAGCTTCGATATTCGTTGACGGCAATTATTCTAAAAATTTAAACTTTTAATAAAAAAAAAAAAACGATGATAGCCAAAAATACTTTTCAACCGGTTTTAACATTGCATTCAAGTATTCAGATGTTATGAACTAAAATTCTGATGGCATTTTTATTTTTTCGTTCAACGAACATAAACAGTGCTAAAAAAGTATGTGGATATTTTTACGCCAAATAAGTGAGAATGTTATTCAGCAGTGAAAATTCCACAATATCACTTACACTGTCCTGTTTTTATGATATAAGGGGCATTACATGCCAAAGAGCACAATTTCGGACACGATCCACTTCGATTTCGCTAATTTTTTGATATGGGTTAGTTCGTATTAAATGCAACATTCACATCTATTTTTTATTTTATTCAAAATTAGTTTTGAGAATTCGATTTTTCGAAATTGCAATTTTTAAAAAAAAAAATTTAAGAAATTAAAATTATCAATTAATTTTGACCAGTAAAAAATATCAATATCTTAAAACAAGTTAAACAACATTTTGTTGGCATTTAAATGTAGTTTTATAAAAAAAAATTAAAAAAGTATTCGAAGTAATTACACAGGGCAACACTTTTTTTTGCCCGGGTTATGATAAATAATTTTGGGTAACTTGGGTACGCTGATTTCAAATCTGGCTACCGTTTTTTTTTTTTTTTTTTGGTCAGCTCTAGTTTTTGAGATATAGCCTAAGGCATCATTGAAAATAGACTATTTTTGGCATCTTTGTGAGTCCATATTTACCAACAAAAAGCGAATGACGATTTTGAGTATGTTGGATATGCTGATTCCAAAAATGCTCTTACTTTTGTTGAGTCATCTTTAGTTTTGGAGATATCGCTAAAATAAAATTTTTAAATTTATTCCCTCTTTACACTCATATAAAATCGGTTGGAATGAGGTTGCCACAACCGCAATACGGTTGTCGTAACCGGCTTGCGGTTGTCCCAACCGTACGAGGTTGCAGCAACCGTAAATTGAGATTGTTATAACTTTTTTAAAATATTTTTGTGCCAGCTGCCACAAAATTTAAAAAAAGTTGCTACAACTGCAAACCCCGGTTGTAGCAACCGTAAATAACGGCATTTGCCGGTTGCCACAACATCAAGTTCTCGGTTCCCTCAACTGATAATTAAAACAGCTGCTACAACTTCCAACCATGGTTATGGCAACTGCAAATTGAAAATAACAAAATTTTTTAACGTCATAAAATTGAAAACCAAAATAAAAAAAATTAACAAAAAAATAAATTATAAAATCTGAAGAATTCAGATGTACAATTTTAAATATTTTCGTTAGAGCTCAACAAATGTACGGATAACGCGAAAATATGTAAGTTATAGTCATGTAAAAAAGGAAATTGCGATATTGAAATGTTTTTTTTTTTTTTTTTTAAATCCAGCGATTTTGTAAGATAACAAATAAACATCGATCAAGGGAAGAAATCAAGCTGGAACAACGTACATGAATACATCAAGGAGTTTTTTTTGAAGAAAATGGTGCTCGAGGAGATAAGAAACAGCTCCCTTTTGTGCTAGAAACAAGTTTCAATCTTAAAATGCATTGCGTTTAGTATACAGATGTAAACACACTCACATAAAAAATCGGTTGAAATGAGGTTGCCACAACCGTAATACGGTTGCAGCAACTGAGTTGCGGTTGTCCCAACCGTATGCGGTTGCAGCAACCGTAAATTGAGGTTGTTAAAACTTTTTTAATATATTTTTGTGCTAGTTGCCACAAACCCAAAAAAACAGTTGCTACAACTTCCAACCCCAGTTGTGGCAACCGTAAATTGAGGTTGTTGTAACTTTTTAAATTAAACACAGTTTTAAATGTCATAAAATTAAAACAAAAAAAATATTTATAAAAGTTAAAAAAATATCAAAAAATTTTCCAACGTCAGTAAATTAAATAAAAACACAAAAAATTTGTCTTCAAAAATATTATTAAAATCTAAAAAATAATTTGGAGCTAAAGAAATATCCACATTACTGATCCCGGGAAGATATGTAAGTAAGAAAGACAAAAAAAAAAACGACGATAATATATTTTTTTTTTTTTGGAGAAATCAAACCTTTTGTAAGAAATTGGAAAAGAAGATTACACCGATCAAGGGAAGAAATCAAGCTGGAGCAACATCTAAAAATGCATTCCGTTTTCCACACAGACAAACAATTTTACACCTTTCTGAACAAATGTCTCGGAATATTTCAACAGGTATTTTATCTATAGAAAAAATGTCACAGCATCTAGACTTTTTCTATACAAAAAATGCTACAGAATCTGAGAAAAATCAGAAGAAAAAAATCACAGAATCTGAGACTTTTTCTATAGAAAAACTGTCTCAGAATCTGAGACTTTTTCTATAGAAAAACTGTCTCAGAATCTGAGACTTTTTCTATAGAAAAACTGTCTCAGAATCTGAGACTTTTCTATAGAAAAACTGTCTCAGAATCTGAGACTTTTTCTATAGAATAACTGTCTCAGAATCTGAGACTTTTTCTATAGAAAAACTGTCTCGGAATCTGAGACTTTTTCTATAGAAAAACTGTCTCAGAATCTGAGACTTTTTCTATAGAAAAACTGTCTCGGAATCTGAGACTTTTTCTATAGAAAACCTGTCTCAGAATCTGAGACTTTTTCTATAGAAAAACTGTCTCAGAATCTGAGACTTTTTCTATAGAAAAACTGTCTCAGAATCTGAGACTTTTTCTATAGAAAAACTGTCTCAGAATCTGAGACTTTTTCTATAGAAAAACTGTCTCAGAATCTGAGACTTTTTCTATAGAAAAACTGTCTCAGAATCTGAGACTTTTTCTATAGAAAAACTGTCTCAGAATCTGAGACTTTTCTATAGAAAAACTGTCTCAGAATCTGAGACTTTTTCTATAGAAAAACTGTCTCAGAATCTGAGACTTTTTCTATAGAAAAACTGTCTCAGAATCTGAGACTTTTTCTATAGAAAAACTGTCTCAGAATCTGAGACTTTTTCTATAGAAAAACTGTCTCAGAATCTGAGACTTTTTCTATAGAAAAACTGTCTCAGAATCTGAGACTTTTTCTATAGAGACTTTTTCTATAGAAAAACTGTCTCAGAATCTGAGACTTTTTCTATAGAAAAACTGTCTCAGAATCTGAGACTTTTTCTATAGAAAAACTGTCTCAGAATCTGAGACTTTTTCTATAGAAAAACTGTCTCAGAATCTGAGACCTTTTCTATAGAAAAACTGTCTCAGAATCTGAGACTTTTTCTATAGAAAAACTGTCTCAGAATCTGAGACTTTTTCTATAGAAAAACTGTCTCAGAATCTGAGACTTTTTCTATAGAAAAACTGTCTCAGAATCTGAGACTTTTTCTATAGAAAAACTGTCTCAGAATCTGAGACTTTTTCTATAGAAAAACTGTCTCAGAATCTGAGACTTTTTCTATAGAAAAACTGTCTCAGAATCTGAGACTTTTTCTATAGAAAAACTGTCTCAGAATCTGAGACTTTTTCTATAGAAAAACTGTCTCAGAATCTGAGACTTTTTCTATAGAAAAACTGTCTCAGAATCTGAGACTTTTTCTATAGAAAAACTGTCTCAGAATCTGAGACTTTTTCTATAGAAAAACTGTCTCAGAATCTGAGACTTTTTCTATAGAAAAACTGTCTCAGAATCTGAGACTTTTTCAATACAAAAATAGTTTCAGAATCTGAGACTTTTTCTATAGAAAAACTGTCTCAGAATCTGAGACTTTTTTCATAGAAAAACTGTCTCAGAATCTGAGACTTTTTCATAGAAAAACTATCTCAGAATCTGAGACTTTTTTCATAGAAAAACTGTCTCAGAATCTGTAACTTTTTCTGTAGAAAAACTTTCTCAGAATCTGAGACTTTTTCTATAGAAAAACTGTCTCAGAATCTGTGACTTTTTCTGTAACATTTTTATTATAGAAAAAGATTCAGATTTTTCCTATAGAAAAATTCTCATATTCAGAGTTATTTTTCTCATAGAAAAAAGACCAGATTCTGAAATACTTTTCCTTTAGAAAAAGTCTCAGATTCTGAGACATTTCTCCTAAAGAAAAATTCTCAGATTTTGAGACATTTTTCCTTTAGAAAATGTCTCAGATTCTGAGAAGAATTCTCTGTATCGGATTTTTAGCAAACGAAATAAAACCACCTAAAAATGTTACATTTGGTTTAGTATTTTTAGTATAAGTCATTAATATAACTATTTTTTTTTCAAACAATAAAAAAAAAAGCAAAAAAAAAATAAAAAATGTGTTTTATTTTTGGAATTTTATTTTGTATTTTGGCATAATATCGAAAATATATTAAACACAGCTCTGGTTGGAGCAACCGGCAATACGGTTGCTACAACCGGCAAATGTCGTTATTTGAGGTTGCTGCAACCGGAATTTGCCGGTTGCCACAACTGTAAATTGTCGGTTGCTACAACCGTATATTTACCGGTTGCCGCAACCTCAAACTGAGGTTGGAACCTTTTACGGTTGAGACAACCGTATTTTGCTGTGAGTGCAATTTTTATCTTGCTAAACAAATGTCTCGACATATTTTAACAGGTAATCTATAGAAAAAATTGCTCAGATTCTGTAACATTCTTCAATAGAAAAAATGTCACAGAATCTGATACTTTTTCTATAGAAAAACTGTCTCAGACTCTGAGACTTTTTCCACAGAAAATCTTTCTCAGAATCTGAGACATTTTCTGTAGAAAATCTGACTCAGAATCTGAGACTTTTTCTATAGAAAAACTGTCTCAGAATCTGAGACTTTTTCTATAAAAAACTGTCTCAGAATCTGAGACTTTTCCTATAGAAAAACTGTCTCAGAATCTGAGACTTTTTCTATAGAAAAACTGTATCAGGTTCTGAGACTTTTTCTATAGAAAAACTGTCTCAGATTCTGCAACTTTTTCCACTGAAAAACTGTCTCAGATTCTGACACTTTTTCTATAGAAAAACTGTGTCAGACTCGGAGAGTTTTTCTATAGAAAAACTGTCTCAGATTCTGAGACCTTTTTCTATAGAAAAACTGTCTCAGATTCTGAGACTTTTTCTACAGAAAAACTGTCTCAGATTTTGATACTTTTTCTACAGAAAAACTGTCTCAGATTTTGAGACTTTTTCTACAGAAAAACTGTCTCAGATTCTGAGACTTTTTCTATAGAAAACTGTCTCAGATTCTGAGACTTTTTCTATAGAAAAACTGTCTCAGACTCTCAGACTTTTTCTATAGAAAAACTGTCTCAGATTCTGAGACTTTTTCTATAAAAAACTGTCTCAGATTCTGAGACTTTTTCTATAGAAAAACTGTCTAAGATTCTGAGACTTTTTCTATAGAAAAACTGTCTCAGATTCTGAGACTTTTTCTATAGAAAAACTGTCTCAGATTCTGAGACTTTTTCTACAGAAAAACTGTCTCAGATTCTGAGACTTTTTCTACAGAAAAACTGTCTCAGATTCTGAGACTTTTTCTACAGAAAAACTGTCTCAGATTCTGAGACTTTTTCTATAGAAAACTGTCTCAGATTCTGAGACTTTTTCTATAGAAAACTGTCTCAGATTCTGAGACTTTTTCTATAGAAAAACTGTCTCAGACTCTCAGACTTTTTCTATAGAAAAACTGTCTCAGATTCTGAGACTTTTTCTATAAAAAACTGTCTCAGATTCTGAGACTTTTTCTATAGAAAAACTGTCTAAGATTCTGAGACTTTTTCTATAGAAAAACTGTCTCAGATTCTGAGACTTTTTCTATAGAAAAACTGTCTCAGATTCTGAGACTTTTTCTATAGAAAAACTGTCTCAGATTCTGAGACTTTTTCTATAGAAAAACTGTCTCAGATTCTGAGACTTTTTCTATAGAAAAACTGTCTCAGATTCTGAGACTTTTTCTATAGAAAAACTGTCTCAGATTCTGAGACTTTTTCTATAGAAAAACTGTCTCAGATTCTGAGACTTTTTCTATAGAAAAACTGTCTCAGATTCTGAGACTTTTTCTATAGAAAAACTGTCTCAGATTCTGAGACTTTTTCTATAGAAAAACTGTCTCAGATTCTGAGACTTTTTCTATAGAAAAACTGTCTCAGATTCTGAGACTTTTTCTATAGAAAAACTGTCTCAGATTCTGAGACTTTTTCTATAGAAAAACTGTCTCAGATTCTGAGACTTTTTCTATAGAAAAACTGTCTCAGATTCTGAGACTTTTTCAATAGAAAAACTGTCTAAGATTCTGAGACTTTTTCTATAGAAAAACTGTCTCAGATTCTGAGACTTTTTCTATAGAAAAACTGTCTTAGATTCTGAGACTTTTTCTATAGAAAAACTGTCTCAGATTCTGAGACTTTTCCTATAGAAAAACTGTCTCAGATTCAGAGACTTTTTCTATAGATAAACTGTCTCAGATTCTGATACTTTTTCTACAGAAAAACTGTCTCAGATTCTGAAACTTTTTCTATACAAAAACTGTCTCAGATTCTGAGACTTTTTCTATAGAAAAACTGTCTCAGATTCTGAGACTTTTTCTATAGAAAAACTGTCTCAGATTCTGAGACTTTTTCTATAGAAAAACTGTCTCAGATTCTGAGACTTTTTCTATAGAAAAACTGTCTCAGATTCTGAGACTTTTTCTATAGAAAAACTGTCTCAGATTCTGAGACTTTTTCTATAGAAAAACTGTCTCAGATTCTGAGACTTTTTCTATAGAAAAACTGTCTCAGATTCTGAGACTTTTTCTATAGAAAAACTGTCTCAGATTCTGAGACTTTTTCTATAGAAAAACTGTCTCAGATTCTGAGACTTTTTCTATAGAAAAACTGTCTCAGATTCTGAGACTTTTTCTATAGAAAAACTGTCTCAGATTCTAAGACTTTTTCTATAGAAAAACTGTCTCAGATTCTGAGACTTTTTCTATAGAAAAACTGTCTCAGATTCTGAGACTTTTTCTATAGAAAAACTGTCTCAGATTCTGAGACTTTTTCTATAGAAAAACTGTCTCAGATTCTGAGACTTTTTCTATAGAAAAACTGTTCCAGATTCTGAGACTTTTTCTATAGAAAAACTATCTCAGATTCTGAGACTTTTTCTATAGAAAAACTGTCTCAGATTCTGAGACTTTTTCTATAGAAAAACTGTCTCAGATTCTGAGACTTTTTCTATAGAAAAACTGTCTCAGATTCTGAGACTTTTTCTATAGAAAAACTGTCTCAGATTCTGAGACTTTTTCTATAGAAAAACTGTCTCAGATTCTGAGACTTTTTCTATAGAAAAACTGTCTCAGATTCTGAGACTTTTTCTATAGAAAAACTGTCTCAGATTCTGAGACTTTTTCTATAGAAAAACTGTCTCAGATTCTGAGTCTTTTTCTATAGAAAAACTGTCTCAGATTCTGAGACTTTTTCTATAGAAAAACTGTTTCAGATTCTGAGACTTTTTCTATAGAAAAACTGTCTCAGATTCTGAGACTTTTTCTATAGAAAAACTGTCTCAGATTCTGAGACTTTTTCTATAGAAAAACTGTCTCAGATTCTGAGACTTTTTCTATAGAAAAACTGTCTCAGATTCTGAGACTTTTTCTATAGAAAAACTGTCTCAGATTCTGAGACTTTTTCTATAGAAAAACTGTCTCAGATTCTGAGACTTTTTCTATAGAAAAACTGTCTCAGATTCTGAGACTTTTTCTATAGAAAAACTGTCTCAGATTCTGAGACTTTTTCTATAGAAAAACTGTCTCAGATTCTGAGACTTTTTCTATAGAAAAACTGTCTCAGATTCTGAGACTTTTTCTATAGAAAAACTGTCTCAGATTCTGAGACTTTTTCTATAGAAAAACTGTCTCAGATTCTGAGACTTTTTCTATAGAAAAACTGTCTCAGATTCTGAGACTTTTTCTATAGAAAAACTGTCTCAGATTCTGAGACTTTTTCTATAGAAAAACTGTCTCAGATTCTGAGACTTTTTCTATAGAAAAACTGTCTCAGATTCTGAGACTTTTTCTATAGAAAAACTGTCTCAGATTCTGAGACTTTTTCTATAGAAAAACTGTCTCAGATTCTGAGACTTTTTCTATAGAAAAACTGTCTCAGATTCTGAGACTTTTTCTATAGAAAAACTGTCTCAGATTCTGAGACTTTTTCTATAGAAAAACTGTCTCAGATTCTGAGACTTTTTCTATAGAAAAACTGTCTCAGATTCTGAGACTTTTTCTATAGAAAAACTGTCTCAGATTCTGAGACTTTTTCTATAGAAAAACTGTCTCAGATTCTGAGACGTTTTTTTTTATTTTACAAGGTTTTTACCAATAAAATTGTAAATTTACAAATTTTTTGACACAATAAAGTTAACAAGGAGGTTTCGTAATTTTGCTAGATTTTTTGCTACCTCCTATTTTACGAGAATTCCTAGTAATTTTACAAGCTATTTACCAATAACTTTGTAATTTTACAAGCTTTTTACCAATAAAATTGCAAATTTACAGTTTTTTGGCGCAATTGAAATTACGAGGAGTTCTCGTGAATTTACAATTTTTTTTTATAAAATTATCTTATTTTTTGTGTGTGTACTTATTTAAATGTTACAAAAAAGAAAGCATCAAAACCCTCTCTTCTTTAGTTCGCTAGAAATCGCTAAATTAATTTTTTGCTGTTTTTGTTTTCGTTTTTATCTTTGGATAGGTTTCTTTAAAATTTCGTAAAAACATGGTATGCAGTTTGTGCTTGATGAAAGATCACACAGCTATTGACATCGAAATTGTAGGTGTTAAATTTCGCGAGATATCGCTTAATTATATAATTTTTTTTTATTATTTATTTATATTTTAAAAACAGTTCTTTAAAAATGATAAAAAAAGTGGTATGCAGTTTGATTTGAGCATGTTGGAAAAAATTAAAACTGCCAAGAAAAAAAATATTGCTGCTCGCTTTCACGAGAAAAAGCGAAAACAGCTTTTTGTTTTTTTTTTCTTGTTTTTAATAATAAAAAGAAGTTTCTTTAAAATTGCTGAAAAACGCGAAATGCAGTTTGACTTGCTATTGATCAAAGGTCATAAGGCTGTTAATATTTAAATTCTAGCTGCTCCATTCTTTGAGATATCGCTAAAAAAAACTCGCAATACTACTATTTATTCATTACTTTGTGTTAAACTTCAATTAGCGACAAAAATGTGGCATGCAATTTGAGTTCGAGTTTATTAAAGATGATAAAACTGCAAGCATAAAAATTATAGATGATAAATTTTCCGAGAAATTCTAAAATTACTGTTCAAGGTTTTTTATTAATTTTTTTTTTTTTTTTAATGAAAAAAAAAAATCAAGAAAAGTCAAATACTACTACTACTATATGGTATGCAGTTTAAATTTTACGTGGTTGAAAGTGGTACAAATGCCCCAAATCAATATCTCGACCGCGACAAATTAAATTTTAAATTTTTTTTGTAATTTTTTCTCTCGAATTTGAGAAGATATGATTTCGATGTTAACAGTTCTGTTTCCTGCAAGTAAATACAATTAAAACTCTATACTCAGTTTTTGAAGATATTTAAAAAACTTCATTGTCAAAATTTTAGAAAACACTAAAACACTAATTTCGCGATATCTCGCGAATGCGAGCAGCTCCGATTTCGCTGTTAACAGTTTTGTGACATTTAATCAAGTAAAAATCGAACTGCGTTTACACTTTTTGTCTACACCAAAGTTCAACCTAAACATCGCCGAGGCTTACCATGATTAACTAGATGTCATAAAATCAAAAATTTAGAAGATCTGATCAAATTTTAATTTTTTAATTTCTTTTTATAAAATGCTCTTTGGCTTAGAAAAGTTGAAACTTCAGCGCTGAAGGGGGACACCAAGATGAATTGCGATCTTTCTGAAATTTTTACAACATCGTTTTTGCATATATTTTTACCATAGATGGGACTAATTAATTAAAGGGACCAATTAATTGATGGTTTAATTACCATTTAATTGATGTCAATGGTAATGAAATTTTTTTCATTACCATTGGTTGTATCAATTGTACCAATTAAATTACTTATCAATTTAATTACTAATGAAAATTAAAAAAAAAATAATTACCATTGGTATGCCATCACTTAAAAAAAATAATTACCATTAGTAAAAGTCGTCACAATTTTGTCAAAATCGTTAATATTTGGAAATATCTGTTGTTTTTTGTTATATGGTGTTTTAGTTTTTCACATTTTATAAACCAAACACACGTTGATTGCCTTTGTATAACACAATATTTGAAATTTTTATTTGCGTTTTGTTTTTTGTCTTTGACATTTTCATATTTTTTTGTAAAAACATACTTTGATGTTTAAATTTTTAACTTTTCAAAAAAACAAAAATGTGCAAACCAATGGTTTTGAAACTAATTATAATTGGTGTTTTTTATCAATTGGTGCATTTCATTACCATTAGTAATTATTTTTTCAATTAAAAAAATTTAATTACCATTAAATGGTAATGAAAATTTTTTCATTACCATTGATATCAACCAATGGTAATTAAATTTCAATGGTAATGAAAAATTCCCATCTATGATTTTTACCAATCCCACATATCGCCCAATTGAAATTCACGAAAATGCATTTTTCGCTCCGCCCTAGAGTACATATGTATAAATATTTGAAAAAAACTGTAATTTTGAGTAATTTTTTTTGTGTACAAAAGTTCCAAATTCAGAGAAGATTTTTGATTTAAAAATTGTCAAATTTGGTGAAACTTGAAATTAAAAAGTAGGTTATAATTAGCGTAGACGATGCAATTTGCCATGCATATGTTCTCAAACATTTTTTGGCAACAAAATCTCTTAATTTCCGTTGTCACCAAAACTATACCATCCCGAGTAAAAATTTTGATATTGCACCAGATCTATTTAAATCTCGCTCAATATATAATCAGATCTTATCAGATCGGGAAATTGACCCGATCTAATTATATCAGTTTTGATCAGTTCTGATACAAACTGATCAAATTAGATCTCGTTGGATCCGACATTTGTCCCTTATATATTCTGATCTTATTAGATCTGATTTGATCAGAATTGATATTGTAGCTTATGTACATTGATTTTTGCAAAATTTCTATGGTTAATAAGAAAAAATGATCACATTTAAAATCGATATAATTAAATTTTATTCAGTACTTGTAATGATAACAATATTTTAACCTATAATATATGTAATTAAAAGCAGTTTAAAAAAATTTTTGTATTCAAAAATGTAACTTACAAAATTTAAAAATGTAATAAAAAAAATTTAGTTAATCTACACACAAAATTTTGCAAAGGAATCTTCAGTACGCAAAGTTGGAAAAAATTACGTTTTTCGACCAAAATTCATGTCCGAATTTTTTTACTAAATTCTGCTCAAAAATTAGGATTTTTTGCGTACTTTTTGGGAAAAATATTTAAAAAAATCCAAAATAGAGATTTTGGTTCACAGATGATGATTTTTAACCATAAAAATATTTTTTTTTTAACCAAATTGGTCTTAAAAGTTGGAAAATGTTGAGTATGTTATGTGAAAAATATATAAAAAAAATATAAAAACGCGATTTTTTTATAAATTTTAAATATTTTTTAGATAACATACTTAACACTTTGCAACTTTAGGGACCATTTTGAATAAAAAATATGTTTATCATTATCTGTGGACCACAATATCATTTTTGGAATTTTTTAAATATTTTTTCCATAAAGTACACAAAAATTCCTGATTTTTGATCCGAATTTGGTTAAAAAATTTGGACATGAATTTTAATCGAAAAACTTAATTTTTCCAACTTTGACCTCTGGTTGGCGACTGAAGATGCCTTTGCAAATTTTTTTTATAAATTTTTTCACAATCAGCTATTCCGCGCCCATCGTTTGGCAGGTATTACGACACGAAAATCTAAAATTTGTATTTGACGGGACGCCCGACTCTGCATCTTCATTATATTGAAAGTTTGATAATCCAATTGACCAGCATTAACCATTTCGAAACAATCTGCAAATTAAGAAAAAAAAAAATTAATAATTTTACTTCTTAATTTTGGTGGTAATTGCTAAAATACTTACATACATTAACGCTTAATTCAAATTTTCCTTTATTTTGAGAGAAATTATACAAATTTTATGTTTTTTTTTAAATATATTTTTTTTTTAATTTAAAATGTTGTTATTTTCTATTTGACAAATAAATAATTCGAATTATTTTTTTTTGTGTTTTGTATTTCATTTTTTTTTATTTGATATCAACACAAATAAAAATGCCAACAATTTTTTAAAATAGAGGTGTTCTTTCAAAATGGAATTCTAAAAAAAGCTTAGATGTTTGATTAAGTTTATAGTTATATGAATATAAATATTGCTAAAGTGACAGATATGATAGAAGACATAACCAGATATGATACAAGATATCGTTATATATAGCAACAGATCTATCATATCTGGATATATATAATTTGATCTTGTATCACATATAAATATATACAATCATATCTTGTTAGATATAATTATATCTAAATATTTTTACTCGGGATCTTAAATTGTATTATTGAAAATATCATTTCTATATCTGAAGATATAAAATATATTTTTATATAACAAAATTTTGGGTACGTGCCTGTTTCTAAGTAGGTGAAAAGTTATGCAAATTATTAATTTTCTTCCTGAACACAGTGTTTATAAGCCCGTAGCCAGTTAGACAGCTTAATACTGTATTTTTTTTTCTTCTACCATTTTTATGCACTAAATTGCTTCTCAATTTAAACATTGTAAAGTATATGAAGCGATAAAAATAAATCTTTTTTATTGCGTAATTTTTTTTGCATACTCATACGTAAAAGAAGATTTAGAAAAAAAATAGGATTGCAATATCATCTCCTATGAAAAGCTTCATCATGGTGTGTCGTTACTATTGTTCTCACATTTTTTTCTGACGTTGTGTTGATGATTGTGTTAGGAATTCACAAAATAAAAAGATGAAATATTTTTCTATAGAATTTAATCATTGAAAAGGTTAAAATAAATTTATACGTTAAAAAATATAAATTATATATACTACGTATTTTTAGAAGGCATACGAATTTCCCATTATCATCATAACATCTTCAGTTAAATTTTTTTTGTACGAAAAAAAAAATGTAAATCCTTTATCACTTTTATAGTTTTATTATAACTGACTTATAGCCAAATATCAAGGATTTATCGTTGTTTTACCATAAAGAATTTTCGTAGGTTTTTGTATTGCCAACGTCATTTTTGGAGTTTCATTGTCATTTGAAATAGATAAAAGAGCTTATAAGATAAGCGAAATTTTTGTAGTAGTGAATTTTTGCTAGTCCTTTTTTAAAGTTTTATCAAAACGCTGTGGATGCCCCCTACTGATGCATTGTGTTGATCAGGAAAATAAGGTACGTAAATAAGTAAAGACAGTATTAATGGACGTTTAAATTGATTTTTATTTTTTTCATGTTGAAAGTAACAGAGTTGCCGTTGGATAGATGACAATTCTGATGATAGTTTTACACGGTCGACTTTCCGATGATTCATTAAATAACACCGATAACCAAATCGAAGGTTTTTGACTCCGGTTTGAAGTTTGATATAAAATTTTTAAAGATTTTGACTCGCTGATTTCAAATCAGTGCTCCAAATTTTTCCATCACGTCTAGAATTTTAATTATTTGCGGTGGAAAATGCGAAAAAACGCGATTTTTGCCTTTTTTGAAAGCCTGCACAGCAGCCACTGGGAGGAATAAAAATCTGGTATAAAGTGTTAGAGTAGAATATAACTATGATCTCAAATATATGATCAAAAAATTTAAAGTTATTGCACTATTATTGGCCAAACATGTATTTTAAAAAAACACTGTGAAAAAAATAAGAAAATGCACAATTTTTAAAAGGCTGTAAAACAAAAACCAGATGATCAATCTTTACTGTGATGAGCTCAAAATTTAGGCAAAAGTTCATTCTTTCTTATAGACTTTTAAACCCATTAAAGATATCTTCCGGTTTATAAGAAAAATAATACAGAAAATTTAAATTTGTAAAATATTTATTTTTTTTTTAGTTTTTCTTTGAAAAATATCAAAAAAAACTAAGGTATCTACCTTACCCTTTTTACAAAAATGATAATTTTAACAGAGTCAATTTAAAACGCAATTGTAACCCAACCAAACGCAATAATTAGAAAAAAATTGTTTTCTATGTTGGAGACCATAGACAAATTATACTTTTGCGCTTTATACCACTGATTGGCTGCTGTGCAGGCTTTCAAATAATGCAAAAATCGTAATTTTTCGCATTTTCAACTCTCTCTGCAATCAAAGTTTCATAACATTTTGGTTCTCAGGAATTAAAAATAAATTATGTGTTAAAAAAATTAAAAAATTAATATCAATTTATTTTTGTTAACCAAGAAAAAACACAAAATTTTACTAAAATAGCAGGATAAACAAAGGTGAGTAAATTAAATTTTCATTGTCTGGGTCGGGTCAAATACCAATAATATTATGTTTTTTATTTTTGTTTGCAGAAAATCCATGTTCTGGTATGTCATGATTTTAAGGCCCAAAATGCAACTTTGGAGGCGAAAAAGGATAACTGTGTGTTAAAAAAATGTAAATATTCCATGTTATATATGATTGTCTTTATCTTTGTTTAATAAATAAATGCAATTCAAAATATTTCTTTAATTCTTATTTCTATTCCAAATTTTACTTCTAGAACCGATTCCGAGGAACAAAAATATATTCTAATTTTGCTTACAAACACCTGTTGCTTTTGGAACAATCCCTTTATAAAAAGAATCGGTGTTGCACAAGAACAGGTTCTAGGGAAGTATAAGTCGTTCCACAATCGGTTCTTTGCAACCGAAAATTTTGCTGGGAAGGCAAAAAATAAAAAAATAAACGAACATATTGAGAACATCATTATTTTGAAGGTTTTTGGCCCCCTCAATTCGAATTTGACCATGAAATTGCGCAATCTTATTAAGTTTTTATATATCAATATATATTCAATATCTCAAAAATCTGATGTGATAGAGCAATTTAAAGGCCAGATTCGGATTCAGCGCACCAAAAACCTTTATAAGTATTGTACATGACCTCTTATGACAAATTAATTTTTTTTGCCTGGGTTATCTAGACGGCGATTTTCTGCAAAATCTAAATTTTCTTTTTTAGAAAAATTATCAAAACTCTGTCAATTGTTATCCTATTTTTTCAGGATAAAGCTCAGCGTATTCAGAATTAAATTTTCTTTAAAAGAGCGTTCATAAATATAAAGGTTGTTAAACGAACTGTAGCAGAAAAAAATCGATAAACTCGAAAAATTTAAAAAAAATAACAAAAAAATTAGATATTATAGAAAAAATCAATAGATATATTTCTTATATGTGTAGACCCATTCACACACATGGAAAGCCCTATCCTTCTTCTATCCAAAACAGTTAAAAAACTTAAAATCGGTTGAAAATTTTTTGAATTACACAAGGTTTAGTGAGCAAAGTCCCAAAAAAAAGTTTTTTGAGAATAACTCTAAAATTTGAGGATGTCTGGCAAGTTTAATGGGCATTTTTGTGAGCTACTCGACAAAACCAACAACTTATATCATGTCACATCAGAAGTATTTTTTCACTGTAGCACATTGTTATTAGTAAATTGTAAAAAATTGTAAAAAAAGAAAAAAAATTAACACTTTGAAAAAATAACTTAAGAGTGCGTTTACAGTGGTTTTCTAATCTAGCTAAAAGTAGATTGTGGCTCCAATCTAGTTTCAATCTATTAGATTGCCCATACAAATTTATTTTTTTTAATCTAGTAGTTAAGACTCTAATCGGACACGCAAATCGACAAAGTTTGATACAATCAGTATTTCTGTTTTAATTTTCCAACACTGAAAAACACCGACACAAAGACTGCCATTTTGATGACGCCGCAAAGTATGTTCTTGCCGCCGACATTTTTAATTGTAAACGCCGTCGCTGTCCTTGTTAATCATACGGCGACTAATTGCCGTCGCTGTCTTTTGCGCTGTCACACACATTTATTACCAACTTGTTATTTTAAATGCCAATCCTAATCTTCTCAAATGTAAAAAATGCCAATGTAAACGGTACATATTACAAAGTAGATTAAAATCGCACTACACTAGATTAGAATTCCAATGTTAAAGGCCTATTCACACCTGAGGTGAAATCTCGTTCGAACGAGATTTCGATCATATGGTCGATATCATTTTATACACAACCATATGATCGAAATGTCGTTCGAACGAGATTTCACCTCAGGCGTGAATTTAGTATAACGCACTATAAGAAAGTTTTTTTTGAAAAAACGATGACAGCAAACTATTTCTGTATAATTAAAAAATAATTTGCTAAGAATATGATCAAAAATATTTTCAAATTCAGCAAACAGAATCATAAAAATGCAGTAAAATTTTTGCTATTTTGAAGAACTGAAAGACAGAGATTTTAGTAAAAATGTCAATTTTAGCAAAAAAATCTGGCAAAAGGTTGCTAAATCAAATTGAAAGTCATTTTACAGATTTTTTGGCAGAGTTTTTCTATTGAGTGTTGTATTATCTCACGCTGAATCTGAGAATGATGTCCAAAATTTCCAAAGTAGAACAGTTTTCGAAATATTGCTAACTTTTCAAAATATTGATGAAAAAAAAAAAAAAAATATTGAAGAAAAAAAAATTTTTGATGAAAAAAAAAAATATTAAAGAAAAAAAATATTGATGAAAAAAAATGTTGATGAAAAAAAAATATATTGATAAACAAAAAATATTGATGAAAAAAAATATTGATAAAAAAAATATTGATGAAAAAAAAAACATTGATGAAAAAAAAAAAATATTGATGAAAAAAAATATTGATGAAAACAAAATATTGATGAAGAAAAATATTGATAAAAAATAAAATATTAATGAAATAATATTGACGAAAAAAATATTATTAAAAAAATAAATATTGATGAAAAAAATATTGATGCAAATACGTTTTATTCAGCAGCTTGTGAATATTTGTTTTATTCAATGAAAAAAAAATATTGATAAAAAAAAAAATTTTTGATGAAAAAAAAATTTGATTAAAAAAAAAATATTGATGAAAAAAAAAATATATTAATGAAAAAAAAAAAAAAAATATTGATGAAAAAAAAATATTTATGAGATGGAAAAAAAATATTGATGAAGAAAAAATATTGATGAAAAAAAAAATATTAATGAAAAAAAATATTGATGAAAAAAAAAAATAGATGAAAAAAAATATTGATAATATCGTTTTATTCACCAGCTGGTGAATATTTGTTTTATTCACCACGAGGTGAATTATTATCCAAGTTACAAGCCCAAGTTAACAAAATTTTTGGTTTTAAGATAATGAAAAGAGTTATTCTTATTTTCTTTTTTGTTAATCGTTAGCTTATATAGTCAACATTTTTCGCAAATGGTCTACCAC
This sequence comes from Pegoplata infirma, assembly GCA_963921195.1. Lineage (NCBI taxonomy): Eukaryota > Metazoa > Arthropoda > Insecta > Diptera > Anthomyiidae > Pegoplata > Pegoplata infirma. The sequence continues at coordinate 80,442,318 of OY992537.1, read as the reverse complement.
ATGATCTAGAAATGCAGACACATGAAGGGACTTGCATTTTTGTTTGTTGTTTTTGCTGTTAGTACAGATAAGCAACAAAAATCACTGCTGACATACTGCTTACTCTCCTTTTTTGGAATTTCTGACATCTTCATACGATTTTTTCAAACGTCCCCAATGATAAATCAGCAGTTAATCACCAGTAAACACTTGCATCGGTGGCCACCAACAATTGTTTTAGACAACCGCTGACCAATTGCTGACTTGTCATTGGAAACAGTTGGAAAAATTGTATAAAGATGTCAGCATTTTTGTAAATAGGGTGTCAGAAATATGTCAGCGTTTTTTTTATGCCAACTGGAATTGTAAGTGGACGGTATATAAAAATTTATGGTGTCGTTTTAAAGATTTAAAAACTTCCTTTATTTTATTTCATTTATAATTCCACTACAACAAAAGAAATACTATAACTACAGGTTCACCGTTAGTAGAGTTCTATAAACATTTTTTTTTTTGTAAAATAATACTCTGGTAAATAACTATTGAATAATTTCACGCTTAATTCATTTTCGTCTCATCATTTCTATGTATATGAAATGATGTTTAACGTTATTTCTTTACCATACGTCATTGAGCGGAATACACTACTACTGTTAGAGAACATGTAATATAAAATTTTTAAATTTTCTGCGGGTTAGTTTTTGACTGCCAGGCAAAGTGGGTCAGACAAATTTACATTTATCCAGTAAAATTCCAAGAAGCAAAGGGCATCCTTAATAAATGAAGAAAAAAACATAGCTTTTAATTTTTTTTTAAATAAAATTCACAAATTTTGAAATTTTTTTTTTGAGACTCCCTAATTTTGTAAGTACCAAGTCAGATGCTAATGATTTTTAATTTTTAATTAAGGTTTTTACAATTAATTACACTGTGCAGCAATTTGAGGGTCATTGTATAAGAAGAATGATAGTATTTCTGTGGCAAAAAGGAATAATTGCATAAGTGTTTTTATACTGCTTTTCAGTATAGAATTTTTAAGCTTGAAATTCAAATACAAAATCTGGGTTTAAAGATTTGAACATAAATTTCTGAATAGGTTGTATGGATAGCCCTATATGGAACTAAGAAAATTGCTTTTTTGGTTTTTCAATTTTTCAAAAACTGGGTTTAGGAGGCTTGGCCAAATATTGGAAAAGTGGTCAAATTTGTATCGAGTTGCCTTGTTTGAATATTTATCAAATTAAAACGGAATGCTCCACAACCTCAAAAATTTATATTCTTGTATAATTTTGTATGGGCTATCGATTTTTTTTTTTTTTTTTGGAACATTTTCAAAACTTGTTCTGAAATTTTCCGTTTTTTAAAAAAGTCAATTTAGCAAAACTTCTGCCACTTTTTTTACATTTTTTTTAAAGTTTAGATGTTTGTTTGTCCACACAAAAAAATTAAGACATGTGTTTTTCGTTTTCTTAAAGAAAATCGCATTTGAATATCAAATTTCATAACAATTTAGTAATATTCATTTATTTTCTTGTTTCAACATAGCGTATGAGTAATATTCATGCAAATATTTAATACTCATTCGCTATGTTTAAAGAAGAAAATACAAGCAAATTACAAAATTATTATGAAATTTAATATTCAAATACGATTTTATAGAAAAAAAAAAACGAAAAACACATGTCTGAATTTTTTGTGTAAATAGGCAAACATCTAAACTTAAAAAAAAAAATAAATAAAAAAAGTGTCCTGATTTTTAATTAATTGACTTTTTTTAAATAATAGAAAATTTCACAACGGATTCTGAAAATTAAAAAAAAAAAAATAATAATAATCGATAGCCCATATAAAACCATGCAAGAATGTAAATTTTTGAGATTTTGGTGCATTTCGTTTCAATTTGGTAAATATTTAAACAAGGCAACTCGATACAAATTTTACCATTTTCCAATATTTGACCACGCCTCCTAAGCCCTGTTTTTGAAAAGTTTAAGAACCAAATACGCAATTTTCTTAGTTCCTTCTAAGCCCAGTTTTTGAAGAATTGAAAAACCAACAACGCAATTTTCTTTGGTCCATAAAGGGTTATTCATACAACCTATTCAAAAATTCACGGGAAACATGTTTTCTGTAGCGGGACAATTGGTGTAGAATGCCTTATATATATTAGGACAACGGAGATATCGGATGAAAACCATTAATGTTGTTATTGCTTTTTGCAAAATTACATTGTAATCTAAGCATATTTCGAGATATGAGGAGTTCCGTCTAAGACTTAAATTTTGAGGTAAAAAAGATGTCATTTTTGTTTTGATGGCACATCGATGAAAGTTGGCATAAATATTAGATATAAGCTATTTAAGAATAAGAAATTCGTTCGCGTCAATTAAATCGCGCAAGGGGGTCAAAAGTTATGGCGGTTTTAAGATTTAGCGGTTTTAAAAATCTTAAAAATATTTTAAAGATTTTTTTTTCTACACATTTGTTGCATGCGTTATTAAAACATGCCAGGATATATCATTTCTTCTAAAATATATGATATAAATTTAACCCTTAAATGACCAAACGATTTAAAAACAAGTTGAAAAGTTAAATTCGACTTTGCCGAATCTATGAATACCCTACAATGCATTTTTTTTTTAAAGGATAGTACATTTTTTAACGTGAAAAACTTAACAATTTTGATTAGAAATATTTTATTTTGAGTAAAAAACTCTTTTTTTGTCATTTTTTTTTTTAAAAGAAAAATTACTAATTTTTTTTTGAGTGTAAAATTTTTTTCGAGTGTAATGTTTTTTTTTACTGTAAAAATATTTCTTACACAAAATATTGTCATTTTTGTAAAAAAAAAAAAAAATTTTTTTTGTGTAAATTTTTTTTTGAGTGTAAAATTTTTTTCGAGTGTAGTTTTTAAGTTACCAATGCTTTTAAAACTAAACAAGTTTAAAAAGCATTGCTTTAAAATTAAACAAGTTCGAAAAGCATTGTTTAGTTACCACCAATGCTTTTAAAACTTGTTAAAACACGTGGCATTTTAGATGAAACTAATCTGTAATTCAAGGTTTTGCTTATAACTTTTGAACCACTGCACCGATTGAGCTGAAATTTAAAACCAAATAGACCCGGGGAACGGCAAAGATACGTGCCAAGCTTCAGTAGTCTCATTATTGTCTTTCGAAAGTTATCGTGTTTTTTATCTCGTAAATTCGCGAAATACCCTTGCCGAAATTTACACCTTTGCTCATAACTTTTGAACCACTGCACTATAGGAAATTTTACCCATTTTTTGGCCAAAAGTCAAAATTAAAATTTTTGCAAACATTATTTTTTTTCACATTAATATAAAAAAAACTTAACAAAGTAAACAATTCTTTCTCAATTTTTCGACAGAATTGATGTACTGTCACTTTATCAGTAGTTTTTCTTGCAATTTCTTACTTAGTTATAAAATAACGATTGAGAGCAGCGAATTTTGTGATAGCTTCTAACAAAAGTTTTTATATTAAGAATTTATAGTTTTTAAAAACTAAAAAATAGAAAATAATGTCAAAGGTGAGTACTTTAATGATAAATAGTGAAATGTTGGTGAACTCATCTATTAGATCGATTTTATTGGAAAAATTGAAGTGATCTTAAGATGAACTTATTGAAGTATGAATTGGAATTTTATTTTGACTTAAAAAAAAATGATAGCATATGTTAGCTATAAAACCATAAAAGTTCTCTAGGACAATCAATTACCTTCCGAATTTAAAAAATTTCAAGGTCGGATATGTGCAAACTTTTTTTTTATACCCATTTTTCCAGGTGACTACTGAGCGCCAAATTCAGAGTTATTTAATACATGGCGAGAGAAATAAAGCAGAGGTGGATAAGGAGCCGCTATTTCTGACCATTTCTTTTCATACATTGCTGAGAGTGAATGTTTCGAAAACTTTAAACAATATATAAAGGAGGAATTAAGAATATTTTGTTCAAATATAAATATGAAAAGGATTAAAAGTTGTAGGAGTTTGAAAATTTTTGAAAGACAGCATGCTGTTTGGCTTAAAGGCAATACTTGGCTAAAAAAAACTTGAAACGCAGGCTGCCTCCACTAAATCGAAACCTGGGCGACCGCAATTAACTTTTTTGTCAAAATCTGCGAGAACAAAAATACGAGTTACAGCAGAAATCTCTAAAGATCTAAATAGGGAAGTTGAGCCCCTAGCTCTTGCATCATCTACGGCTGCCCGTAGTGGCATTTTGAAATGTAGTTGACGACTTGGAACTCAAAAATAAAATTTTTGAATAAAATCCTTATTAAAAAGTAGATTTGTTTGACACTTCTTAACATTGTTAAAAAAATTTCTACTGTTAGCTTCGAAAGTTAGTGTACACTCAAAAAAAAAAATATTGTAAAAACAGTTTAGAAAACCATATAATCTATCAAGGATCTAAAAAATCTTAGATGCGGCAACTTATAACCCGGGAACCCTGTTTGGAACTAATTATTAGGTAATTTTTTAGGTAACTTTACTAATTTTTTTTTTTGAGTGTATGAAAACCTTTAAGAGTCACTCTCTCCCTCTAAAGAGTCTTCCAAAAGTCAAATAAAAAAAATCAGTCAAATCGGTCCAGCCGTTTGGCTGTAAATAATTTTGGCCAAAAAAAGGGTAAAATTTCCTATAGTGCACTGGACCGATTTGGCTGGATTGCAACACCAACCTGACCAGGTAAATGGCAAACATATGTGCCAATTTTCAGTAGCCTCTGTAAAGTCTTTCAAAAGTTAGCGTGTTTTCTACGGACAGACAGACAGACGGACGGACGGACGGACGGACGGACGGACATCGCTAGATCGACTTAAAATCGATCGAGGATCATAAATATATATACTTTATGGGGTCCTAGACCGATATTTCGAGGTGTTACAAACGGAATGACAAACTTATATATACCCTCTATCACTAGAGTGGAGGGTATAAAAAAATATCTAAGTACCTAAAATCGCGAATAATTCGCGGTAAAAGAAAAGTTCACAGTTTTTTGTAACATATTTATGATCTATTACTGACAAAAATCACGGAAAATCCTATCATTGTACCAGTAGTTTAAAAAAAATCGGTGATGCTTTTTTATAACAAGAAAATTTAATATGGTCCAAAAAATCTATAATCATCAAAATTTTTGATTTTATGATGACACATCAAGTGGGCTTTCATTTTAAAAAAATTTCATCCGGTTTCGTGTAAAGCTAAATAAAATCAACGCGCTTTCCGCTCAGAATGGCTTAAAGTAAAAAGTCAAAAAGCAAATCAGTTCTATTCGTTAAGGCACGTCTTTTGGTGTATTAAAATGAACATGATGCATTAATTGCTACTAAAAAAACAGGAAACAGATTTGCAAATTTCGCAAAATTTTCAAAAATGCCATAAAATTTTTGCAATTTATTTTTTACAAATCCGCCAGTGATTTTTTTATGTAAAATCACAAAAAACCCGGTTTACGCAAGAGTCCACCAAATTTCGAATGAAAGCGCGAATGTGCCCCGCGAAAAACTGGTATTTTAAAAAAATTACGTTTTTTTTTCGAACTTTGATCTGCTGAAACTCCTTAACTATTTGTGGCACATTAACGGGATTAATTCCAAAATGTTAAGAATTACAACAGCTACCAAGTCTAGTTGAACTTTTTCCATTTTATAGAGGGGGCCGAAATCCCTGATCAAAAAACCTCGAAAATTTATAAACTCTTAATTTTTGGTTTCAAAACTTAACCGTCTTATAACTTCTTACCAAGCGATGAAGCATCTATCAAACCAACATTAAAATAATCTCTTATATGTACTGACTTTGTGTTATGCCGGAAAAGATTGAAATATAAGGAAAACTTAAAGAAATGCGAAAGAAGGTAAAAACTATGGATTATTTCATGCCATTTTGATCGATTTTTCAACTTTAACCCTCTGTAACTTTTACGGATAAAGTGGGGTAATCCTTAAACATTGCTCAGTGATGGTTCAAGGTCTTGTTTACACAACTAAATTCCAAAAACTGACGTTTCTAAATTCCAAAAACTGACGTTTTTTTTAACATTTTTTTCAGTTTCACTGAGTTGAAATTTAAAAAAGATTTTGTGTATCCCTTTTTATGTATCCCTTTTTGGTCAAGATTTCGGGTCAAATAAGTAAAATACCAAACATTTCTGTAAAAATTAATTTTTTACAATTTTGTTTTCCAAAGTTTAGTTGACGTAAACTACAACACCTTTTACTAATATTTTGACTAACAATAAGTTATTTTTAACACAATTATTGTCTAATTTTAAAAAAGAGGTAGGACGCCACCTCAGTTTGACTATATAAGCTAACGATTAACAAAAAAGAAAATGAGAACAACTGCTTTCATTTCCTTATTTTGGCGCTGGGTTTGTAACTTGGATAATAATTCACCAGAAATAAAATCAGAATAAAATGTTACATAATTATTTTTCATAATTTTTTTTTCTCATCATTTTTTTTTAATCAATATTTTTTTATTCAATATTTTTTCATCATTATTATATATTACATGTTGGACATTTACCTGGTCAGGTTGGTATTGCAATCCAGCGAAATCGGTCCAGTGCACAGTGCCACATTTGGCCAATCTAGGACGACAAAAATCCAATTTTATGTATATTGACTGGAAATTCGGTATACATGTTCGTTTTGACTTCAAAAATAACATTATGAAAAATATGGGAGGCCAGTTAACGGCCACGCCCACTTTTTAAAAAATTTTTAATTTTGGATGTAATTTCTTTAAACTTGGTATATATACTCTCAAGAACTGTAGAAATAATATCACAAAAAAAGGGGCGGTCCGACAACTGCCACGCCTTCTTTTTAAAAATATGTTAAAAAATATGTAAAAACAAGGTTTGCATATCGCCCCACTGTAGTCGGCATCGCAGACGGTCGCAAAAGTTAGCAGTTGAAATAAGTACTATGGATATTGGTCAATATGTCTAAGAAAAGTCCGGCGACCAATAGGGACCATAAACAAAAGATCTATTCCAACAAAAAAAATATATAATTTTCTTTTCAAAATTTTTTTATTATGTTAAAAATTTAATAAAAAATAGAAAAAAATTGTTTTTAAAAAAAGAAAAGATATGACTTAAAGCCTTTAAATATCCTTTAAAATTACCAAAAAAGGATGTATAAATATTTTTTTTTGTTAAAAAGTTACAACCGTTTAAAATCGACTTAATTAATGCGAAATAATGAACACTACTTACAGGATTTTACAAGATGCAACTTTATGCACCCACATCTTAATAACGAACAGAAATATCGTTCTTAAATGAGTATTTCCGTGCTATTAGGAATGTTTTATAATACATACAAACAAATCATAAAAATCGGAGAACTTTTTTTTTATTTTTGTCGTGCTAGATTGCCCAAATGTGGCACTGTGCAGTAGTTCAAAAGTTATTTGCCAACGACTGAATTTCGGCAAGGGTTTTTCTTGAATTTACGAGATAAAAAACACGGTAAATTTCGAAAGGCAATTTTGAGGATGCTGAAGTTTGGCATACATATTTGACGTTTCCCTGACCTAGTTCGTTTTGAACCACTAAACCAAATCGGTTTAGTGGTTCAAAAGTTATTAGCAAAACCGTGAATTTCAGATTAGTTTCACCTTAAATTCACGTGTTGAAAACCCGTTAAACATGTTTTAAAAACATTGGTAAGTCACAAAAATATTTTACAACGTATTTTTGTCTCTCAAAAATATTTTTACACAAAAAAAAAGAAAAAAATACACTCGAAAAAAATTTTACACTCAAAAAAAATTTTGCACTCAAAAAAAATTTTACACTCAAAAAAAAATTTTTTAATTATTTTTTTTTTTCAAAAATTGCTTAAAAAAGTTTTTGTACACAAAATAAAATATTTCTAATCAAAAATGTTATTTTTTCCCGTTAGAAAATTTACTATCACCTAAAAAGGGCATTGAAGAGGGTATTCATAGATTCGGCCAAGTCGAATTTAACTTTTCTACTTGTTTTTCATCAATATTATTATTCATCGATTTTTTTTCTCATCAATAATTTTTCTTAATCAATATTTTTTTTAATCAATATTTTTTTCATCAATATTTTTTTTCCAAATTTTTTTTTTATCAATATTTTTTTTCATCAATATTTTTTTTCATCAATATTTTTTTCCATACATTTTTTTTCATCAATTTTTCTTTTTTCATCAACATTTTTTTCAATATTTTTTTTTTTTCAACAATATTTTTTTTTTTAATAAATATTATTTTTTCATTATTTTTTTTTTTTCATCAATATATGAAGGGCTTACTGCAAGAACTTGATAAGCAACATTTTATTTTTTTCGCGTTTTTCTCCTTCTGCTGATGTTCTATTGACAGATTTTTGGCAGAAGTCTTGCTTTAACCTTCGTACAAGTATATTGAGAATAAATGATCTGCAAAAGTACACTCAAAGAATTATGTAGGTAAATTCCAGTGAATATTCACTTAAAACAAATGAAATTTTATTTAAAAACCATTCCACTGTTTTTTCATTTAAAATAAAAACACATTACAGTCAATTTTAAATGTTAATTTAATGACTAACCAAAACATTAAAAAACTAGTGAATATTCAGTTATTTTGTATTGAAAAACAGTAAAACTATAGAAGAAATTTTTTACTGCCGAAATTAAATGTAACAGAAAATTCGTTTTTAATACATTAAATAATTTTTTTTAAACTACAGAAACAGTAAAAAAATTAAATCCTTTATAAAATAAGTGATTTTTCTTTTAAAATGACTTTACTGATTACTTTTTAAAATAACCTACAAACAGTTAATGACATAATTTTCTTAGTGTACTATTTTCTACATTATTTAAAAAGTTTCAAGACAAAAACCCCCATAAAATGAAATGTTGCTTATAGAGTTTTTACAATAAGCCCTTCATATTTTTCCAATCAATTTTTTTTTCAGCAATATAATTTTTTTATCAATATTTTCAAGCTCTTTGTCTCCCGCTCTTAATATTTTGGAAATTTTTAACAGAAGGTACGAAAACTGTTAGACGAGGAAAATACGATAATGTTAAATTAACATTGTTGGTTTGACAAATAATGCTAACTTTTTATATCGAAAAAGCGCTTAATAAATTTAAAAAAAATTTATCAATTTATAATTTTTATGTTAATATTATTTAGGAAATACCTTTAAAAGTGTTTAAAACAAATTGTCAGCAAATAAAAAGTCATTGGATTTCCCGATAATCCACAAAAAAAACTTTTTTTACAGCTAGATGAAAAAAAACGCTAGCTTTAGTCTGAAAATCGCCAAACTGCAACACTTTTTTTTTGTTTATATCGAACTTAAGGGATTTTTTTTGGTTTGATCAAACGTCCAGTTCGATGGCGGACTTAGCAAATGGAATTTAAGAGCGGTTTTAACAGAAGAAGAGCGAGTTCAGATCTCTTTAGTATTGATACTCCTTGACATTTTTTTTATTAATAACACAGCCCGACAAAATTAAAAAAGATTTTTGCTTCTTTGAATTTATCAACTGATTTTAGTTAATTTGGGTGAATTCAAATCTGTAATCAGTTTGTCTCTATCAGCTCTAGTTTTCATGATATAGCTTTTTTATACCCTCCACTTATGACCTCCAATTATGAAAATTTTGACAGAATTTTTTTCTTCATCAAAATTTCTTATTTACAGTTAAATTAACCGAATTCATCAAAAAATCTCATCTTAAGCGAACCGGTTTGATACCTATAAGTTGACTGGAAGATAAAATATACTTTTAAAACGAAAAAAATATTTGAATTAATAAAAATTTTGGGTAAAAAATTTTTTCCCGAAAAAAAAGGATTTTTTTGGTAACTAACATAACTGTAAATAAGAAATTTTTATGAAAAAAAAAAATTTTTTTGAAAAAACTGACAGACGGCCAGACTGCCATAATTGGGGGTCATAAGTGGAGGGTATAAAAAAGCTATATCATGAAAACTAGAGCTGATAGAGACAAACTGATTACAGATTTGAATTTAGCGCACCCAAATTAACTAAAATCAGTTGATAAATTCAAAGAAGCAAAATGAGTGTTGGCCTGTGTAATCTTTTCATTGGCCTGTGTAATATTTTCATCAATAGTTTGTTTTCATACCCAGCAGAAATTTTGCTGAACGTTCAGCAGCTTTTGGAAGGGGAACTTCCCAGCAGAAATAAATCGAGATTTTGGCGACACAGCATCTGTTTATAGCATACCGTAGCGCATCCAAAGAGCGCTCTTAGGGATGCAGTAAAAGGAAGGGGAAAAAATTTTAATTTTTTTTTAAGATTTTTTATATAAAACTTATAATGTGTAATTATTTTTTGATAAAATTTCACACTTGCTTTCCTTTTTAATATTTTTAACACTTTTTGAATAAAAAAACATGAGTTTTAGACAAAGACACATGATTTGACTGCATCATTATTGCGCATTAATCAGCGCTGCAAAGAGCGCTTCAATCATAGCATCTTTGACCGCTGTTCCCAAAAAAAATCCCATAAAAAATGTGAAAATGAAAATGTCCGATATTTTTTTGATGTTCACTTCCGATTTTTTTTTTTTTCATTTTGTTTCACATAAATAAAGTTTTGTAAAGTAAAACGAATGAATTTTTTTGTTATATTTTTTTAAATTTTAGTTATTTGATTTCAACTTTGAATTTACAGCATCTTTATTCTGCTTAAATCAGCTCTACAAAGATACATGAATTCACTGCATCTTTAATCTGCTTAAATTAGCGCTAAAAAGATACATGAATTTACAGCATCTTTATTCTGCTTAAATCAGCGCTCTAAAGACACGTGATTTCAGTGCATCTAAAGAGCGCTGTTTCTGTGTATCCAACTAGCGCTCTAAAGTGGGACATCGCCTTAGGGAATCATGCATGAATTCAGCGCAATTGGATGCGCTCCTTTACTCAAGTTCCCCTTCCAAAAGCTGCTGAACGTTCAGCAAAATTTCTGCTGGGTTGAGTAAAGGAGCGCATCCAATTGCGCTGAATTCATGCATGATTCCCTAAGGCGATGTCCCACTTTAGAGCGCTAGTTGGATACACAGAAACAGCGCTCTTTAGATGCACTGAAATCACGTGTCTTTAGAGCGCTGATTTAAGCAGAATAAAGATGCTGTAAATTCATGTATCTTTTTAGCGCTGATTTAAGCAGATTAAAGATGCAGTGAATTCATGTATCTTTGTAGAGCTGATTTAAGCAGAATAAAGATGCTGTAAATTCAAAGTTGAAATCAAATAACTAAAATTTAAAAAAATATAACAAAAAAATTCATTCGTTTTACAGGCCTATTCTCAGTTATGACTGGTTATGACTAATTTAATTATTTTCAAACTTCATATTCCCTGTGTTTGTTGTAAACAAAATCATAAAAAGTCTCAAAATTTAAAATTATTTTTCAATTTTGAGACGATGTGGGTAGCAGGTCTTTATTTTTTTGAAATTTTCAACAAAATTTGAAATTTTTTATGATTGTTTACAACAACCACATGGAAAAAATTGAGTTATGATTGAGTTATGACTTTTTTTGGGAATAGGCCCCTTACTTTACAAAACTTTATTTATGTGAAACAAAATTAAAAAAAAAAAAAAAATCGGAAGTGAACATCAAAAAAATATCGGAAATTTTCATTTTCACATTTTTTATGGGAACAGCGGTCAAAGATGCTATGATTGAAGCGCTCTTTGCAGCGCTGATTAATGCGCAATAATGATGCAGTCAAATCATGTGTCTTTGTCTAAAACTCATGTTTTTTTATTCAAAAAGTGTTAAAAATATTGAAAAGGAAAGCAAGTGTGAAATTTTATCAAAAAATAATTACACATTATAAGTTTTATATAAAAAATCTTAAAAAAAAATTAAAATTTTTTCCCCTTCCTTTTACTGCATCCCTAAGAGCGCTCTTTGGATGCGCTACGGTATGCTATAAACAGATGCTGTGTCGCCAAAATCTCGATTTATTTCTGCTGGGTACATATTTTGTTCAATAATTTTTTTTTGTTTTCATCAAAAACTTCCTTATCAAAATTTTTTTTTCATTGTATATTTTTTTTATCAATAATCTCTTTTCATTAAGACATTTTTCATCTAAACAAATATAGCGTTAGTTTTCTAGAATTTTCTTTGGAAAGAACACCTAATTATACAGCAAAAAACATTATCATGACTCAATGGTTTGGGCAAGAGTACAAACTTCGCAGACATTTTTTAAGAGTAGGACGCTACTAATTAACCTACAGGATCCACCTGTTGTATTTATGTTGGATTTATTTTTTTTGAGTAGCTGAAATTAATTTAATTTAAAAACTAACATTATTTAAGTGAAGCATATAAAAAATTCATCATGTGCGATTACAACCCTCTTACATATTTTTTTTTTTCATTTTATTTCGATTCCATTTTTCTATATAATTTTTTTTCTAATACGCCAAAAAAATAAAATTGTATTATAAGGATTTCATTCTATACATAGACGTTTTTTTTTTGTATAAAATACATTTCATTTTCGTTGGTGCTTTACATTCATTGTTCAACACAAAACGAATTTCCAATGAATTTCAAATTAAAAATCGAATATATAATCCCTGGTATGGCCCCTATTATTTTGTGTACTATTATTTGCATAATAATAAGTTGCAAAGATGATGAACAATTTTTTCAATTTATTTTTAGTATAAAAAAAATAAAAGTCTTAAGACTTTGCATATTTTGAGGATTAAAAAAAAAAATTAAATAGAAAAAATAAAAAGAAAACTCGTGATGCCAGTAATTGTATTGTATAGAATCATTCAATAAATTGAATGCAGTAGGCATGAAAATTTTAAATTATTATTATTTACATACAGTTTAGTCAAAAGATAATCTTATTTTGTTTTTTTTTTATATTTTTTTATAAGAAAAGAAAATTGTTTCATAGTATTTGAAGTTTAAGAATTAATTTTACACTCAAAATAATAACTTTGTCAAATGACTGTAATCATAATTTGACACAGTTTGCTGTCAAATTATTAAATTTATTTTGCAATTTGTAATCCTTATTTAACAGATATTACTGCGGAACACAAAAAAATAAACAAGAGGTGTGACCAACGGTTTAATACATTTAAGACATGCTGATTCGAATGGCGTACTCCGTTTTTCGATGTATGGTACAGTTTTCTTGCAAAATGTCGTTAAAGATTTGCTGATTTCGAGCCAGTTTTCATCAAAAAAATTTTTAAAGTTAATGATTTTTAAATTGTATGGCATGGAAAACAAAGATATGACTTGTAGCAATATTTCTTATGCAAATTTGGTTTAAAGTTGTTCATCTTAAGCCCTTAAATTCGCGAATTTCTTCATTTTTTGAGGTTTTTGCGAAATTAACCGCCAAGTTGGTCTTTGATTAAAAACTTGCTTTTAGTGAATCAAAAAGGCATCCCTTACAATACGAATAGTGAATTTTTTAGAAAAAATCTGAGAATTTTCCTATTGGAATAATCTGAAATTTTTTATTTATATTCAATATGATAAATCAGAGAATTTACCAAAGGAAAAATCTGATCAGAAATCTAAGGAAAGAAAGGAAAATAATGTGAGAATTTTTTTCTATGAAAATGTCCAAGAATCTCAAAATTTTTCTATAGGAAAAATAATTTTGAATCTTTAAATTTTTTAAAGAAAAAGAGTTACGGAATCTTTAAATTTTTCTATACCCGACTAAAAAAAATATACAGGTCCATATATAATTTGAAATTGAGTCATATAAAATTTAATACGGCCCAACACGTATTTGGATAAAATAAGATGATGAAATTGGTGGATCAAAATAGGTCAAAATTTGTTATAGTAGATTAAATATGATCATTTTTGATCCGAATATTGGGTTTATCTAATTTGATATAATTGTATATAATTTTATATCATAAGATAAAATTAAATATGTAGAATTTTGTATAAAATACTTTTTTTATCTTATTATAAATTTATCCCGTGTACCCAGTTGTTTCGGGAAACATAAAAAAAAAAATTGCAAAAAAAAAAAAATTTTTGTGTCCGGGACTAACAAGGGAAGTATCTCAACCCTTATGAACCGATTTGCCTGAAACTTAAAATATATATTTAGGAGACGATTTTGAGGTTGGGGTGTCTCGGCTTATCGGCCATATCGGTGTTTAAAAATTTCGTTGTCCCCTTATGAAACCATGTGGACCTTCGGGAAAATTTTGATAACTTCCGAACTAACAGGAATATCATCTAGGGCAAAAATACGGGTCGACTTAAATTTAATAAAGATTATTTCTTATCCATATGGATATCGTAGGTCTATGTCTTCACATAAGTACCCCACAAAATTTACACATTTTCCTGAAAAGAATATTTAAAGAAGCCGAATTTTTACAAGGTTATGCCACCATTGGATAGGCATTAAAAAAACCTTTCTTCTCATATGAAAACATCATGTAGTTTTTAAAAAAGAAATGGCTGAAAAATTAAAAAAACGAGTTTTTCGCCATTTTTTGACCCATGTTTTGAACCCCTAAATCCCCGATATGGCCGATAAGCCGAGACACCCCAACCTTAGAATTGTCTCTTTGATATATATTTTAAGTTTCAGGCAAATCGGTGCAGGGTTGAGATACTTCCCTTGTAAGAAGTTTTTAAAAAAAATTCTAAACTTATTTTTTTTTTTTAACTTTATTAATAAATTTTAAATTCAAAACGCAATAAATGTAGCAAAAATATTTTGTATCCGGGACTTAGAAAATTCTTCAAAACTTTTTGGAAACTTTAACATTTTTTGAAAATTTGTTATTGTTTAAATCATTTTTAATGAATTTCTTAACTTCAAAACGCAAAACTATTTGTGTCTGATACTTAAAAAATTAAAAAAAATTTTCGGGACCTAGAAACGTTTTTTTTACCTCGATTTGGAGCCCTATATATGTGTATATCTAATCTTGTATGAGGTCATACATGGAGTCGTATATCATATATTTATTTATCTAATCTTTTATGAGGTCATACATGGAGCCATATTAAATATTATATGCAATATCTAATTCAATAAACCCGCCCGAGTAAAAAAAAGTTATATGACGCAATATTTAATTATATATGTACAGATATTCTTTTATGTAAATCCATATTAATTTTACTTACAAACAAGCACACTGACTGGCAGTATTATAAATTACTAATAAATGAGAAAGTTAATCTGTCATCTCAGATACTTAACTCAGAAGATCTAGAACGCGAAGCGCAGGAATTTTCTACGTTAGTTCAACAAACGGCTTGGAGTTGCACTCCTGAAGTAAAAAGATTTAAAAATCAAACACAGTACCCTCAACAAATACGAGACCTTATATCCAATAAGCGAAAGTTACGAAAGAAATGGCAGCAATCTAGGTGTCCACGTGACAAAACCATCCTAAATAATGCTACTCAGAGATTAAGAAGGCAAATACAAGAGTTTAAAAACGAAAACATCAACCATTACCTGTCAGAGTTAACGTACGACAACAAAACTGACTACTCTCTTTGGAAGGCAACAAAACAAATTAAAAGAACAACACTGCCAAACTCCAGCATCAGACAAAGAGATGGGGAGTGGGCCAAAACAAACCAACAAAAGGCTAATTTGTTTGCTGAGTACCTATCCACAGTTTTTACTGATGACATGGCAAACCATCATGAACTTGATGAGATAATAAACACCGATAGAGAAAGTATTTCAAATGTAACCGTAACGGAAGTTAAAAAAGAAATTAGGTCACTGAAAGCAAAAAAGGCACCTGGGTATGATTTAATAACAGGAGATCTGCTTAAACATCTACCTCATAGAGCAATTTCAAAACTCTCTACTATATTTAATGCAGCAATCAACCTGAAACATTTTCCATGCATTTGGAAAGCAGCTGAAATAATTATGATACACAAGCCAGGAAAAAAACCTGAAGAGGTTAGTTCTTATAGGCCGATCTCACTTTTGCCACTAATTGGTAAACTATTTGAGAAACTAATTTGTAAAAGATTAAAATCTATAATACAACTCAAAGGACTTATTCCCTATCATCAGTTCGGATTTCGTGAACAGCATTCTACAATTGAACAAATACACAGAATAACACATTCAATCGAAATATCTTTAGAACATAAAGAGATCTGTGCTGCTGTATTTCTAGATGTGGCTAAAGCTTTCGATGGCGTATGGCATGATGGATTACTTCATAAGCTAAATTTGCTCTTACCAGAACCCTACTATATGCTTTAAAAATCGTATTTAGAAGATAGATTTTTCCGTATTAAACAAGAGGATGCATATTCAAATATATATCCAATCAAATCAGGGGTACCACAGGGTAGCATATTAGGTCCCATTTTGTACCTATTATACACTTATGATTTGCCAGTAAACAGAAACTGTATTGTCGGTACTTTTGCCGACGACACAGCAATATTATCAACAGGACCAACTAATTTAATTGCAACACAAAAACTACAGTCAGCCCTTGAAGAGGTACAACGTTGGACAACAAAATGGGGCATCAAACTTAATAGCACTAAATCCATCCACATGAATTTTACAAATAAACAAATAAATTACATACCAATATACATTGATGATATTCAAATACCATATGCTAACTCTGCCAAATATCTTGGCATGACATTAGATGCAAAACTCCGCTGGAAAGAGCACGTAAAAAAGAAAAAAATAGAACTAGAATTAAAGTACAAAAAAATGAGTTGGATTTTGGGTGTAAAATCCAAACTCTCCATACACAATAAAGTAATGCTCTACAAACAGCTTATTAAACCAGTATGGACTTATGGAAGTCAGATCTGGGGATGCGCAAAAAATGACACCATTCATATTATACAAAGATTTCAAAATAAGGTTCTCAGGAACATCGTTAATGCCCCCTGGTACGTGAGAAATGCTGATATACATAGGGACTTGAAAATAAGTACTGTTAAAGAAGAAATAAGACGTAATGCGGAAGCTCATAGGCTTAGATTACAAAACCATAATAATATAGCAATCCCCGAGTTATTGAATACTTCAGGATTAACAAGAAGACTTAATCGTTACAAACCTCATGACCTCATTGGTCGATTCAACCCAGCTTAAGTTTTATAATGAAACTTTAAATGCTGCTCAACTTAATAACAAAAAGATATCCCAATATAAATAAACTACTAGTTAGCCTATATAGACTAGTCGTAGTATTAGCTTAAACTGTATCAATAAAAGTTTAATTAAAGAAAAAAAAAAAAAAAAAAAAAAAAAAAAAATATTAATTTTGATCCGAAAATCGGCGGATCGAATATTATACAATTATATCAAATTCTATTATTTTTGATAAAATAATATCAAATTTGATTAAGTTTGATCCCAAAAATGGGTCTATCTAATTGTATTAAATCATATCTTATCTGTTAAAATTAGATAATTTTTTAT
Organism: Pegoplata infirma; assembly: GCA_963921195.1. NCBI lineage: Eukaryota > Metazoa > Arthropoda > Insecta > Diptera > Anthomyiidae > Pegoplata > Pegoplata infirma. The sequence goes on along the minus strand of OY992537.1, from coordinate 80,424,826 downwards.
ATAATAAGATGAAATTTGGTAAAATTTTTTGGAATTTTAAACGTGAAATTAGAAATTATTTTATCAGATTGGATACATTATCATTAAGAAGAGTTTTTATTGCATTCTTCGGAATTTTTTCGGGACTTAGCAAATTATTAAAAATTTGCCAATTTTTTTTTTCTAAAATCATTTTTAAGGGATTTAAAAACTCCAAAAAGTGTTTGTGTCTTAGAAAATTTAAAAACATTTTTTCGGAACTTAACAATTTTTCAAAAGAATAAAATTTCTCCTAAAAACATTTTCAATGATTTTTTTACTCCAAAAAAAAATTGCCAAATAATTTTGTGTCCGGGACTTTGGAAAATTTTCATAAAATTTTATAGGACTTAAAAATTTTTTAATTATTTTTGAATTGTCCGGGACTTAGAAAATTTAAAAAAAAAATTTCGGGATATAATTATAAATAAAATCATATATCTTTTTATCTGCCATATCTAAAAATTCCCACACAGAAAAAAATATGGAGGAAACAGATTTGAGTAATCACTTGTTTAAATTTTAAAACAAAAATTGAGTAATTTTTTAATTGACGCAATTAAAAATTTACTTAAAAATTTTAAAAACAATTTAAGTAAATAATTTAATAAAAATTTAATAGTTTTTTCATTTTTTTCAACTCTCATAGTTTTTTGAATTCTCGTTTAGTTTGTAGTTTTTTGTGTATGTATATGAAAGTTTGTAATCGTCTTAATAAAATTTTCCTATGTTTTTGAGACATAAATATGTTTGGCAAAGTTTGAAAAAAACAAGTTTTTTGTTTTTTTTTGTAAAAAAATTTAAAACTTTTTTAAACTTTAAAAAAAATAAATAGATAAATTTTGAGTAAATCTTTAATTGTGTCAATTAAAAATTTACTCAAATTTTCTTTCAAACATTTAATAAATTTTTATTATAAAGTTACTCAATACTATTAAATTGTTTACTGGTGCAAAATTGAGTAATTTTTTACTCAATAGTAATAAAAATTTACTCAAATATTTTTTTTTATTTTTTTCTGTGCGACCTTATATGTCATATCTAATTTCATATAGATGGGTATATAAACAGATATGAATATGTATGTTATCATATTAAAAAATAAGGAAAAATACAATGCTATATATAAACTTATATGTCCATATCAAAGTTCATGCATAACCATATATAAATATAAATAATTATATAATAGCATATATGATTATATCAGATCTTTTTTACTCGGGAAGCTTTATATATTGTATGTGGAGCAACATATGATTCGATATCCTTTTATATGGCACCATGTTAAATTTTGTGTTTAGAACATAACACAAGATACATTTACATATAATAATGTAAAGTACTGTGTATGGCCATATATAAATATATTAAATAATTTAGTACTATATCTAAACATTTTAGTCGGGTAGGAAAAATAAGAAAAATTTCTTCAGGGATAATTAAAGAATTTTTCTATAAAAAAATTTATAAGAATCTGAGATTTTTTCTATAAAAAAAATGCACAGAATATGCGAATTATTCATAGGAAAAATATTTTGGAATCTCTGATTTTTTCTATTTATAAAATGTCTCAGAATGCAAGACTTTTTTTTAAAGAAAAACGTCACAGATTCTCTCTCAGAATCTGTGATTATTTCTGTTTAAAAGATGTCTCGGAATCTTAGACTTTTTAATAGCAAAAGCTGGACCTTTTCTGTAGGAAAAATTCTTAGGATCCTAGAAAAAAAAAATTAGAGGATAAACGTCTCAGAATTTCTCAGTTTTTATTTAGGAAAAATGTTTCAGAATCTTAAACTTTTATGTTCAAAAAATTTCTTAGATTCTCAGAATTTTCGATTGGAAATATGTCTTAGAAAATGTTTGAGAATCTTAGACTTTTTCTAGGGAAAAAACTGTCTCAGAAAACAATACTTTTTCTATAGAAAAATATCTCAGAATCTAGGAAATTGCCGCGAAAAATGTTAAAGTTTCAAGACCTGAAAATTTTGGTGTAGAAAGGACGTTTCGGTATCTTAGACTTTTTCTGAAGAAAAACAGAGTAATAAATTTTCGAAACCTAAGCAATTTTCTATATAGTAAATCTCACTAAATCTGAGAAAAAAATCTGTACGAATAATTTTTCTTAAAATGGAAATATTTAGGCGGGAAAATTGCAAAAGTATCTGTGAATTTTCTATAGGAAAAAGTATCAGAATCTAAAAATTTGTATATCGTTGGCTTAGTCGGCAAATCTGTCAAGTCCATTTTTATAAACATTGAGATTTCAATTTTGTATGTATTGTGTAACTCAAAATACATCATTTGGAAATAAAATGAATAAATATAAATTAAAATATGGTGATCTAAAGAAAAGAACCATGTTTATAAACTTAAAAAAATCAACCTAAAAAAAAGTTAGAAAGTTTTTTGTCCCTCCTAAAATCAAAAATTAAAAACGGACTTGACAGGTTTGCCGACTAAGCCAACGATATACCAAAAATATTATAAATTCTAAAAGCTTTTCTGTAGCAAAATGCTTCAGAATATTAAAATAAAAAATTTCACCACCCCCCACCCCCCCAAAAACAAGAGCTGGATCCGAGCCTGGTCCCAGTTTTAAATGGCTAAAAGGGTGTCAAAAATTACCGATCTTAAAACAATTATATAACTGCATTTCTCAAGTGCAAAAACTACAAGAAATTAATTTCCTAAAATTTATCGCGAGGGCAGAAGTGCCTTCCGTCGACCCCTCATTTTTTAAAAACAAATTTTTTTTTGTACTATTGAGGTCGAAAAAGTACAATTTTATGAGATTGTTGGTACAATTTTAAAGTTCTCATTTTGCAACCCTGGAACACATCACTGCTGTAAGCACCATTTTTCGGAACTTAGGAAATTTTTAAAAATTTTCGAAAACATTTTCAACTCTTTTTTTGCTTTAAAACACTTGTTATTTTAAAACACAAAAAAAAATATTTAAAAAAAAACGGAATTTTTCAAAACTCTTTATGAAATTTTTTGCTACAAAACAAAAAAAAACACGTGTCTGCGACTTAGAAGATTTTAAAATTTTGTTCGGGACGTGGTAAAAATTGATAAATATTTTTTTGTCCTATTGTCTCCGGTCACGGGATTTTTTTTTGTTTTTGAGACATTTTAGTGATAAGTCCAATTTTCACCTGCACAGAAAACAATACCGATATTTTACTTTAATTAAAACGTTAATTGTTTTTAAATTTATTATCAATTAAATGTTTTATTTATATAATTTATTGTTTAATAAAATTTTCAACTTTATTTTAGATAAAATTTTAATTATTTTTAAATTTATTATTAATTAAAGATTTAACAAATATAATTAATTGTTTAATTAAATTTGTATCAATACTTATTTTTTTACTTTTGTTTTGCTTTCCGTGTGCGCTTTTCTTGCATTGTTTCACACACAGAAACAACTAAGAGGGGATGAGATTTTCATGCGCTAAAAAAATTCAAAATATGCAACAAAAACCCTAAAAATATGCAGTAAGAAATAAAATATGCTCAATAAAAATCTTATTTCCATAAGAAAAACTTCCTAAAATGCAAAAAATAACGCCTGGTTTAAATAGTAACATTTCAAACTTTATGTTTGCAAGTTTTGTTCAGAAATTGTGACAATTTCAAACAAACAAAAAAAAAAAACATGTAAAATTTTCGTTCGTGTGTATCGTTCGCCTTCTGAAAACTTGTAACGAGGTTTTATTCATTGGGCTGAGATAGCTTTGTCGTACCAGGATCTACGTAAGGATCCTCTAACCTTTCGTAATAATAAAAAGATAGTTCAATTTTCCCTTTTTGGGCTTAATAATAATATGTATATCTTTATTTAAATTCTTATTTATAAAAATCAGAATATTTTAATTGATAATCAACAAATTGCAACTCGAATTCGTCCCTCGGGGAATATAACTTCGGCTTTTACAACTTCAATTCGGCAGGTAAACAGGGTTCGGATGCTTTGGCAACGACACGGTGAGTAGAATTCACGAGATGACAAATTGGAGATTTTCGGGTTCGGTGATAATGACTCGGATAGAATCTGACGATTACGGTGGTGGCAACTTTGATGATGACAACCTCGGTGATTTTAGCAGTGGCAACCTTGGCAATTTCGGTGATCTTAGCAGTGGTAACGATAGCTTCGACGGTGGCAACTTCGATGATCCTCGGCAATGGAAACCTCGGCTTCGACTAAGGCAACTTCGGTAATGGTAGCTTTAGCAAGGCGTCTTCGTCGTGGATTCGTCGGAACAGTCAGCCCGAAGGTTGCTGTGTGAACAGTCAGCCCGAAGGTTGCTGTGTGAACAGTCAGCCCGAAGGTTGCTGTGTGAACAGTCAGCCCGAAGGTTGCTGTGTGAACAGTCAACCCGAAGGTTGCTGTGTGAACAGTCAGCCCGAAGGTTGCTGTGTGAACAGTCAGCCCGAAGGTTGCTGTGTGAACAGGCAGCCCGAAGGTTGCTGTGTGAACAGTCAGCCCGAAGGTTGCTGTGTGAACAGTCAGCCCGAAGGTTGCTGTGTGAACAGTCAGCCCGAAGGTTGCTGTGTGAACAGTCAGCCCGCAGGTTGCTGTGTGAACAGTCAGCCCGAAGGTTGCTGTGTGAACAGTCAACCCGAAGGTTGCTATGTGAACAGTCAGCCCGAAGGTTGCTGTGTGAACAGTCAACCCGAAGGTTGCTGTGTGAACAGTCAGCCCGAAGGATGCTGTGTGAACAGTCAACCCGAAGGTTGCTGTGTGAACAGTCAGCCCGAAGGTTGCTGTGTGAACAGTCAACCCGAAGGTTGCTGTGTGAACAGTCAGCCCGAAGGTTGCTGTGTGAACAGTCAGCTCGAAGGTTGCTGTGTGAACAGTCAGCCCGAAGGTTGCTGTGTGAACAGTCAGCCCGAAGGTTGCTGTGTGAACAGTCAGCCCGAAGGTTGCTGTGTGAACAGTCAGCCCGAAGGTTGTTGTGGGAACAGTCAGCCCGAAGGTTGCTGTGGGAACAGTCAGCCCGAAGGTTGCTGTGAGAACAGTTACCCCGAAGGTTGCTGTGAGAACAGTCAGTCCAAGGACCGCTGTGTTAGATATAAGAACAATCAATAATGATCGCTCTACAAAATTAAGTCCCTTACTCTAGAGTAAAGAACTATTATTTTATTGTATAAGTAAATACTGGCGTGGTGCAATGCTAGTATCTAGACAAACTTCAAGTGTCCAAACTATTCTTCTTATCCGATAGAAAATACATATAAACCTAATTGGAATTACAACTGCAATAGTCAGTTTGTTTGAAAATACAGAAAATTATTTAAATTACTTTACAGTGCATTATAATACACAATCACGCTAACATATAAAACAGCAAATGCACACACAAGGTGTATGAACAAACAACCAAACCTGCATAATGAATTTATAATTGCTAAACAAACACACAAACTTGAACATTAGGGTCGGTGTGCAGAGTGTGATATTGAAATATACAGAATTGTGTGTATTTAAAACAACTTAACAAACCAGATTATTACGATCGGTAAAGAGGGTGTGCTATGTAGAAAGAGTGCCCTACACGATCATGTGGCTTGGTGGCTTTACACTGTTAATAAAGGAAAATATATTATAACTACGTTATAATAACTCATTATAAATTATTTTATAAAAAATAACACGAATGTTAATAGTAGGAAAATACATTATAATTATTATATGTTATAATTATAAAATTGTATTATTAAAACTAGGACAGAATATGTACGTCGTAATTATGCTGATAATTTGCGACGTTACAAACTGACGCTTAGTTAATACAAATTTTTCAATTCTTATGTCTTTACGGCATAAATATGTTTGCTATGTATTTTATTAAAAAAAGTGTTTTTTTAAATTATATATTTTTAAAAAAAAATATTATTTTTAATTAATTTTTTAATTTATACAATTAAAATTTTAATTAGTTTCCATTTTTTCAATAAAATTTTTAATTTTAATGTTTATCAAGTTTTTTAATTAATAGTATTAAGTTTTTAATAAGCTATATACAATAGGGTGGGGCGATTAGTAAGGAAGGAAAAAAATCTTAATGGGCGCATCGCGTTTCTGATTTTTGGGATTGTACTGAGCAAAAAAGTCAACTAGACCATACGTCTACGGTGAAAATCGAGCCTCCCGATTTTGACTTGAAGTTTTTTCTCAGACTTTATTTTTTTTGGAAAATTTGCAAATTTTCTGGAGCTCATATTTCGTAAACTATTTAAAATTTTGACTTATCTTCAAAAGTAAAGTTGTAGCTAATGTCTCAGGCTACAATTTCTCTGAACATATTACTTAGAAAAAACTTTGTTTTCGTGGTCAAAAAGTCGAAAAATGTAGAAAATTCAACACTTTTTGTATATTTTTTTTTATATTTTGGCCTATAACAGCCAAACCATTGAGATTTTAGATCCAATACTAAGACAAAAATTGTAGCCAAGACAATAGTTAAGAATTCTCTAGTACATCGCAAAAGCATTGGAACGCTCCTTTAGGCAGTTTTGGCCTTGTGAAAGTGCAATTTTTTTGTGAAAATATTGATAAATTACCATTTTCAGTTGTTCATAGCGCAAAATCATAAAAATGTTCTATTTCATATTTTTATTCTATTTATTTATTTTATTTTATTTATTTTATTTCTTATTTTTTATTCTTGTATTGTTTTAAGTATATTTAACGCATTTTTGTTAGTTTTACAATAAACTTTTTTTTACAATAAAAACAAAATTATAATTTTAAAAATCTAAAAATGTATCAAATGTTAATTTTTATCAACCGAAAAAAATTAAGTGCAGTCTAAACACGGTATTTACTAATAGACCCTGCAAACAATAGAGCGATATATCGCCGAAAAGATATTGCGGCGATACGAAAATTTATCATTTTAATAAAAAATCAATTTTTATTATATCGCCGTTTTCTCATACGAACGATATTTTGGTATTATTTTTTTATAATTTTTTTATTTAAATAATCTAAACATTTTTCAGGTTATCGAAAATTTTCAACTTATTCCACTTGAACACATTCCTCCAATGAGTACAGATGCTGAAAATCAACTTTCCACGGACATTAAATATCTCTACCAAATTGCCCAAGCCGTTTCAAATGGTAGTTGCTCAATTAATCTTGCAAACATCAAACCTGGACCAGTAGGACATTCGAGATGGATAACAAAAGCTAGTAGATTGCTCCGTGTGTATATTGCGACAGAAAATCCATCACAAAATTTACAAATTTTGGCAAGGTACATCATGAAAGTGTATGTTCCCATGTATTTCAATGTCAAATACTACAATTCGGCTGTATACGGTAGTGCTCTGCTTGGAAAATTCATCCAGTGGACGCAATATTTACCAGACAACTTACGTAACATCATAAATCCCGTAATACAGAATAATTCCTATTTCGCACACAGTGAAAATGTTTTGTTGAGCATGTTATACGATGATTGTAAAGAAATTCGTACATTGGCACTAAAAAAAATATTGTATATTCGCGACAACGTATGCGATTTAACTGAGCTTCGCGAATATGTAAAACCAAACATCAATTTTGATTGTACGCATTACGTTGACATGATTGATTTAGAGGACAAAGCATTGTTATTTGAACCGCCATTTACCAGGAAAATTCCGTATGAGCATTTACAACATTACCTCGAATGTGTAGATGATGAAGATCCACCATTTCCAGACCCACTAATACCTTGTCATATTCAAGGTACGGAGCGTCATGTCCAGCTACTAGCTAGTGTTGCTAAGCGCTCAATAGACAAAAACCGTGAAGGTATAATGGCATCTGTATCTGAAGGCCGAAAGAAAGCGCCTCGTATGGAATCTCGAAAAGATTTGGAAGGCAATCTTTAAATAAAAAAAATACACTAAATTGGAATTCTTCTTGATTCATACCTTGTCTCTACCAATACAATTACTTTATACTTTAAATGAATTTTCAAAACAAATATTGAACAAAACAAAAAAAAAAACATTATATTTTTGGATAAAAAAAGTGGAAAAAATAAGAAATAGAACATTTTTATGATTTGGCGCTATGAACAACTGAAAATGGTAATTTATTAATATTTTCACAAAAAAATTTCACTTTCACAAGGCCAAAACTGCCTGAAGGAGCGTTCCAATTTTTCGGATTTAAAAATGTTTGGATGTTGTTGGAAATTAAAAATCGTAAATTTTAATACCAAACACTCCGTATAAAGTATTTTACGTTTATTTGAAATTTAAGAAAAAGTGTTTAATTATTTAATGTTCGGTAATTTCACGTGGTTTAAAAGAATCTAAAAATATCACATTGTAATTGCATTATAAATGCATGTCTTATATATGTAATTAATGCATTATATATTATATGCATTATATATGTAATTAATATTTCTCATACGGCTAGTAGTTCTCTATAACTACTTAATCATCAAGACCCGTCGTGGTATAGTGGTAGAGCGCCCGGCTCAGAAGTTTGAGGTCGTGGGTTCGAGCCCCGGAAATTTCGGTGATAATTTTTTTTTTTTATGATGATTTTTCCGAATAATTTTTTTTATCGGGTTAATTATTTTTTTTTTGTTGTTGTTTTTTTTTCTCGGAATGCTTTTTGTTTTTGCCGCGTTTAGATTGCTTCAAAAATTAATGTTATAATAGTTTTAAAGAAAATTTAAAATACAAACATACTTTTTTGTGTCATGAGTTTCTATTAGTAAATACCGTGTTTAGACTGCACTTAATTTTTTTCGGTTGATAAAAATTAACATTTGATACATTTTTAGATTTTTAAAATTATAATTTTGTTTTTATTACAATAAACTAACAAAAATGCGTTAAATATACTTAAAACAATACAAGAATAAAAAATAAGAAATGAAATAAATAAAATAAAATAAATAAATAGAATAAAAATATGAAATAGAACATTTTTATGATTTTGCGCTATGAACAACTGAAAATGGTAATTTATCAATATTTTCACAAAAAAATTGCACTTTCACAAGGCCAAAACTGCCTGAAGGAGCGTTCCAATGCTTTTGCGATGTACTAGAGAGTTCTTAACTATTGTCTTGGCTAAAATTTTTGTCTTAGTATTGCATCGAAAATCTCAATGGTTTGGCTGTTATAGGCCAAAATATAAAAAAAAATTACAAAAAGTGTTGAATTTTCTACATTTTTCGACTTTTTGACCACGAAAACAAAGTTTTTTCTAAGTAATATGTTCAGAGAAATTGTAGCCTGAGACAATAGCTACAACTTTACTTTTGAAAATAAGTCAAAATTTTAAATAGTTTACGAAATATGAGCCCAAGAAAATTTGCAAATTTTCCAAAAAAAATAAAGTCTGAGAAAAAACTTCAAGTCAAAATCGGGAGGCTCGATTTTCACCGTAGACGTATGGTCTAGTTGACTTTTTTGCTCAGTACAATCCCAAAAATCAGAAACGCGAAGCGCCCATTAAGATGTTCAAATCGCCCCACCCTAATATACAATGTATATAGCTTATTAAAAACTTAATATATATTATATATGGGGCATTCCATGCCAAATCGGACACTTTGAATTTTTTTTTTTTAGCTTTTCCCAATTTGTTAACAGTTTTTAGTACCCTTCGAAAACTCCTTCGTGGTAAATTTTCAGATTTTTTTTGATGATCCGTTCAAAAGATATCGAATTTTTAAAAATTTGTAGTTTGTTCCTTTACTAAAACTTTTTTACTCATAACTTCTTCCATAATGGTCCAAATTTTTAATTTTTTTTTTTCAAAATTTTTGTTTTTTTACGTACTTTTTAAAAAAAATCCCGAAAAATTCGTTCTAGTATGCGATTTTTAAGTTTTAAAATTTAAATCTCATTTTTGAAAATGTTTGTAGTCTTCGATTTTTTTGAAATTTACAATTAACAGTTGGAGCAAATTTTAAAAAAATTTAATTTTGTATGGGAGCCTACTTAGGGAGTGGAGATAGGGCGTAGGTATATTTTAAAAAAATGTTGTAGGGTAAAAATAAATGGGGGTTGGTCTCACTAATGACCCCTCTCAGACGCACCATTGGACCGGTGGAATCTGATTAAATAAAACAAATTTACAAAAAATAAAAAAAATTGTATGGGGACCGCCTTAACAATTAGAGATAGAGGGTAGGTGCGTTCAGAGAAAATCTTTGGACTAAAAAAATATTGTGGGTCGGTCATACATTTTGTTGCTCTAAGGGCCCTATTAGGGCAGTTAGAGTGATTGGAGCAAATTTTAAAAAATATCGTTTTGTGTGGGAGCCCCCTTAGAAATTGGAGATAGAGTATTAGTTTGTTCCAAAGAAATGTTAAGACGTAAAAATTAATGTGGGTCGGTCTAATAAAGGACCCCTCTATGACGCAACATTGGAGCCGTAGAAATGATTTTAAGATTGGAAAACTACAATAAATTTTTTTAAAAAAATTTTAAAAAATAGTAATAATCGTTAACCCACGATCCTCCTGGGCAAAAAATTTGTAGAATCGATAGATGTTTTACAAAAAAAAATTAAAAAAAAAATCGAAGAGTACAAACATTTGCAAAAATGAGATTTAAATTTTAAAACTTAAAAATCGCATACTAGAGCGGTTTTAAGAATTTTTTGGGATTTTATTTTAAAAAGTAGGTAAAAAAACAAAAATTTTGAAAAAAAAATTTTAAATTTGGACCATTATTGATGAAGTTATGAGTAAAAGAAATTTTAGTAAAGGAACAAACTACCAATTTTTAAAAATTCGATATCTTCTGAACGGGTCATCAAAAAAATCTGAAAATTTACCACGAAGGAGTTTTCGAAGGCTACTAAAAACTGTTAACAAATTGGGAAAATCTAAAAAAAAAATGTTTTAAAAGTGCCCGATTTGCCATGGAATGCCCCATATGTATATTATACATATCGCTCCTTTACTTGTATAGTGTCATAACTCAAAATATTTCATTGTGGTAAAATAACCAAAAAAAAAATATGAAAGGTGGAAAGGCATTATAGAAATTAGATTTAAATTTTGATAATCTTTTCATTTATCTATGAGGAATTTTTTATAGCTGCCCTTCGCACGGCGGAATAACAAGTGTATGTGGAACCCTTACAAAGTATTTTGCTTTTCAAGTACAAGTATTAAACATTTAACAACAAACGTCTTGCTACAAAAAAAAAATAGATTTTATTTCCGGACTTTTTCATTTCTCGGGAAATGGAAACAAATAATTTATTTCTGGGAAGACCGGGAATTCTTTGAAAATTTCGATTATATATATGAGGCATTCCACACCAACTGTTTCACTACAGAAAAACCATAGTGGTTTCAACGGGATATCATTTGCAATGTATTCGCTGTTAGGGTACTATTAAATAACAAAAATAAAATTTAAGTTTTTTAAAAAGTGGGCCTTGTAGGCGTGGTCAAATATTGAAAATATCAAACTTTTTTGTCTGAGTATCTTTATTTCAATATTTATGCAAATTAAATGAAACACAGTTAAGGCTTTAAGACAAAAGTTTTTTTTAGATTTTTGTATTGGCTATCGATTAAAAAAATAAAAATTGGAAAATTTTCAGAAGAAGTTCTGAATTTTTCAAATTTAAACTTAAACTTTATTTATCAAAAAAAATGCCGCAATTTTATTTTTTTTTTTAATTTTTAAAAAAAAAAAGTTAAAGTGCTTTTCTATCTGTTGTGAAATTTTCAGAGATGTGAATCTGAATTTTTCAAATTTAAATTTAAACTTTATTTATCAAAAAACAAGCCGCAATTTTATTTTGTTTTTAATTTTTTAAAAAAAAGTTAAAGTTCTTTCCTATCTGTTCTGAAATTTTCAGAGATGTGTTTTGCCTTGTTTTCGAGAAATCGAATGTTAAAGATTGTAATACGCTAACTTTATACAATAATGGTGTATAAAACGTGTGCATATGAGTAATATCAATACTTAAAAAATATTTTAAGAAGCGATAGGAGCGCGAGTCAGATTTTATTTACGATCACGCACGCTAATGAAAGAAAAAAAATTATTCACGCACTATATTTTATTTTACTCACGTTCACGTGATCAACGTGACCGTGACTTATTTTTTCCTACTCACGTGTGCGTGAATGAGCGTGTGCAAAATAAAATATCATGCGTGACTAAATTTTTTCTTTCATACGCGTGCGTGATCATAAATAAAAACTCACTCACGCTCCCACCGCCTCTTAAAATATTTTTTAAGTATTGATATTACTCATACGCTCACGATTTATACACCATTATTGTAGAAAATTAGGGTATTTCAATTTTTAACATTTGATTTCTCGAAAACAAGGCAAAACACATCTCTGAAAATTTCAGAACAGATACGAAAGAACTTTAACTTTTTTTTTTAAAATTAAAAACAAAATAAAATTGCGGCATGTTTTTTGATAAATAAAGTTTAAATTTAAATTTGAAAAATTCAGATTTTCTTCTGAAAATTTTCCAATTTTTATTTTTTTAATCGATAGCCCATACAAAAATCTATAAAAAAAATTTTTCTTAAAGACTTTACTGTGATTTATTTAATTTCCATAAATATTGAAGTAAAGATACTCAGGCAAAAAAGTTTGATATTTTCAATATTTGACCAGTTTTTTCAAAAAGTGGGCTTTGTCACTTTTTGAAAAAACTTAAATTTTATTTTTGTTATTTAATAGTAACCCAAGAGCGAATACTTTGCAAATGATTTCATATTGACACGACACAGCTTTTTTATTGCTGAACATTTGGTGTGGAATGCCTCATATATGAATCATCAAAATGCATTAAAATATAGCAATATTTATATTAAATACTGTCTAATTAGAAAAAAAATAATATTTGTATCACAAATGAGGCAATCCACACCAAATGTCCCGCTATAGAAAAACATGTGTCCCGTGAATTTCTGAATATGTTGTATGAATACCACTATATGGAGCTAAGAAAATTTCGTGTTTTTTAAATTTTTCAAAAACTGGGCATACAATTTGGGTTGGTTGGATTCCATCATGTGCGGGGTACAAGGGGGGGGGGAAGGGAAAATTCCCCCCAAAACGATAAAAATTACAAAGAGGTTTCGTAATTTTACTAGATATTTTGATGCCTCCTATTTAACGAGAATTCCAAGTAATTTTATAAGCTTTTTACCAATAATTTTGTAATTTTACAAGCTTTTTACCAATAAAATTGTAGGTTAGGTTAGGTTGGATGGGCGCTCGCCATATGGCGAGTTCACTCGGAGGCCATAAGGCCCATTGTGATTCCCCTAATCATATTTCCCCTCTCTCTCCCTGATACAAAGTTCTACCTTTTAAACCACCCCGTTTCCCTGAGGTACTCCGCTAGAGACGTCAATGAGACACCGCTAAGGCAGTCTAGGTCATCGAAAAATCTTTGCCCTAAATGCTTAAGGCGGCTCCTCATCAGACCCGGACATTCGCATAGCAAGTGCTTCACTGACTCCTCTTCCTCCACTTCCCCACAGCTCCTACAATAGTCCCTATCAGAAATTCCCATACGCACGGCCATTTGGCCAATCATACAGTGTCCTGTAAGTACTCCAACTAATAGGCTAACCGTCCGTTTGCCAAAAGTAAGAAGACTTTTTGTCCTCTTAGGATTCGGCAGTGGCCACAGGGTTCTAGATATCCTGTAGCGGTGTTCTATAACTCTCGAGTCGAAAGATTTCTCACATGGAACATGAAAAACGAAACAAAAACATCGTGGATGGGCACAAACCCTGACTTTTCGCATTCGACTGTTTCTGTAATTTTGTTATGCGGAAACTTTCTGTCAATTATGATTTTTTTTTAATTATTGGAAAGATGCGAGAAAAACTGTTTCTGTAAACCAATTGATCGAAAACTTTTGAAGTTGAAGTGTCAAAATCACTCACATTTAAAAATGGTGCGATATTTCGTAAATTAAACAACTTTTGAGTTATATAAAATAAAAAACAATAATTTTTAAAAGAAAATACCATCAACTAATATTATTATCGACATACTACACATTATTTTCATTTAGTTAATTTATTATTTTATTTTTGTATGCCAATGTTACGAGTGCTGTTAAAAAAAAAACGCAAATTGTATTTTTTTTTTGTTGTGATTTTTATTATTTTTTCGCCTTATTTACCTTTTTGACAGCTGATTTGGAATATTCCAATAAAAATGCTGCCGTTTTCGCATTGATATACAGAAACAACTTTTTTTCCAGAATCGAGAAACGATGGAATTTTTTGTTTCATACTTTTCGATGTGAAAACTTTTCGCATAAATTACAGAACACAGCCACTGCACGTAGTCAGTGATGTCCACCTATCCTTCATACTATTTTCAGATATCCTATCAATTTCGTTCATCAATTCTACTATAGGAACCGAGATGTCAGGTTCTACACGTTCCCCCACCGATTCAGAGCCCTTCCTCGCACACTCATCAGCCAATTCGTTCCCAGCGACCCCACTGTGGCCTGGGACCCAGATTAGCTTGATTGTGTGCTGACCGATTCGACGAAGCGATTGTATACAATTCAAAACTATTCCCGATTTTACAGTATTTGACTCTAAGGCCTTCAGAGCTGCGAGACTATCCACAAAAATGTTAATGACGCAAGGACGAAGATCCCTTGTCATAATTAACTGCGCGGCTTTGTCAATTGCAAGCACCTCAGCCTGGAAAACACTACACTTATCCGGAAGCCTCAATGAGACCCCGATTTCGAGGCATTCAGAGTAGACTCCCGAACCCGTACCCATCTCCATTTTCGATCCGTCCGTAAAGATTGAGATCGCATTCTCTGTAATAACAGAGTTTTCCGCCCAGTCTTCCCTAGTCGGTATTTGGACTTCGAAGGTTCTGTCAAAATTCGTCTGTGGTGAGATATAGTCGGTTCTCTGTTCCAGTTCCGTCCCGCCCACCGTACTTAATATAGTCGAGTGTCCCCAAGAGCGTTGCTTAAGCGTTTGCGACTCTCTTAACCTGAGAGCCGATTTTGCTGCTGTGCTCTTGACGTAAATATCCACGGGCTGAATGTTTAGTATCACTTCCAAACCGGCCTGGGGTGCTGATCTAATAGCACCAGTAATACCCACACACGCCAGTCGTTGTACCTTCTGTAGATTGCAGAGATATGATTTCTTATCCACTGCTTTCCACCACACAAGGGCACCATAGGTAAGTATTGGTCTAATTATCGCACCATACATCCAGTGTATGATATACGGTTTTAAACCCCACCTTCTCCCGAAAGTTCTTCTGCAGGTGTAAAAAGCGCATAACGACTTTTTCATCCTCTGTGTTTCTTTTCCAAGAAAGCTTTGAGTCCAGGATCACACCCAGGTATTTCGCCTCATTGGATAGCTCCAGGGTGATTCCATCTAATTTGGGAAGGACAAACCTGTCTATCTTAGTCCTCTTCGTGAACAAGACGAGTTCGGTTTTGGCGGGATTGACTCCCAGACCGTTGTCCCTTGCCCACTTTGAGAGTATCTTAAGCGCTGATTCCATGAGTTCACTAATCGTTGGTAAAAATTTACCTCTTATTAGGATCACAACGTCATCAGCGTAAGCAACCGCCTTGATACCCATTTCGTTAAGTGACTCGAGGATTTCATTTATTACAAGATTCCACAGAAGAGGAGAGATGACTCCTCCTTGTGGAGTGCCTCTTGTAACTATTTTCCTCGCCTCACCATCACCTATCTTCGAGTTAATTGCCCTGCTTTTCAGCATGTTGCCCGTCCATAAGGTAATCTGTGTGTCCGTGCCCGTATTCTGTAGGGCATTAAGAATAGATGATATTTTGACATTGTTGAACGCGCCTTCCACGTCCAAAAATGATGCCAAAACATACTCTTTTCTGTGAAGAGTGTCCTCAATCAGCCCGACAACGTCGCTTAAAGCCGTTTCAACAGACCTACCTTTAAGATAGGCGTGTTGGGCCACGCTGAAATTGTCTGATGTGAGGGTACTTTTCACGTAGACATCTACCAGTCTTTCCAGTGTTTTCAATAAAAACGATGACAGACTGATAGGTCTGTAGTCCTTTGCGGTACTGTGGTTTATCTTTCCCGCTTTGGGGATAAAGACCACCCTTACCTCCCTCCATTCGGAGGGTATATACCCCGATGCCAAGCTACCCATAAAAATACATAATAATAAAATTGTAAATTTACAGTTTTTTTGGCGCAATTAAAATTACAAGGAATTCTCCTGAATTAACTAGATTTTTTTTTATAAAATTATCTTATAAATTTGTAAAATTACAAAAAAAAATGTAAATTTCGATTTGTTAAAAAACAAGGAAAACTGTCAAATATTTGTAGAATGGGATTACGAGAATTTTCCTAGTAATTTGACAATTTTTTTTTAGTTTTTAATTTTAACAGAAAACCATAAAAATTGGTTCAAAATTTTTGAATTCTTTTGCAAATATTTGGATTTTGGATTTTACCCCATGTTCTCTTTATTGGAGTGTCTACTTTACATATCTTTTTTGAACAGGAAGTTTCTTGCAAATTTCGGATATTTATAAGAACGTAACCAAAAAAGGACATTTTAAACTTTTTTGTAGTGACCTGATGGTATCCTTGATCGTATCGACTCTGGGTTTCTTGAAAAAGATAGGTAATTCAACATACACTTTTCCCATATTAAAAAAAAATTTATGTTTTGAGGGCTTGGTCCGCAAAAAAATTAAAATGCCTTTATCTCGAGAAGATGATTCGATAAAATTTTTCTGATGACAAGTTCGTGTTAAGGAGGCCAAAATACTTTAGAAAATGTACTTAAGTCTGTGCAAAAAAAAAATGATTTTTGTAGAGTAGTGTAATTTTTATACTTACCATACGAGTACTTATTAAACATATAATTCTTTAAATAAAAACATATTTTTTTAAATTTTTCATTAAATATTAATTTTCATTCTTTATTTTTTTTTTATTTTTAGTTCTTATATTTTAATTTTTAAAAACTAATTTAATTTTATTTGTATAGTTTTTTTTTATTATTATTATTTTATTACAATAATTTACATAATTGCTTACAATTGTATTGAAACTTATAAAATATATGATTTTATTCGTAATTATATATTTTTTTCTAACTTTATGTTTATGAATTTTTAAATTTTACATATAGTTTAATGTATTCATTGTTATTTTTATTTTACTAATTTGTGTATTACCTAAATAAGTACATTATAACAGATCTTAAATATTTAGAATTAAAACTATTTTTGTTATTGCTAAATATTAAATTTACTGAATATCTATACAATGTTTGTTTTTTTTATTTGTGAGTGTGATTGTAAATATTTATAGATTTAAAAATAATATTTTAATATTAAAAAAAAAAAACAATATTTTTAAATTAAAATTTATATTTTATATTCGTATATTTTTATAAAAAGTAAAAAAACAAATCATGTTTTTTTGTTATTTTTTTTAAAACATGAACTATTGAGTTTGAGTTTAGGATTTCGGAGCAGTTGAAATGATACAAATAAGAAAAATATAGTCGGTCAAGACCCTACACCAGTGTTTCCCGGAAAATAGGTCATTATTTTTTTCAGTTCTTCAAGAGAGAAATTTCCACTCTGGTCCTTTTTTTCCAATCTCCGAACTAGTACATTGCTCACACAGAAAAACAATTTTATAATTTCCAATTGAAATTTAGATGATCCAGCCAAAATTCGTTTGAACACTCAAAATATTTTGTAGGCAAAAATATTTAAAACAAGTGATAAAACATTTGAAAACCATCTCAGTAATTATTCATTTGTTTTAACAAACATCAACATTTATTTTTTACTGTTAATAAAATTTTCTAAAATAAATAATATTTAACATTAAAAAAATAATGTCACTTTTTTTTACCAACAAATTTGAAAATATAACCTACGAAAACATAAAAAATTAATGCTTGAACAAATTCAAAAAAAAAAAAAAAAAATACATACGAAAACATTAACAATTAATGATTTCGTAGGTTATTTTTAAAATTTTTAAATTGAATATTATTTTAAAAAATTTTTGGAAACTCGATGCCGCAATCAACTACATTCTGGCCAGACACTCTACCTATTAAATCATGCCAAAGTCACTTGATACAAACATGTTTTTAAATTTCTATAAATAATTTTTTGAATTTTGGTCTACAAAAAAATAACCCACACAAATAGGTAAAAACTAGTGATTTCTTTTTAAAAAAATGACAATAATTTAAAAAACCGTACACGAATCGTTATAAAATTAAGAATCACTAATTTTTTTTACTTACAAAAAAAAAAATAAACGACCTTAAAAATTGAATGTCAATAAAAGTCCTTATTTTTGTTGTTGTTATTTTTAAAACAAAGAACTGAAATAGTGATTTAAATAAACTGAACATTGAACAAATGTTTTTTCTTTTAAAAACGACAAAACGTAAAACTTTTTAAATAAACTGCAAAGAGTTAATGACATAATTTTTTGAGTGTAGCATTTGCAACAATTGATTATCAATAGAAACGACTGATTTCGGTTTATATAACTGGTTTTTAGTTTAAACCAGTGTTGGCTACAGTTACTCTTTCAATACCGTTACCAATTAAACTACCGTTACCGATACCAATACCGAAATAAAAAAATTTTAATACCGTTACCGACTAAAAACCATTACCTTTATTCGGATTTGTACCGGTATTATATCGGTTTTGTTTCGGTTGTCTTAAAATTACTTATTTAATTTTTTTTGCAGATAAAAAACAAAGTAAAATATTTTTAAATCAGATTGTAATTTGATTAGAAACAATGAAAAATTTGTCCAACCAATGATAACATTCGCAATTTACTAAATTATGTGGAAATCGGTCCAACCAATGATCACATTCGCAATTTACCTAAAAATTTCTGAAGAGAGAAGTGAGTGCCACGTAATGTAATCATTTTTCAGTGGGAATATAAAAGTGACAGACCTGAATCGCTCAAGTATTTTTGGCGTTGTCATCGACGCAGGTAAGCGTGGAGAGATGGTTCTCAAGAGTTAAATATATAATGAGCCCAAGTCGTACAGTCTGAAGGAAATTAAGTTTTAAAAAAATAACAGACGCTTGCCTGTATTTTTACTGACTCTGTTCGCAGATTTAAAAAAAATATTTTTGTTCAAATTTTAGCAGATCGTTTTGTAATTTTACAAACAATTTTTGTTGGCATTTTATTTTTTGTCTAATTTAAACGATTAAATCTAAAAATTTTTCAAATGTGAAAAACTCAGCAGACTATTTTAATAATTTTACAGAAATTGTCCTGTTTGTAGAAAATTCTCTTGAAAAAAATTAAAAAATTTTAAAAGTTTCTTTTAGAACAGTTTTTAACAAAAAAAAACGTATTTTTTACTTAAATACAATACAAGTTATATGTTCAGGCTGTTTATCTGAAATCAGAAGATTTTTCAACATAAATCAGCAGATTTATCGGCGGCCTTGACAGATTTTTCTGCAGACTCTACCTGCTTTAGCCAGACAGAAATTTAGCAAACCGCGTCAGCTAAAATCGGCAGATTTCTTAAATGGGTCAAAATGGGTGATAATTCTGCTGGTTGCGCAGAAACATCTAATAAACACGTAAAAAATCAATTATTTATTTGTTTAATTACAATATTCCATGAACATTTTAATTAAATTCTGAGTTAATTAATTGTATTAACTACTTCTTTATAATTATATGTTGCAAATGCTCTAAATTTATCTGTTTTTTTAATTTTATTAAATAAATTTTTGATTTTTTACGATTTTTTTTTTTTAAATTTGTGACCTTTTAACATTTTGGGTAAATTTTATTCAGAATACCGGTATGTACCGGTATATTTGTTTCGGTAACGGTTAACCGTTACCTAAATAATCGAAAATACCGTTACCTTTACCGTTACCGATTTAAAAAATATGTAATACCAATACCGTTGCCAATATCGTTATTCGTTTCGGTTGCCAACCCTGGTTTAAACAACCGCAAAATTTAGTTGTTACAGACGATTACACTAGTTAACAAATTGAAAAAAAAACATTGCTATCCACGACTCTGTGCACCGAAATTAACTAACTGTTTGTAGTTAATTTTAAAAGTTTTACGTTTTTTTTTTTTTTTTTAAAGAAAAAAATTCAGTATTTTTTAATGAATACTTTTGTGCGTTGTTTCAAAAATAACTACATAAAAAATAAAGATTTTCATTATCATTCAATTCTTAAAGTAATTTATTTTTGTTCTGTAAGTAAAGGCAAGTGATTCTTCTTTAATTTTTAATAATATATGTACGAAATTTTTTTCTAAATTGTTGGCTTTTTTTAAAGAGAAATCATTAGTTTTCACCTACCTGTGTGGGTTAATTTTTTTGGAGAAACAAATTTAATAAATTATTTATAGATATATAATAACATATTTGTATCAAGTGGCTTTAGCACAATGAGTAGAATGTAGTTGATTGCGGAAACGATTTCCCAAAATTTTATTCAAATTTTTTAAAAAATAAATTAATAGAAAAATTGTACGAAATCATTAATTTTTAATGTTTCGTCTGTTATTTTTTTCTAATTTGTCGGTAAAAAGAATTTAAAAAACAGAATTTTTATATTTTTAATGTTATTTTTTTTTAGAAAATTTTATGAACATTAAAAAATAAATGTTGCTGTTTGTTAAAACAAGGAAAAAATTACTGGGATATGTTTTAAAGTCTTTTTCTTTTGTTTTTATTTACAAAATATTTTGAGTGTGTATAATCTGATTATCGCCTTAGAAGCTATTAATCAACATATCGACAATTTTGTCTCAATTTTGCCGAAATTCAGGAAAAAAGTAAATTGTACTAAAAATTTTAGAAATTCAATTTTGACGAAATTCAGGAAAAAAGTAAATTGTTTTAAAAATTTTAGAAAAAAAAAAACTTAAAATAAATTCGCTGTCCAATCTGAATTTCTTTGAATTCCGCTGAAAATACACCCATTTTGAGCCATATGAGGAATCTGCTGATTTTAGCAGATATGGTTTGCTGAAAATCGGTCATGTTTATCTAAATGAAATCAGCAGAGAAATTTTTGTTTTAGAAAACTTTATTTCATGAAAACTAGAATACTTTTTTTTTTTTTTAAATTATAATCTGCTAAAAATATGTTCAAAAATATTTTGAAATTCAACAACCGGAGTCATTAAAAGCACAATAAAATTTCTGTTCTTTTCCAAAACTGAATAACAGACATTTTAGTAAAAATATCCATTTTAGAAAAATCTGCCGAAAATATAGGTTTTTGTTATTAACTAAAGAGGAAGAAATTACATGGAATATTAACCTGGACACATGGATAACAAATTCAAAATGTCGTGGATCAAACAAATTCAAAATGTGGTGTAAACTAGTGTTATAGTAAAAGCAACTGAATTTTGAGTTGATGCAACTGAAAACAAACAACCCTTTTGGCAGATCACTAAAATCAAAAGTCAAGTTGACTAAACCAACAATTGGTTTATTTAACTTGACTTTAAACTTTTGACGACGTAGTTTTAATTTTTTATTCATTGTCGTGATCTGTGACCTAATAATAGTTATGATGCAAAAAATTTGACACCAACCTAGGATGACCATTTTTTTCAGAGCTTAAATCAGAACGCCCAAGTTTTTATGTTTTTTTCTAGAAATAAATCTCTAAAATGTTTTTCTATGAGAGAACACTGATGTTTTTTCAACACTAAAAATATTTCTGTTAAACTAACTTTACCCCAAGTATTTTGAGTAAAAACAACTGTTAAAAACAACTGCAAAAAAACAAATGATAAAAAACAACTGCAAAAAACAAATGTTAAAAAACAACTGCAAAAAGCAACTGTTGTCGTTATTTTGCAGAAAATTTATTTGACTCTAACGGCTTTATTTGAAAGTTTTGATCGTTTCAGTGCAGAAAATATAACAAAATTCCAAAGGTTTTGAGAATAAGAAAATACCGAAGATTTTGAAGACTTTTTCCGTAAGTTTTGACAACTTTTCCTGCAAGAAAACACAGCTAATAAACACGTGTTTTTTTAAGGGCCCTTATTTTCTGAGCGCTGTTTTGAATAAGCTCTGATGACATTACCTCATCTATGATCTTAGAATCATTTGGAATCATTTGGCCCATTGAACGTTTCATTATAGAAAACCTCAAAGATTCTATGCGCATTTTCATATAAATTTATGACTTATAATTATTTTTTATGTTGAAATGTTCAAAAATCATTACAATCAGTACAAAAAATCAGTACAAATCAGTACAACGTTTTTTGATCAGTACACGTGATCAAAAATCAGTACATGTACTGATCAAATCAGTACGAATGGTCAGCCTACCCTAACACCTATACTTCCTACTTATTTTTTTATTGGTAAACAAATTTTCCCTTTGGCGATTACGTAGTACTGGCTAAAGCTAGATCATGCCTGAACATTTTTATTTGGAATCGGTCAATATCTTCTTTTTGTTCTTTGAGGTTTTGTATGGGCTTAAAAAAAATTCTCAAAATTAAAAAAAGTTGCACAAAATGCCCCAAAATTTGCATTTACCTCAAAAAACGCACTTTTTAAGTATATATTTTTTATGAGTGCATTGGTAAACAAAATGGCAATCGTTTGAGTTGAATCCTTCTTGAATAGTTGAAATCCGATAAATATGTTTGTTACTTCAAAATTTGTAAAATTATAAAATTAACATAAAATTTATTTTTTTTTATAGAAAAATCCCGTAAGTATTTAAAAAAAAATAACGAAAATTAAACTTCAACAGCTTTCATTAACTTTTTAAAAAATTTGAACTTATTGTTTGTTTTTTTATCAAAATTATATTAAATATTATTTATATACAACCTTAGTAAAAATATTTTCTAAAATTTTAAATTATTTTGGTATACATTACATTGCATTTTTGGTGCTGCTAAAAGTCTATAGTTTTTTACATCTATGTTTTTTAATATTTTTTTTATTTTTTTATTTTTTACTTTTTTTTTGTAATCTTATATTCAAAAGTATTTATTTATTATTTCCATAAATGCTACAATATTTATTTATTTTTATTAAGTGCTAATTGTAATTATTCAATATATTTAATTTTTAAATAATAAAACTTTTTTTTTCATCTTTTTTTAATTCAAAATTAAATTTATAAGTCTTGAGGTTTTTTTTTTTTGTTTATTTTGTTTTTTTAATTATTTTAAATGTTAACATCTTTTGTTATTTAGAAATAAAAAAATCTTTATAAAAATAATTAAATTAAATTCGATATGAAAGAAAATTGTAACCTTTTATGTTAAATAAAGTAAATATATTTAAATCTTTTAAAATCTTTTATTTAAAAAAATATAAAATTAGAAATAAAAAGTTATTGTTTTAAGAGCTTTTATGCAATACTTATAGGAAATGAAAAAAAAAACAGATATTAATATTGAAACACTTGTGGCAATTCTTAGGAGGATGTGTAAATTGGGGGGGTGAAATAAAGCCATAGGCAATAAGGCCATATGGCCTTATTTCTCAATTCAATGGGAAATAAGGCCATATGGCTTTATTACCAACACGATTGAGAAATAAAGTCATATTGATTTTGCAACTAAAGTAGAAATAAAGCCATATCAGTTGAAAATGTGGAAATATATTTCCCCGTAAATCCTGCTACCCAAAAAAAAAAATTATTTAGCGAAGCCGCTAAATTAATTTATGAAGTTTGTAATCCCTAAGCCCGGCCGAAGGCCGGCTACGCAGAAAAAAAAATTTTTTGACTATCTTTAAATTAAAAAAACACATATACTATGAACCTCGGAACTTAGAGGGGTCTAGAGGCACCAATTTTTTATTGGCAGGGTTTTTAATTTAAAGATTGTTTAACAAAAAAAGTTTTTCTGTGTAGCCGGCCTTCGGCCGGGCTTAGGGATTACAAAATCCATGCATTAAACCCACCCTCTCCGCAAAATAAAGTTTTCTAGGGTAGCAGGCCTTTGCGCTATCAAATTTGTTATGCCTAAAAAAGGCCTGATAACCAAAATAGCTTTGGTTTGCAGAGAGGGTGGGTTTAATGCATGGAGTTTGTAATCCCTAAGCCCGGCCGAAGGCCGGCTACGCAGAAAACCTTTATTACAAGAAAACAAATCATAGAAGTCGTAACAATTTTGTTTTGGGAGAAATAACATTTTTAAACCTATCATTTTGGGATATATGTCGCAGCTTGGGCGATATGACATTTACGGTTTTGGGCGATAAGACCTTGACTTTTTTGTTTAACTTTCTTTAAATTAAAAACCCACATTCCAGGAACCTCTGAACTCAGAGGGGCCTAGAGGCACCATTTTTTTGTTAGCAGGATTTTTAATTTAAAGATTGTTTAACAAAAAAGTTTTTCTGTGTAAGGATTACAAACTCCATAAATTAATTTAGCGGCTTCGCTAAATATTTTTTTTTTTTGGGTAGCAGGATTTTAGTGGAAACATTTTTCCACATTTTCCCCTACACTCTCCGGAAATTAATGACGAATACTTTTATAAATTTTCAAATGAGTAATAAAGCCATATATGGCTTTATTTCCAACAGTGGTTGGTAATAAGGCCATATGGCTTTATTTCTCAACTCATTGGGAAATAAGGCCATATGGCCTTATTGCCTATGGCTTTATTTCACCCCCCCCCCCCCCGTAAATTGTACCAAAATCAAGAGATCCGAACCACGGGTAAGATTCGTAGACTTTTTAAAGAGACTTTTAGTAGTAAAAATAAAATCAGTTTTACTTATTGTATGATTGGATTTTATTTATTGTGAATCTTTTTATTTTTATGTCCTCCTCTTATAATTGGAGGTAGATATATAATTTCGTCATTCCGTTTGTAACTCAGCGAAGTACCGGTCTGGAACGATTCATCTTGGACGATTTCAAAAATGAGCTCAAAATTCAAAATGGAGAATCCAACATGTTTTCGAAAATTTGTAAAAGTAATGCGATTCAAAAGAAAATTTGTAGCTAAAAGGTTTTAAAGCCGCTGACTCTAATTCAATGCTTAAAATTACAAAATTTAAAATGGCGAATTCAATATGGCGGCGGAAACTTTTATAAATAGTAAGATTCAAAAATGAACAAGGTGGACTTTTCCCCTTTTCGAAAATTTGTAAAAGTGATGCGATTTAAAAGGAAATTTGTAGCTAAAAGGTTTTATAGCCGCTAACTCCAATTCAATGCTTAAAAATACAAAATTCAAAATGGTGAATCAAATATGGCGGCGGAAACTTTTATAAATAGTATGATTCGAAAAAAAATTTAACGGAGGTCCATTTTCGTTGCTGAATGAACAAGGGGATTTTTCCCATTTTTGGTCCGATTTTTCCCATTTTTGAACGAACATATTGTGGGACCACAAGACTTATTTGTACCATACTTCAGGGGTCTAGCTGTATTGGTTTGGACTGTTTCGAGTCTTCTACAGACAGGCGGAGAGACAGAAGGACATCGCACTGTGGCCAAATCACTGATCTAGCGGCGTTTTAGTCTAAATTAAAAAATTAAAACTGATAAATGCTTTGCACTGTATCGATTACCTATACTTTACAGAGAAAATTAACGTTTTCACTTTTGTTTTTCTCTTAATATTCGCACAGCTGTAAGCTATCAAATATACATTTTCTACAGCAAGTGTATTAAAGGAATTTGGGGCCTAATTGCTCAGTGAGTTTTTCTTGACACTTTTAAGTCAATTTTTTATACATTTTGAGCCAAAAAGTTTTAATTGAAAGTAAAAAGTATGTTTTAACTAAAAAATAAATGGTTGTGGCCTGTGTGTATCTAGTTTATTATTAGTTCATTATAGAAGTTTACATTTGTGATATAAACTATAGTTTCATGGACTGCAACTTTTGAAATTCGATCGTATTCGGTCCAATTCCTGTTTTGTTTATTATTTTGGGTTATTTTTGTTGTGACGTTTCAGTATGGCGTGCTAGTTCGCGCAAGTTGTTCGGTTTTTTGGGTCCATCTGCCTGTCCAAATAAACATTATAAACGCGATACAGACCACAATTTTCAATCGATTTGGCTGATATTTGAAATTTAAGTTTCTTTTATCGCAAGAACAAAACCTATTAAATTTTGACAAAATCAATCCATGTTAACCCATAGCCCCCATGTAAATGTCCCCTTCAAGTTTTACTTAAATACCCCCAACAATAGTATTCAACATATCCTCTGGAAATTCGACCGATAAATGTTTTTTATATTCATAAACAATCGCTCTAAATTTTAACGGAATCGGACCATTTTAATTTCTAGGCCTCATACAAACCACCCTCCCAATATTCACATAAATTTCCCAAAATACATAAAAATAAATAAATATTGTTTAAAAATTAATTCTTTATAAATTTTATAATCGCAAATTAGCATTAGTCTTTATTATTATACATTTCCGAATGAAGCGCCGCTAGATTGGCCATTTCGGCCACTGTGCATCGCTAGAATTTTTTTAGAATCGAGAAGTTTTCAATACTGTAAGATGGTACTTCTCAGATAAATTGGGATTGGATTGGAAAAATAATCTAAATTTTTTTAGGAAGTTATGAGTAAAAAAAAATTTGAGTAGAGGAACAAGCTTCGAATTTTAAAGGACGCTTCCAAAATGTTGGTACATTCCACCTAACCTAAAAATACAAATCGGCTACTGATTGACCTATGATTACACCATTTGACAAAAAGCAAAAAATAGTTAAACAAGAACTGGAAAATTAATGTATGAAACTAGAGAATAAATGTAGTAAAACTGCGTTTACAGTTTTTCATTTCGTGATCTTTTTTGTAAAATATTATTTATATGTACTTGTCCTAGGATGCTACTTGTGATGGCAAATGAAAGAGAAGACTCGCATCTAATTTTATTATTTTAACATATCCGTAGAAAAGGAGGTAAGTAATGTCTTTTCAAAACTTTATCCTTCAACATCATTTAAAATTTTATTAACAATATTTTGATAAAGTTTAGAAAGGATATTATTCACAATCTTTGTCCTGATATGATAAAATAAAAAAAATAATAATTTAGCGAAGATCCTCCTCTTTCATTTGCCATCAGTATCGACATTAAAAGACAAGAAAAAATATTTAAAAAATATTTTACAAAATGCAATCCTTTAAAATTTTGAAGTCCTTTTAAAAGGAAACATGATCACGAAATGGAAACCTGTAAATGCAGTTTAACTCTATTTGACCTCTACATTCAGACGTATATTATCCGGTCCATGTTTAATATAAACTATCGAACGGTGTAATAGAATTGGATACCGAGTGCTGACATATTTTTTACAAAAAAAAAATAATTTCGCGGAATTTTTTTTACCAAAAATTTTTTCCGTTGAATTTTTTTTTTTGCAAATTTTTCTATTTTACATTGTGCAGTATATCAATGAATTGGGCAAGGCCGGATGAAAATTTTTGACTTGCTTATTTTTTCTTTAAACTTAAAGCAACTCTTATTGTGCCTTACACTTTATTTTTTCCTTTGTTTAACCTTGTCATCGCTACAACAATTGTTTTGTTTCCTAAAAAAAACTTTTTGTTTGTTTTCTGTCTTTGAGTTTTTTTTTTTTTTTGTTAAGTTTTCCCCCTTTTTTATTATATTGTTATTCCTTTGCTTCGCTTTTCGTATTTTTTTTTTTCAATACTTCATGTCATTTCTAACAACAAAGTTTAAATTTGTCTAACTTTTTCAATTATCGCAGAACAGATTTTTATTTAATTTAAAAATAACATGATTTACTCAAGGATTTTGTAAAAAAAAAAAAAATAGAGAAACGGAAAATACTTCAATCGGATATAGAACAAAAAAATTCAGTTACGTTTTTTGTAGTTTTAAAAAAAAATATCTTTTTACTTTTACTTGTTGGAAAGTTTCTAATAACATTTATGAAATAGACAATGTTAACAATACTGTTTCTTAAAAAAAATGTCCAGCAACAGACTTAAAGTAGTTTTAAATGAATACTTATCTCATTTTGTTACATACAACTTAAGTTACAGTAGCTAAGTTTTTTAATCATAAGGATTAACATTATTTATAAATGAATTAATTAAATCCAAAAAAATTTACTTTATTCCTATTGGTGTCAAAAAGCTTTGATGCGTGCCTTTTCCATACAAACCGTCCACTGTGCGTTGAGTTAAAATGACAAACTTTTTGTGTAAATAAATATAATTTTAAAAAGTTTACGAAAAAATGAGGAAATTAATTACGGAATTCATTAGGTGACACTGTACAACAAATTTGGGATCACCGAGTGTGACTTGATTGGGACAAAAAATAAAAAACTTCTGTTTTAATTTGTAAATTAATAAAAATTATTTATTATTTGTATAAATTCTATTGAGAAAGGTTACTCCAGCTTGAGGTGAAGTTTCTTTACTAATTATTACGATGATATTGTCAAAGTAACACTTTACAAGAAACTATTTACAAAGTTTGTTTGTTTTAAATTAATGGGTAAGGTCATTTTGCAACGACACGTGTTTCGGAATTCGTCAAATTCCATTGTCAAGAGTATTTAGCAAATTGACAATCGTTATTGGCAAAACATAAAGTCTTATATTCGTATGTAAATAGACATAATGAGAATTTATGTACTAAATTCACAATATAATACAGCTGTAAATTTTAAACGAATTGCCCAAACGTACCATATCCATTTAAATGCAAAATGATCGTACCAATCAATTTAAAACAAACAAACTTTATAAACAGTTTCTTGAAAAGTTTTACTTTGACAATATTATCGTTATACTTAGTAAAGAAACGTGACCTCGAGCTGGAGTAATATTTCTCAATAATAAAAAACTTAACACGAATTATTTTTTTCAAAGGCGTTTGAAATAAGTAAAAAAATGTTTTAAATCTGTTTCTGAGCTAAAAAATGTTAACTGAAGTCTTCAGTAAAATTTGATGGCGGTTATTTCCGTATTAAATTGTACTAAATTTAAATAATATTATTAAATTAGTGAATTGAAATTTAGTAATTTCTAGAAATTTTAATAGATTTTTATAAAATTTTAAAAATTGACATTCATTTTAGTAAATTTAAAAAAATTTAACAAAATTTTAGTAAATTGAAGAAATTTTAAGCAAATTTAACCAAGTGTTGCTTACTTTTTAAAATTAAGTAAAAATGTGATTGACACTTTGCTAATTTGTTAAAATTTTGTAAAATTTGTTACATTTTTATCAAATTTGCTAAAGTTTTGTCAAATTTTAGTACAAAATTTTGGTAAATTTAGTTAAAGTGATGTAAAATTGTAAAAGTTTTGCTAAATTTGTTTAAGTTGTGCTAAATTTATTAAACTTTTTTTTAATTTTATTAAATTACGTCAATTTGTAATAAAAATTCAGTCAATAATGTTAATATTTGGATTACATTTGTTATTATACAGACAAATTTGTTAAAATTTAATCAACTTTTTTTTTAAATTTATAAACAAAATTATCATTTAAACAAATTTGAGCTCAATTTGTAAAAAATAAGTCGGCTTTGTTTAAATACAGTAAGTCCAATTCACTTTAATTTGTTAGAAATTAGTAAAATTTATTGAAATTTAACTAAATTCTTGTAAATTTGACTAAATATTAATAAATCTAAATTAAATTTAACAAATTAAGCTAAATTTAAAAATTAAATCAAGTACAGTTTAATTTAGTCAAAGTTGATAAAATTTAGTTAACTTTAATTAAATTTAAGTAAATATTAACTAAATTTAAGTACATTTAACAAAATTTTAGAAAATATCACTAAATTTTAGTAAATTTCATTAACTTTAGTAAATTTCGCTAAATTTTATTAAATTTTACAAAATTTTGGTGTATTAAACACACTTTGTTATCGGTCTAAGACATCAGTCAATCATAGTTGTTACGAGTGTAAAGTGCTGTTTAATAACCTCAGGTTCAAATCCCACAGCAGACTAATATAATAAAAACGCCTATATAGAGACAACTTAGCGAACAATCACAATTGGAGCGGGAGGCGTTTTTCCGCAACTGTTCACATACGTTTCATATGACAACAAAATTCTGCCGCGTTTTTCCGCCAAACTAGATTCAATTCTATTTTTATGAGGACAATTGCGTTTTTCCGCTTCCCGCTCCAATTGTGATTATTCTCTTAACAGTTTTAAATGTTTAACATATAAATATAATAATATAGAATCACTGATGAAGCTTAAATGCAGAAACTGCATAGTGTGATTCAGAAATTTGTAGCTTATTAAAAATTTTTGGGATTAAAAAGTTTTTCAATTCTCAACTTCACACATTTTCAGAATTTTAGTAAATTTTACTGAATTTTAGTAACCCTTTTAACCAATTAATGCCTGACCCCGATTCCGTGGTCCGATTTTGATAAAATTGCACACAGTTAGTATCTATGGCATTAATATTGACGTGAAACTTTTTATTTTTTTTTATAAGTCGTACACGAACCTGTGGCGCGTGGGTATTTTTCTACCCACTCAGGCATTAACGTGTTCTAAAATATATGTTTTTTGTTAAATAAAAAAGTATGAAAACGGTAACAATAAACCTAAATATTATAAGTTTTGAAGTATACCGATTGATTCAGAATCACTTTTGAGTTGATTTAGCGATGTCTGTCCGTCCGTCCATGTAAACGTTAAAATCACGATACAGGTCACATTTATCAATATATTTGGCTGAAATTTATAACAGAACATTCTTTCGGCCTAATGATGAACCGGCCGCCCAGAGAAGTGGACCAAACCGGGTGATTTTTGTTTTTAAGATATATGTTATGCTATAATGCACAAAGATAGTTTTCGGGAAGTCCACTTTACAAACTTTCCAGATCCATTTATGTCAAAAATTTTAAACTTTGTAAAATTATTGACTTTTGAACTGCTAATTTTCCCTAAGTCATATTCCGATCTGACTCCTATTTTTTTACTAGTTTTATCTTTTTTCTATCAAATCATGAAAAAATATTGGCAATACCCCAGTTGGCAACGTCCTCGAGCCTTCCTCAGTGACGGAGCGATGACATGTCAGAGTCACACCTGACATCCACAAGACATCTCTATTTACTGGGTTGAGGACAGTTTCATACAAATTTTCAAAATGTCCTCACTCAAAGTCAGCAGTGGTCAGGGCTGACCTTCTGAGGACATGTCACCTAAGACTTCTTTGGGGAAATGTCTGACATAGGTCATGCGAAAATACAAAAAAATTTCGTATTTCCTTTAGTTTTTACTTTTATCCATTTTCTTTTATAAATTATCTTTCTCATATTTAGAAAAAACTTTTCGCCTTTTTTAGTCCCAACTGGATTTGAACCTGGAACCTCCAGTTTATTAATCCTACACCTTACCACTTGTTCCAAACTTTATTTTTAAAATTGTTTGTCTATTTAATACTTTTATTCAACTTGTTAGATTTTGATTTTATTTTAATTAAATCGATAATATTGCCATCTTTTTCTTGAAAATTGAATAGTTGCCCAGATTTAAAATTCTAATTTCATATACTTCTATTCTGAAGACATTTCCTTTTAGACGTCTTAGAGGAATTGTCCACACTCTTAAAGCAAACTTTCCGTGCTGACAATGTTAGGACATGTCATCAAGGATTACCTATGATTTGTCAGAACCTGAAGACATTTCCTCAAGGAATCACTGAGGAAATTTCCTCAGTGACACATTTTCCAACTGGGACCCTTCGCCTGGTTATAGCTAGGATTTTTCTAAGACAGCTCTATTTTTGGGTACATTTCTACCCATTCGTCGTTAATGGGTTAACATACTTTATAGTTACTTTCTAGAGAATATTTAGAAACCTAACTAATATGACCCCTTAAAATGGGAGATAGGAGGTTAATATATTCTAAGACAAGAACCGCCATCAAATTTATTTGCTGATATTTATAAACATCATTTAGGTCAGATGTAAATTTATACATTTGTTTGACTTAATTCATAGGGTTTTGGTGAAGCACAATTTTCCAATCTTCTATATAAATAAAAATCAAATGTCGTTCGTTCGTAAAAGCATCACTTGAGTACGACTGGAACGATTTGGCTTATTATTTTTTTAATGTTCGTTATAGTCCATATATAAAAACCAGTTTTTATAAATAAAAACCAAATGTCGCTCGTTGGTAATCGCTTCAACTGAGAACTGCTGGACCGATTTGTATATTTTTTTCTAAATGTTTGTTATAATTTAACTAAGGTTTTAACGGAAAGAAAAATTGACCACGCCCACTTTTTTAGAGTTATTAAACATCGAAAAACGGCTTGACCGATTTGGCTATTTTTTTTTAACGTTCGTCATAGTCAATCTTAGATTTTTACGAAAATAAAAACTGACCACAAATGGTTCCCATATATTCATAATGTCTGACAGTCAGGCTGCACTGAAAGCTCTTATAGCTTATGAGGTGACATCCGGACTGGTAATGAGCTGTATTGAGTCACTTAACGAACTAGGACGACAAACCGACCTGTCACTCGATTGGATTCCGAGACATGAGGCAAAAAGATTCATAACTCCATCCAACACCGTATCTAAACGATTACTGTCTTTAGACAAAAAGGATCTTCGAATCCTAACGTCCTATCTAACTGGACATTGTAACCTAAGTTTCCAACTTAGAAAGAAAAATCTATCTGACACGGACACGAGCAGATTCTGCGAGATAGAGGAGGAGACAGCAGAAAATATACTTTGTACATGCCCAAGACTGACTGGTAGAAGACTTCAACATCCAGGGGGACACTTAATATCTCCGACCGACGTGTGGAACTCTCTGTGCCAAATAGGATTCTCGGCTTTATTAGAAGCCTGAATATTTAGGGCACCCTTTTTAGGCTGCACAATAGATCTTTCTGGTCGCAGTGCATAGGACCTCTGTAATCTAATCTAATCTATTCTTTTCTTTTTAACGGAAAGGAAAATTGTTCACACCCACTTTTTTTGATATATCTAAAATCGTTGGACGGCTTGACCGATTTGGTTAATTTTTGTTAAATGTTTGTCATAGTCCATCAAAGGTTTTTACAAAAGTAAAATTTTACACCCAAATAAAAGAAGAAGAATGTTTGTAATAGTCTACACAAGGTTTTCAAGCCCATTTGTACGCTCACTTTTTTCAATACATCTAAAATCGCAACACTTGAGAACGGCTGGGCTAATTTGGATAATAATTTTTTCAATGTTCGAAATAATCTCAATGTTTTTACGGTAAGAAACATAGCCCACGCCTACTTTTTTTGATATATCTAATGTTCTTATTTACCCTAATTCGCTATATATAAAAAAAATTTTACTTCTTTTTTGATTCCGCTAAATCCGGGTAAAAATGATTCCAAATTTTCGTATAATGTTATGTACAAGTGTAACTAACCACGAAAGTTTTTATGCCCTTTTTTGGGAATATACTACTAACAACTGAACCGGTTTTGCTAATTATTTAATTATATTAACAACCGAAAAATTTTAAAAAATTTCTCGGAAAACTGGAAAATTCGAAAAACTAAAATTGTTGCGTATGAGTTTTTTTGTATGAACTCAAAACCGTAACTAACTCATGATACGAACAATGGATATGCGTATTGTTGTACTTTTAAATTCATACATTTTACAAAAATACCATTATTAGGAAATTCCCGATTTAGAAGATGGCTGGTTTAAAGTTGTTGTTAAGACTAGGGTGCATGGACCCTGTGGTTCGTTAAATATCAATTCTCCCCGAAAGGTCGACGGCAAATGTTTCAGGGGTTTTCAGCATTAGCAGCAGAAAAAATTACCGAAAGTGACGGGTATCCACTGTATCGTTACCAATCAAGTTCTGACAATGTAAGATCAACAATTCTTATAGTGAACATAGAAGTTAATAATCGTTGGAATGGCCATTAGTTCCGAGATATTCAGAGTACACATCATATGTATGAGACAAATCGAAATTTAAACAAACCCGTTTAAGGCCTCTGTTCTGTCTTTCACAACTTTTCAATTCACATGAAAATTTCCGAATCACACAAAATCAAGTTTAGTGTTTTGTTGATCACGTTTTCATTCAAAGTTGAAATCAGATATTTAAAATTTAAAAAATTATAAGGAAAAAAGTGCATTCGTTTTACTTTCACTAAATTTTATTTATGTGAAACAAAACGAAAAAGAAATTCGGATGTGAAATCTAGAACACCAAAAAAAAAAACTCAGAAACTTTAATTTTCACATTTTTTATGTGAATTACTTTTTTTTGGAACAGCGGGCTAAGATTCATTGTGATTTCAAGTCTTAACTCAATCACAAATCCACATAACTATCATAAGCCAATATATTGAATTTTGGACAGGACAACGTCTGTCGGGTCCGATAGTATTTGATAATTCACAATTTAAATTTTTTTAAGCAATTTTTTACGCTCCATGATATTTTGACCTTTGACAATGCATATTGAAATTTGATAAAGAAAATATTTTTAAAACAATTTAACCCTTTTACGTTTTAGTGGGGTTCTGTCTGATTATTTAAAAAAAAAGACTAAAATCACCCCTAAAATCTGGAGATAGAGAATTAATTAGTTCTAGGAAAAGAAACGTCATCAAATTTTACTATAGACGCTTATTAACATTATTTAGCTGAACATAAGATTTAATATTTTTTTTAATTATTCAAAATTTCTTTAAAAAAAATCAAAATTTCAGTGGGCCATAAAAAAAATAACTTGAGCTAAGTTTCCAAAACTCTTTCGTGGTTTTGATATACTGTATAGAAAATAAAATTGGTAAATTTAAATCAACAGACATCAATTGTAAATCAACCGAACATGATATCAACAAAACATTTAGTAAAAACTGCCGCCTGTTAGTCCATAACACAAAACTTGGATTTTGTTTTCAACAAACTCAGTCAAGTAATTTTATTTCAAAATTCTTTTATCATGTCAATAGATAGTGTTTGTGTTTGTTAAATTTCTTTATTGAAAACAAAATTTTATTTGTCAGATCAACAAAAAGTGTTTGTTTGATTTCTTTGTTGAAAAAAAAGTAAGATCCTTTACTTTTGTCAGATTAACAAATTGTGTTTGTGTTCATTGAATTTCATTGTTGAAAAAAAAAACAATATTTATTTTTCAACAATCAAAATTAACAAACGATTGTTGATATTACAAATTTCCTAATAGGAGCACTTGCAGTGAAAAAATTATTTGTATTCACAAATATGGGGTTCAATATAACAATTGGTTTTTTTTCTGTGTAATGATATACTTAAATTTTTTTTTGTCAAATTCAACATACAAAAATCGTGTTGCACAGTGTAAGTAATGTGTATGAAAAGTGAACATATTTAAACACTTTATGTAAATAAATGCAATTAAAAACACTTGTGTGTTTTACATAAAAGGTAACAATTTTCTTAATTAACTAAAGAGTTTATTTTATTTTTATAACAGAACCCTTTAACTTAAATAAAAAACTTAAAAGTTTATTTTTATTCTATACATACACTTTATTTTTACAAAGCCACTGAATCATCAGATAGTGAAGTTGCTGCATTTCTATTTGAGGTTAAAACAGATGCATTTATTTTAGAGGCAGGTGAGGTATTGTTCGACAAACTACTAAAGGTGGTGGTGGTGTTGTTGTTGTTATTGTGGATTGTTGTTGTTGGTGAGGCTGATGATGCGGATGATATTAAGGTGGTATTGTGATTAGTTGCTATTGAACCATTAGCTTTAACCAAACGTTGTTGAGTTTGTTGTTGCTGCTGATGTTGTCACATTTCCGCTGTTGATGCTGATGATGATGTTTCATGTGTATCACCAACATAGCCCTCATCAGGACTATCTGCTAGAGGACCATTTAAATGTCGTTTTTTAGAATTTAACTCTATTGAATTATTAGGAGAAGATGATGATGTTTCCTGTTTAGCTAGCAGTTGTTGGGCTAAACTTACAGTTTGTGTTGATGATGTTGTTGGTGATATATCCGTTTCGTCACATTCCGGTATAGTTGAAGAATCTGCTTGGGCAGCCACACAACGTTTTCTTTGTGTATCCATGTTAGATGATGGTGGTGATAATGATGATGTTGATGTAGACGATGATGATGCACATGATTGTAAAGAAGCTGGTGGTGTTTGTGTATTTGAACAGGTGGTATTTAACGGTGTTGTTGAATTTATAGAGGTAAGTGGTTGTTGTTGTTGTTGCTGTTGTGGACTTAACATACCCATTATTGTAGAAGTATAGTGCATGGGCTGTTGTTGCACATGATATCCTGGTAAACAAGGTGGCCATTGTTGATGCTGTTGTTGATCCGTGTTACTTTTATAACCTTCAGGTGGTGAAGGGTATTGTACCAAATGTGTTTGTGGATATCCCTCGGCAGTAAAACGTACATTTGGTATATTATATTTATCATACGAAGTCGGTGTAGCCGAACGTTGTTGCAAAAATTCTGCCTCTAAACTATAACGCATACCATTATTGTTATTTGCATTGGCAAATTGTTGCTGTTTGTGTGCTCTGTTGTGAGGCAAAGTTCTATAGAAATTTTGTTGTTGTTGTTGCTGCTGTTGAAGTTGTTGCTGCTGTTGTTGTTGCATATTCGATTGTTGTTGCAATTGCTGTTGCTGTTGTTGTTGCTGTTGTTGCGTTGCTTGCTGTTGCATTAAATGATGATGCGAAGGGGGCTGTTGTGGTGATTGCTGTAGATGGGCATTTGTATAATCATAAGCAAAACCATCTTGCCCCAAAAAACATACTGGATTTAAATGTACATCTACCGGATGTGTGGGTATAGAATTCATTACTGTCTTTAGTTGCATACCTCTGGGTAAGGTAGTCATACCACTGAATCTAGACGAAGCCATAGCAGCAGCTGCATTTGGTCTTAATATTTGTGAACCAAATTGTGGTGCTGCCAATTGATAATATTGATCATATTGTACTGGATTTTGACAATCACTTTGGCTATCATATTCTGAGCCTCCCGTATCTAATGATGCCGAAGCTTTTAATTTATGTTTATAACCAGACTCAGCATCATTAACCAAATCAGGATTTTTTTCACCATAGTTACGTAGTGAGGAGGGTGGAGAACAATAGGCTAAGGAAGAACTTATGGCAGAATTAACCATTAGTGATTGGGGAGGTGGTGTACCGGAATTTAAAGATGATGCTTGTGCCATATTAACACTTAATTGTAAAGTCTGTGTTGAACTGTCTATGGGATTGTAAAGCATTATATTTTGTTTAATTTGATTACCCAATATAACACCATTTTCTTTGCTTAATTTGGTAGGACTTAGAGAATCACATTGTCCCAGCATTAAACCAGAATTTCCATTTAAACTATCATTATCATTTATAATGGATGAACATTTCATAAGACCATTTTCATTTGAAGAAGAACCATCAGAGGAAGAAGTGTTATTACCATTAACTGAAGTGACGCCGGAAGAAGGACATTTTTTACGTTTAACTGGTGTGGGTCTTTTCTTACATTGTATAATTATAAAGGCCATTATTAAGACAAAAATTATACCACCTCCTGCTGAACTGGCCACTATATAATTCATATAGTTTTGTGGAAAAGATACTTCATTTACTACAGGTGGTTCTTTTATCATTACCCGTATGGTATAATTACTAAATGTTGTACCAGCTATATTTTGTCCCACACAAGAAAATGTTCCATTATCTTCTATGCCCACATTATAAATAAATATTTCACTACGTTTTTCTTCGGAAGTAGTAGAGGATTCATCGATATAATATAACATATGCATGTTATCGATAAAACTATCATTAGACATAACCTGACCATTAAATAACCATAATACTTTTGGTTCGGGAATGGCTCTTACTATACAGGATATGGTTAAATTACGACCTTCTGAAACTTCTGTATAGGTAGATTGTGGTGTTACCTCGGGTAAGCAAGCAAATTCTTCACGTTTTAACGATTTTATTATTTGTCCTTTCAATCGTGGTGGCTCTACACATTTAGGTTCTTCGGTCTGAGGAGTATTATAATTATTTAACCAAGAATATAAATCCAATAAACGACAATCACAAGTCCAACGATTACTTTGTAAACTTATGCCATGTAAAGATTTCGGTAATATATGATTACCTTGTATATAACTAATACGATTACCATCTAGTCTTAACCATTCCAAATTATCCATACCCACAAATGCCTCATTTTCAATTCTTTCAATTTGACAATTACTCAACTCCAGGGTGGTTAGAAATGATAAATATCTAAAGGCTGCTGTTTTAAGTTCTCTTATAGGATTACCACTTAATGTTAGTCTCATTAGCGAACTATAATCTTGAAAAGTTTCTGAGGGTATATGTTGTAGGGAATTTTCTGATAAATCTAATTCCACCAGATTTGTTAGACCTCTAAATGCTTTTTCATGTATACGTATCAATTGATTACGTGATAAATAGATTTTTTGTAAATTTAATAAATCCATACGTAGAAAACGTTCACTTTGCAAAACTTGTAAAGAATTTCCAGAAAAATTTAATACCTGTGTACCGGGATCCATACCTTCGGGTATATTTGGCAAAGATTGGCTACCACATTCTACGGTCTGTTTGCCACCCTTCCATTTGCAAATACATACCTCTGACGGACAACCATTTGAGGCTGTTATTATCAAGGTATTTAATAATAACATAAAACATGTAGATAAATTTAAATATTTACGTTGTTGAAAAGGCATTTTTTCTAAATATTTATTTGATTGATATTTTCTCTTAAAGTTTTTTCTGTTTTTTTTTTTTTTTAAATAATATAACTTTGTTATATTCTTAGCTTTTCTTTAATAAAATTTTGTTTATTTATCACTGCAAATTTTATTTTAATATCAAAAAAATTGTTTGTAGGCTTTTAAAAATTCGTGTTTTAAATAATAAAAATTTTTTAGCTAGTCTTTGTAACAACATAAATGCCATCTATGTTTTAAGATAACAAAGTTAAATGGGTTTCAGTGGTTTTGAATGGGGATTTTTTTTTTTGCAAAATATACAGCTGCTATTTTTACGTTTTCTACTACAGTATAAACTAAATTTCCTTTAGGCCTTGCTAGCTTCATACACTTCATATGATAATCTCATTGAGAGACAGCTATAAATGAAAAATATTTTAAATTTTCTTTTCGTTAAAGGACACTGGTGTGTTTTTGCCTCTAGTTTCTTCAACTAGGATTTTTTTCATATATATTTTTTTTCTCCTTTTTGTTTTAATTTCTTAAACTGTCATTTATGCTCATATTACGCAGTTTTTTTTTTTAACTGTTCCTTCAATTTTCATTTTATATTTTTTTTACCACAATGTTGTCATAGTTAAAGGCGTCTGCTTGTCTTTTCTTGTTATGTCCTGTTTAAAAAAAGGTCCTTTTTTAGTTTCTTCGCTTCTTTACTTGATTTTATATATATTTTTTTTTTATTAACTGTAGTTTAGTTTTTTTTTTTCTTTTTTAGTTGTTTTTTATCTTCATTATTTTGTTGACGTCAGCATATTTTTTTTTCTTTACTAATATCCCCTTCCTTTTGCCAGTTATTTTCTTTTTCTTTTTTTGTGTTTGTAGATTTTTGTCTATATCATTGTTTTTTATATCCGGGTTTCTTTTTCTTCTTCTGTTATCAGTTTGTTAGTATTGTTATTGTGTTTTTTTTCTGGTTGCGTCTTTCGGGTAAACCATTCATTTCTGTGTTTTTTTCGGGGTGTAGATTATATTTCCTGTAGTTTTGTGCATTCAATCATTTTATGTACTCACAAAAATTTCATCTTGTTTTGTATTTTTTTTTTTTTATTTTTTTTCATCTGTCTTTCAACTAATCATTAAGGCCATTAGTATTTTTTGTTGCTTGCTGTCTGTAATGAAAAAAAAATAAATATTTTGTTTAGTTTGGGGTAGAACCAATTGAAAGTTAAAAAAAAACATAGAAATAATTATGTTTCTAAATACTTGGACTTAAATTTTTTAGCCGATCATTTTATTCAATACTTATGCGATCATGCGTGCAGCAAGATCTCATTAGTCTTTTTTAAATCATGAATCATTTTATTAAATTTTTTATTTATACCATTCGAAACTTTAAGATATAAATTGGAGCAATCGCCTTTGCCAAACCAAATTGGTATAACATTTAAAAACTTTTCAAACTTAGGGGGTTCCAACAATTGATTCTGGTATAAGAGACTTAAAAAATGCCTAAGAATTTTGTACTCTTGCCCAAAACATTAAATCATGATAATGTTTTTCTGAAGATTTGATAGCCCAGTTGGAAAATGTGTTACTGAAGAAATTTCCATAGTGATTCCTTGAGGAAATGTCTTCAGGTTCAGACAAATCATAGGTAATCCTTGATGACATGTCCTAACACTGTTAGCAATGAATGTCTGTTTTAAGAGTGTGGACAATTCCTCTAAGACATCGATAAGAAAATGACTTCAGGATTAGCAGTATATTAAATTAGAATTTTAAATCTGGGCTACTCTTCAATTTCCAAAAAAAGATGGCAATATTATCAAATTATTGAAAATAAAATCAAAGTCTTACAAATGGTATAAAAGTACTAAAGAGACAAACAATTTTGAAAATAAAGTTTGGAACAAGTAGTTAGGTGTGGGACAAATAACCTGGAGGTTCCAGGTTCAAATCCAATTGGAGTCAAAAAAGGCGAAAAGGTTTTTCTTATTATGAGAAAGACAATTTATAACGAAAAATGGATAAAAGTAAAAACTAACAAGGGAAGTATCTCAACCCTTATGAACCGATTTGCCTGAAACTTAAAATATATATAAATGAGACGATTTTAAGGTTGGGGTGTCTCGGCTTTTCGGCCATATCAGTGTTTCAAAATTTCGTTGTCCCCTTATGAAACCATATGGACCTCCGGGAAAATTTCGATATCTCACGAACTAACAGGAATATCTTCTAGAGCAAAAATACTTGTGGACTTAAATTTAATATGGATTTTTCGTATTCATATGGACATCGTAGCTCTATGTCTTCATATAAATACCCCCCAAAATTAACACATTTTCATGAAAAAAGTATTTACCGAAGCCAAACTTGTACAAGGTTATGCCACCGTTGGATATGCATTAAAAAAACCTTTCTTCTCATATGTAAACATCATATAGTTTCTTAGAAAAAAATGGCTGAAAAATCCAAAAAACTTTTTTTCGCCATTTTTTGACCCATGTTTTGAACCCCTTAATCACAAATATGGCCGATAGGCCGAGACACCCCAAACTTACAATTGTCTCTTTTATACATATTTTGCGTTTCATGCAAATCGGTTCTTGAGGGTTGAGATAATTCCCTTGTCAGTACATAAAGGTGTCTCAGTACATAAAGATATCTGTCAGCAGTGACTCTGACATGTCACTGGATTGCAGTTTTTGGATAAAAATTTGGATTGAAGTTTTTGAGATATTTGCTGTTAAAAAGTAAAAAAAAAATAATAATGTTTTACTTTTCGTGGTCCACTGTTACAAATTCTTTCAAAAATAGGTCTCGATTTTATATAAAATGGACCTTCTGATTCCAAAACTGAAATCCAAATTTTCCTAGCATGTTCCGTTTATGATATATTCGCGTTTGAAAATTTTTTTTCACGCGAAAATCGCAAACGTGAAAATCTCGAAAACGGAATAGGCTAGAAAAATTTTGGATTGCAGTTCTGGAATCAGGAGGTCCAATTTATATGAACTCAAGTCCTATTTGTTGGAGGATACATAACAGTGGATCCCAAAATAGCGAAATTATTGGTTTTTTGACTTTGACTTGACAGCGTATATCTTCAAAACGGCACGTGCTACAAGAAATTGGATGGCAGATTCTGGAGAGAAAAATCTGTAAGAATCAGTTGGATATTTCAATGGGAGGTTTTTGTTGTCGAACAGTGTAATTATTTAGCAATTACTTGAAAACAGGATCAGATAGGATTTTAGTTTTATAGATTTTTAAAGCTCAAAATAAAGAGGAGTGAAGTGCCATTACCCGTTTTTGTCACCATTTTAACACAACATAAACTTGCTTGAAGAGCGGTGTTTTGCCAAAGCAAAGTTTTTTAGCAAAAATGATGTTATAAAGCAAGATGCTGTCCAAACCAAAAGAGCTGTAAATTTGGTAAATGAGTGTATTACTTAAGTGCAAAGAAGGTTTTTTTACATTTTGGAGAGTAAAAAAGATTCGGCACTCTTACTTGTTTTTTGTGCATTTGTTAAACAAATTGAACATTTTGATGTCAAAAGTTTAGACTTGGAGAACAAGTAGTTTTGGTAAAAAAATGGAAAAAGCAGTATTTTTTTTCACGAAAAACAAAATTATGATAAAAAATAATTTTGGTGAAAAAGAAAATTTTTGATATGAAAAAAAGTTTTTGATAAGAAAAAAAAATGTTGATGAAAAATTAAAAATATATGAAAAAAAAATTTTTGGTGAAAAAAATTTTGGTAAAACAAAAAAAC
The DNA here is from genome assembly GCA_963921195.1 of Pegoplata infirma. Lineage (NCBI taxonomy): Eukaryota > Metazoa > Arthropoda > Insecta > Diptera > Anthomyiidae > Pegoplata > Pegoplata infirma. Next base: position 80,382,250 of record OY992537.1, on the reverse strand, counting down.
AAAATAATTTGAAAAAAAATGACAAAAAAAAAAAAGTTTTTGATGAAAAAAAATTGATAAAAAAAAATATTGGTGGAAAAAAAAATTCGAAAAAAGATAATTTGAGAAAAAAAAATCATTTATTTTTTTATAAAAAAACAAATGAAAACAAGTGAGTGTTAAATTCGGCTGTGCCGAATCTTTTATACCTTCCAACACGCTAAAAAAAAAAAACAGTGGCTTTTTTTTTGTGGGGGGGGGGGGGGGGGGGGGTTTCGGTGGTGGAAGACAATCTTCTTGGATTCAACTGCAGGATTTTTTGACATAAAAATGTTTCGGTCGCTAAGCACAAGTACAAAAAACCTATAAAAAATGGAGTTTTTTTAAAGGTTAGTTTAGTTCTTAAGATCTAAAATCGGATCTCCCTGATCCGATTTTGCCCATGTTCGAACTTAGCCAGCCCAATACCATAAGACGTATTCGTGCCCAATTTCAGGAGTCTAGCTCTTTTACTTTGGACTGTATCTTGTCTTCCACAGACGGACAGACGGACGGACGGACATCGCTAGAATGTCTTTGAATGGATCACTGATCAATAATAAATATACTTTAAGGGGTCCTAGACCGATATTTCGATGCGTTACACACGGAACGACAAAGTAAGTATACCCCCATACTGTGGTTAGAGGGTATAAACAAAATTGACAAAAAAATGATAAAAAAAACCTCGATAATAATACATTTAATGAAAAAAAAACAAAAATTTTTTATAAAAAAAACAAAAATTTTTTAAAAAAAAAAAAAGAAAAAAAAAATTGATGAAAAAAAAAATTTTATGACAAAAAAAAGTGGGATGAAAGCAAATTTTTGATGAAAAAAAAATTTTATGAAAAAATTGATGAAAAAAAAAACATGAAAAAAATTTAATGAACAAAAAAAAATATTTTGTTGAAAAACAATTATGGTACGTTTTACTCACCATCTGGTAAAAAACGCTTTTATCAAAAAAAAAAATTTGATTGAACAACAAAAAATTGACGAAAAATAATTTTTTGATAAAAAAAAAATATTAAAAAAAAAACTTTTAATGAAAAATAAAATTTGATGAATAAAAAATTTGATTTTTAAAATTTGACTCCAGCCTAAAAACATTATCATGTTAAAAACATTGTTTATGCATTATAAGTTGAAAAATAATACTTCTCCGCACTAAAATATTACAAAAAAATATAAAAAAAATTAAAAAATTAAAACGTTCCTAAACGGCATAACAAAAATATCTTAATAGCCAGTTTACAAATGAACAATTTATGATTATCTATTGTAATATTATCCCCACTTAAGGAAATAAGTATTACATATTCATTATAAACCTCTTATATTTTAAGTGTTTAGAAATTTCTATCTCTGATTTAAATATATTTTCATTAAGGATAAATTTATTACTACGTTTAAAAGAAAAACATGTTTGTTGTTTTTCGTTTGTAAGCAAACAGATATTCCAAACAAAGAAAACCGAAAACGTAGCAACGCCAAATATTAAAACTTCTATTTCCAAAACATTGTTGCTTTAATTTAAGTACACTGTTGGGAAAAATCCTATCAAATTTTTCAAACTAATTTTAATAATGAAGTTGAATTTTATAAAATTAAGGATGTTTCAATTATAAATTTAAAATAAATTTTTTTAGGAAATAAGTATGAAAGAACTCGTTTTCATTTTGTGATGGTACCATGTTGGAAATTATTCATTTGATCATAAACATTATTAATATTAAGTTTTAATTACGTAGCATTAAAATTATGCTGTTATTGTACAAATGTACTAGGGCTTTTAATCAGAACTTGATATCTTCAAGGGTTTTGTCATATTCATTTTAAACTTAAATAATATTTACAAAACTATGGCCCGTACCAAAGAAAAATAAAAAGTCTATTTAAACAGAAGTTTTATTTTAAATTTCCTATACAGTTTTTGAAGTAGATTTTAAAAAACAAAAACCCTTTTTATGAAAATAAAATTAAAAGCTGATTTTAAATTTATTTTACTTTAACATGATAATGTTTATAGGCTGGTGTCTAATTTTAAAAAAGTTGCAGGACGCCACCTCAGTTTGACTATATAAGCTAACGACTATCAAAAAAGAAAAATGGAAATACTGTTTTCATTTTCTTAAAACCAAAAATTTTTGTAACTTAGGTTTGTAACTTGGATAATAATTCACCTCGTGGGGGATAAAACAAATAGTCACCAGCTGGTGAATAAAACGTAACATAATTATTTTGCATCAATTTTTTTTTTTTCATCAATATTTTTATACCCTCCACTTAGTGATAGAGGGTTTATAAGTTTGTCGTTCCGTTTGTAACTCATCGAAATATCGATCTGGGACCCCATAAAGTATATATATTCATGATGCCCGATCGATTTTAAGACATTCTAGCGATGTCCGTCTGTCCGTCTGTCTGTCTGTCTGTCTGTCTGTCTGTGGAAAATGCTGTCGCGGACAAAATATTGCACAGAGATGACTGAAACTTAACATATTTATTGGAAGTTCTCCCGAGAAGTTTGGTATTGCATTTGAGCGATATCGGTTCAGCGGTTCAAAAGTTATGAACGAAAATGTAAGCACACCTCAAAAATTTCAGTACATTCAACATAACCTAAAAATACAAATTGCTTTAATTCGTCTTCTGGTTGGCATATGTGAACATAATTGAGCACCAAATGGTATTTGAACAAGTACGAACATATTTTTTGACAATAAAAGAAAAAAATCGCGGATTTTTTTTACCAAAATTTTTTTTCGCGGACATTTTTTTTTCAAATTTTTTTTTTTTTTCAAAAGTAATTTCCTTTTAAATAAAGTTTTTTGCAATAATCTTTTTGAAATTGTGGAGGGTAGCACTACATTCGGCAAGGCCGAATTTAACTTTTTTACTTGTTTTTTCATAATTTTCTTTTTTTCATTAATATTTTTTTTTTCATCAATATTTTTTTTTTTTATCAATATTTTTTTTTTATCAATAATTTGTTTTCATCCATTTTTATACTCTCCACTTAGTGATAGAGGGTATATATAAGTTTGTCATTCCGTTTGTATCTCATCGAGATATCGGTCTGGGACCCCATAAAGTATATATGTTCATGATGCCCGATCGATTTTAAGACATTCTAGCGATGTCCGTCTGTCCGTCTGTCTGTCTGTGGAAAATGCTATCACGGACAAAATATTGCACAGAGATGATTGAAACTTAACATATTTATTGGAAGTTCTCCCGAGAAGTTTGGTATTGCATTTGAGCGACATCGGTTCAGCGGTTCAAAATCTATGAGCGAAAACGTAAGCACTCCTAAAAAATTTCAGTACATTCAACATAACCTAAAAATACAAAATGCTTTAAGTCGGCTTCTGGTTGACATATGTGAACATAATTCAACTCCAAATGGTATTTAAACAAGTCCGAACATATTTTGTGACAAAAAAAGAAAATAATCGCGGGTTTTTTTACCAAAATTTTTTTTCGCGGAAATTTTTTTTTCAAAATTTTTTTTTTTTTTCAAAAGTAATTTCCTTTTTAATAAAGTTTTTGGCAATAATTTTTTTGAAATTGTGGAGGGTATCACTACATTCTGCAAGGCCGAATTTAACTTTTTTACTTGTTTTATTTATACACTAAGAAAATTATGTCATTAACTGTTTGTAGGTTATTTTAAAAAGTAATCAGTAAAGCTATTTTAAAAGAAAAATCACTTATTTTATAAAGGATTTAATTTTTTTACTGTTTCTGTAGTTTAAAAAAAATAATTTACTGTATTAAAAACGAATTTTCTGTTACATTTATTTTCGGCAGTAAAAAATTTCTTCTATAGTTTTACTGTTTTTCGATACAAAATAAGTGAATATTCCGTAGTTTTTTAATGTTTTGGTTAGTCATTAAATTAACATTTAAAATTGACTGTATTGTGTTTTTATTTTAAAAGAAAAAACAGTGGAATGGTTTTTAAATAAAATTTCATTTGTTTTAAGTGAATATTCACTGGAATTTACCTACATAATTTTTTGAGTGTATTATCTTACAGATTCGATATCACTATCAGACATTGCTTATTTCTTGAGTTATTGAGGTTTAAACTAGGCAAATTCTGAAGTTTTTAAGGTCATTATTTTTTTAGGAGCAACATTTAGAAGTAACGTATACAGGTTTTTTTAAATAAATGCTTCACAATCTCATTTTTTGATAAAATCGATTTGAGCGAATTGTTCCCTCCCTTTAAAAAATCTCAAGAAAATTTCAAAAATCTTTTAGGCCGTAAGAATTCATATTCCGCTTCAAGAGTTGCAAAAATAAAATAAAAACCTTTTTGGTGAAACGCCCTGCTAGTTAAACTTGTAGTCCCATACAAACAACTCTCCCAATATTCATACACTTAAAATAAATTATCTGTCAAGTCAGCAGAAAAATCTGTTGAAAATACTCCCATTTTGAGCCGTATGAGAAATCTGCTGATTTTAGCAGACACGGTTTGCTAAAAATCTGTCATGATTATCTGAGTGACATCAGCAGAGAAATCCGTCAGAACAGCAAATAAATCTGCTAAGACATTTTCTAGAAATTTTTGTTTTTAGAAAGTTTGTTGTCATGAAACTTCAATAGTTTTCTTTTTTAATTTAAAATTAAAAAAAAAAAATAAAAACAAATGTTTCTGTAAAATTAGAAATATAATCTAGTGATTTTTTTTATTTTAGTTTTGTCAATTATTAGTCTCAATTGTATTAATTGTATGAAAAAAACTTAAGGAAGTTTTTCTGTAAAAAACTATTTCTGTAAAATTGCAAAATAATCTGCTAAAAATAAGTTCAAAAATAACATTTTAATTGCATAAAAAACAAAAAAAAAAAAAATAACCCTTTGAAAAAAAAAACTTGAGAAACTTTTCTTAAAAAAATGACAGCAAACTATTTCTTTATAATTAAAAAAATATTCTTCTAAAAATATGTTCAAAAATATTTTTAAATTCAGCTAACAGAATCAGTAAAAACGCAGTAAAATTTCTGTTATTTTGTAAAACTGAGTGACAGATGTTTTAGTAAAAATATCAATTTTAGCAGAAAAATCTGCTGAAAGTTTGCTAAATCAATTTGAAAGTCATTTTACAGATTTATTGTCAGAGTTTTTCTTTTAAGTGTATATATTTATCAAGTTAATAAATATTAAAAATGTTTTTTTTTTCAATTTAGTTTTTAGGTGCTAAACGTGTGCTTTGGAAACCTTACAAACCTTACAGTCTGATTATAATTGGCCAAGTCTGGCACTCACAAGGGAAGTATCTCAACCCTTATGAACCGATTTGCCTTAAACTTGTCAGTTCCCTTAACGAAATTTTGACTAAATATATTCAGTTAGATCGGTCTATAACAACGAAATAAGTCAATTTCGCTCAAACACAAAAAAAATTATTGGCATACAAATTTCAATCAAATCTATTGATCAAAAAAATTTAAATGAGTCAATTACTGTTTTAATCAACATTTTTGTTATTTTCTTTGACTATCAAATTAAAAATTTTCAACATATTTGTTATTTCCTTTTACCATCAAATTACAAATTTTCAACATATCAAATTTTTTTCACTTCAATTTATTTGAATGCATTAATTAAAAAATATACTTTATACTCGGTTTTTACTTTTTTTACTGTCGGCAACATATCGGAAAGCAAAAAATATGAATTTCTTCACAATTTTGCCATAAACTTAAAATTCATTTGTTAAATCAATCATTATTTAAAATCTTAAAAGTGATTGACACAAAAATCCACTAATCACATTCAATTTGATGATTGATATAACAATTTTCTTCATCGGAGGAGTTTCAATTAAAATATTACTTAAATCCGCTTTTTTGTTGATTGAAATTAGTTTTCAATTCTTTCTGTGAATTTGATTTAAAGATCTTCCAAAAGACCGAAAATGTTAGGAGTTTTGAACCATTTTCCGGAAAACACTGTTGTAGGATATTATCTGGTCGGTCATGTCCAACAAAATTTTTTTTATTTGTTTTAATTTGATTATGTGCCATTATTTTCAAATTGAGAAAAATACAAACTTTGTTGACTTTTGTTGCTGTTTTATTTTTAATACGAAATTATTTTTGCTTAATTTAAAACTTCTTTTTCAAAGTGTATGTACATTTTACTCAAGACTGAAACGTTTTATAGCAAGTGGAAAAAAAGACAAGAAAAAAAAAATCAGACTCAACTAGAACGCAGCTGATTATAAATCAAAATGTAGCATATTGCAGGAAATTACTTAAGAGGTAAATAAAACATAAATTACCAGGAATTACAACAAACGCAACACATACACATACATATAGCTGTAAACACAAATACACTTTAACAAATGAATATCCAAAAAAAAAAAAAAAAAAATAACAATTTCCTACACAAATAAGTAAAAACAACAAACCAACAATTATATGAAAATAAATTTTGATAAATTTTAGCTTTTTAGCTTGTTGTGCTGCTTAAAAGGACTAAAATTTTACTTAGGAGATGAAAAGGGAGTTCGTTTGGAGGAAATTAAACTAGAAAAGGTTGGTAATAATTTTGAGATAAGAGTGACAACAGCAGCAGAAAACAACAACAATAATAATACATAAAATGTAAAAAGACAAATAGAGATACCAACACAACAAAAACATAAATATTAACAAAGTGTAATGAATCTAAGCTTTGTAAAATGTACAACAAAAACAAATGCTGATATAATGCTACACACAAACGCACTCCTACATACACACATAGCAACAATAATAAACAATTGTATTAAATATGCTAAAAAGGACCCACTAATAACAATACAAAACAATGCCTCTGTAGTTGTGAAACTTCCCATCTGAAGGTAAATAACAAATGCAAAGTGATGTTCCTTTCTTTTTGTTTCTCTGTGTGTGTGTGCGTGTGTTTTAATTAGTAAAGGAATGCATTCATTAACATTATCATGTTGTGGGTGGTGTAGAATAAAACAAAGCATAATGTAAAATTTTCAAAAGATAAACAAAAGCAAAGTTCTCGCATTTATTTTCAAACAAATACTACTACATAAACATTTAGATAATACAAGTATATATAAATGCTATAAAGCTTATTTTGTTTTTGTTTTCCACATAGAAAAAAGCCTACATTAAATTAAGTGTCTTGTACATTCACCTAAATTGTTGAAAATAAAGTGAAAATAATTTATTTCGGCAAATGTAACAAAAAGTAACTACAACGAAAATCTCTACCAACATTTAAGACAACTACAACGAAAACAATATTACAACATGTTTATAATAAAGTAGTATTTTATACAGCTCACACATACATAGATTGAAAAACAAGTCTGTGCTAAATTGTTAGTACTTTACTACAAATAGCTAGCAATACATCTTTTTGTAAAGTTTTTGTTTAAACTTTGGGTGGACAAACAGGATACACATTACGGGATGTGCTTTAATTAAGTAAAAAAAAATTAAAAAATCTAAAGCAAACAAGAAACTCTTTTGAAACTTGTTTTACACTATCTCTATATAAAAATCTGTCAAGGCTACCACATAAAAAATAAAAAACCTAATCCATTTTACCAGCCATTTTTTGTAATTTTACATTATTTTTTGTAATTTTATGTTTTTTTTTTGTAATTTTCAAATTTCTAAGAAAATTTTACAAAAATAGCCTAACAAATTCACGAGAATTCCTTGTAAGGTTTATTGCAAGGTTGGCAATCGAAACGAATAACGGTATCGATATCGGTATTGGTATCGTTTTTTTATTTATTTCGGTATCGGTATCGGTTACGGTATTTGAGTTGAATCGGTTACGGTATTACTGATACCTAAACGTCGATACCGGTACGTACCGGTATTATCGAAAAAAATGCTAAAACTATCAAAAACGCATAAAAACTTAAAAAAAATATTTTTTTTTTAATTTTAATACTAAAACACATATTTACATATTTATTTTTTGCATTTTTGATATAATGTCCTTAAAAATGCGAAAAAAATAAAATAGCGTTTTCTTATGGTTTTCTTAAGGGGCCGGACCACACTTACAAAAGGGGACGGGCCGAAAAAAATGTAATTTTCTTATCCCCTTGATCAAAGTGTAGGACTTTGAAGTTATTCTGACATAAAAATTGTTTCATTTGTTAAAGAAAAGTAAATAAAAAAATATGTAAAAAAGCAGAAGAGTTAAAAGTAGAAGTGATAGTTAGTTTTCTAACTTAAAAAAAAAATTAACAATTTTGATTAGAAATATTTTATTTTTAGTAAAAAACTTTTTTTAGTCATTTTTGAAAAAAAAATACTACATTTTTTTTGATGTAAAATTTTTTTCGAGTGTAAGTAAGCAAAAAATACTTTGTAAAATAATTTTCTGACGTTTTTCAACACGTGAACTAACGGTGAAACCAATTTGAAATTCACGGTTTTGCTTATAATTTTTGAACCACAAAGTCCTTTAAATATCAAAAAAAATCCTTGGGCACCCACATCGCGGATTAAATAAAAATCTCCAAAAAACCTTACTATACTAAGGGGTTCAGAAAATTTCTATTGAGAGTCTAAATGATCTCAAAAAAATTTCGAGAAAATCAATCATTTTCTTCTGCTCCCGCATAGCAGTTGAATTATGATTTTTTTTTTTAATTTTTACTTAATCCACGATGTGGGTGCCCAAAGATTTTTTGATTTTTATGGGACTTCGGGAAGGCATTTGGAGTGCGATTTCTCATTTACAAAAACCAAAAAAATTACAAATTTTCTATTAATTTTTTTTTTTTTTTTTGTAAAAAAAACATGTTTTTTAGGGAAAAACCGTTTCAATACCGGTACGTACCGGTACCGAAGGAAAAGGTTTTTGGATACCGGTATCCGATACCAAAACTGAGTTTCGGTATTGGTATTGGTACCGGTATTCAATTTAAAGGGTTTTGAAACGGATAACGGTATTGATTTATTGGTTTATTGCGCCAAAAAATTTGTAAATCTACAATTTTATTTGTAAAAAGCTTGTAAAATTAGAAAAAATTTCGTAAGATTTACTAGGAATTCTCGTAAAAGAGGAGGTATCAAAAAGTCTAGTAAAGCAAATTTTACCGCGTCAAAAAAGTTGTAAATTTACAATTTTATTGGTAAAAATCTTGTAAAATTACAAAATTATTGGTAAAAAGCTTGTAAAATTATTAGGAATTCTCGTCAAATAGAAGGTACCAAAAAAAAAAAAACAAGTAGAAAAGTTAAATTCGGCTTTGCCGAATCTATGAATACCCTCCACAATGCCTTTTTTAAATGATAGTACATTTTTAACGTGAAAAAAATTAACAATTTTGATTAGAAATATTTTATTTTGAGTAAAAAACAATTTTTTGTCATTAAAAAAAAAGAAAAATTACTATTTTTTTTTTGAGTGTAAAACTTTTTTCGAGTGTAATGTTTTTTTTTTACTGTAAAAATATTTCTAAGTGAATGCACCTACGAATGTACACAAAATATTGAAATTTTTGTAAATAACAACTAAATTTTTTTTTTTGAGTGTAAAATTTTTTTTTAGTGTAAAATTTTTTTCGAGTGTAATTTTTAAGTTACCAACTAAACAAGTTTAAAAAGCATTGCTTCAAAACAAAACAAGTTTGAAAAGCATTGCTAAGTTACCACCAATGCTTTTAAAACTTGTTTACCAGGTGGCATTTAAGATAAACCCAATCTAAAATTCGGGGTTTTGCTTATAACTTTTGAACCACTGGACCGATTGAGCTTAAATTCAATACCAAACAGACCTGGGGAACGGTTAAGACACATGCCACGTTTCAGCAGTCTCATGATTGTCTTTCGAAAGTTATCGTGTTTTTTATCTCGTAAATTCGCGAAAACCACTTGCCGAAATTTACTCTTTTGCTGATAACTTTTGAACCACTGGACCGAATTGGCTGGATTGCAATACCAACCTGACCAGGTAAATGACCAACATATATGCCAAACTTCAGCCTCTGAAAAGTCTTTAAAAAGTTAGCGTGTTTTCTACGGACGGACGGACAGACGGACGGACGGACGGACGGACATCACTAGATCGACTTAAAATCGATCGAGGATCATGAATATATATACTTTATGGGGTCCTATACCAATATTTCGATGTGTTACAAACGGAATGACAAACTTATATATACCCTCTATCACTAGAGTGGAGGGTATAAAAATAACAAACTATTCTTGCCATTTTCCAATTTTTTTTTTTTAGTGAAACCAACTCAATTTACAGTGGATCGAAAATGAAAAATCCCGGCCAAAGGATAAAACTAATCATTTAAACTCGCTGAGTTTATGTATGCTCTCATTTTTTTTTTTTTAAGATTTTACGAGATATTCGTGTCCAAATTTTTGGATTTATGTGTTTTTTAGTTTTAGTTTATATAACTTTTCATAGAAGACACCGTCCGATAAATTTCAAATTTTTGCTGTACACATGAACTGGATCAAAAAATTCTGATTGTGGGGTCAAAAATTTAATATCCATGTCTTCCAGTTTTTCTAGATCAATTCGCGTTTTTGCGAAAAATTAAAAAAAAAAAATTGTTTGTACAATAGAAAAAGTCCACTCTAGTCAGATGATGGGTATTAAATTAAAACATTCCCGTTAGGCCGTTTCGATTTTACCTTTATTTTTTGTTTGAGCTGAAAGGGGTCCAAAAAGTTTCTATTGGGAGTAAAAATGATCACATTCAAAAATATTTCAAACAAATTTTTTTTAGCGGATTATGGGACTATTAAATGAATGTATGTGTGGACTAAGGTGCTAAAATCCAATTTTTGGAAATCGCGTTTTTTTGGAAAATCGTGCCTTCCTACAATAGTTCGACCTATTTGTAAACAAATTTGTTAAAAACTTGATCGATTTTTGTCATAAAAGTGACCTTAAAAGTTAAATTTTAACTATTTTTGGGAATATTTTAAAATTTTTGCCGGATACTAACATGTGTTTTGCAGTTAAACTAAAGGTCACGTATTTAAATTCTTGCATGTAAGATGGTTAACGTGTAGAAAACATCATAGGCTTTACCATGTGCCCATTGGTTTGGCAAAAAACGCTTTATTATCTAATCTATCGACAGTTAAAGTGTAAACTGGAAAAAGGTGCTATATCCATATAAAAACATAATATTGTTTTACGTAATACTAAGGGTGGATTTTGATAATCTATCAAATTTTTAAGTTCATATGTAAAATTTAATGGTTAGTAACTAATATCATAAATTGTGCAAATTTTTTAACCCATTATGGGAAAAGTTGTTTAAAATAAATCTAATAAAAGTTTTTTTTTTGTTATATTTTTATATAAAAATGATTACTGCTAGACCCCGTCTAAATTTTGCAGAATTGATCACACTAAATTTAAATTTTTAAAAATGAACACAAAAAACTAAAAACTACTTGGCAAATGTATTGAAATTCCTAGTGGAAATTGTAACATAGCACATTATTCCACTAGAACAAAATTTCACATGCATTTTTTTGCTACTTCCGCTGATTTGTTTTTAATAAGATTTTGTACATAGATGCATATGGTCCATCTTCGCCGAGCTGCAAAAAGAAATTTAAAAAAAAAATATTTTTTTCGCGACTTATTTAGTTTTTTGCTTCTCCTGAACATTTTGGTTTTTGGTTTATAGCACCTTGTTCCTCACCATAGCACCAGTTTCGTTGCGCCAAAAAAGTTGTCAATTACAATTACATTGGTAAAATTACAAAAAATCTCGTAAGTAGCAAAAAATCTAGTAAAGTCACGAAACCTCCTTGTAAGTTTTATCGCGTCAAAAAAATGTAAATTTACAATTTTATTAATAAAAAGCTTGTAAAATAACAAAATTATTGATAAAAAGCTTGTAAAATTTCAAGGAATATTTGTCAAATAGGAGGTAGCAAAAAAAAAAGTAACAAACTTTTCTTGTCACTTTACAAGGTTTTTCTGATATAAATTATGTAAATTTTCTCTTCTTAGAACATATCAACCCTCTATCTTCCATTTTTACGGGACATTTTTGTCCTTTTTTTTAAATACCCTCAAAGAATAAAGCTTGTCACTTTTCTTGTCACTTTACAAGGTTTTTCTGATATAAGTAATGTAAATCTTCTTTTCTTAGAACATATTAACCCTCTATCTTCGATTTTACGGGACATTTTGGTCACTTTTTTTTTAAATACCCTCAAAGAATAAAGCTAAATGGTAAAAAGGGTTTGCCTTGGTTTGCAAAAAATTGCAGGGATAGCAAAATTCACAAAACGCGAAATAATGCGAAAAATAAAAATGAAAGGTTATATAGCCTTAACTAAGATATAAATATCATCTGTCTTTTTAATTTGACTGACACTATTTCCAAATTTGGCAAATAATACGCTGAAAAAAATTACTCTGAAATTTTATCAGTCAAATATTCGGGGTTCAATAAAATGGGTATATAGCCTTAGTATATGTGAAGTAAAGAGGACGTAAACACCTTTAGTTTTCTTTTATACTTTTTTTAAAGAACTTAGGCAATTTTTTTTTATCCTAAGCTATAATGTTTGGTATTTTTGAGTGTAGAATTTTTTTACATATTTGTACTGATTTTAATATAATGAAAACTTGCACAAAAGAGACTGCCTTGCTAAAACTGTGCGGCCTTTAACAATATTCTTTATTTTTTGTATACTGTTGATGGCCATTCTTACTAATGTATTTCAAATCATTCTGTGGAAATATTTAAAGTATCCCTATTAAACTACACAAATATTTCAAGGGTTCAGGGTTAACATTAACTCTTACAAGGGAAGTATTCCAACCCTTATGAACCGATTTGCTTGAAAATTATAATATATATAAAAGATATAATTCTTAGGCTAGGGTGTTTTATCTAATCGGCAATATCAGGGATTGGGGGTTAAAAAAATTTGTAAAAAACGGCGAAAAAATCGTTTTTTTTTTTATTTTTCAGCCATTTCATTTTTAGAAACTATATATGAGCTTTTTTTAATACATCCCTAACGGTAGCATTAAATTGTAAAAATTTGGTGGTATTTACTACGATATCCATATGAATACGAAATAAGTTTTATTAAATTTAAATCGACACGTATGCTTTAGACGAAATTCCTGTAAATTCGGGAATTATCGAAATTTTCCTGAAAACCACATTGTTTCATAAGGGGCCAACGAAATTTTTAAACACTGATATGACAGATAATCCGAGACACCTAACATTAGAATCGTCTCTTTTATATATATTTTAATTTTCAGGCAAAACGATACATAACGGTTGGAATACTTCCCTTGTGAGTTGCTTTTATTTTGAATAGTGAAATTTTATCTGTAGGAAAAAGTGAAAAAACAAAGTAATATAAAAACACCATTCTATCCTAACATGCAAAACACTAGAGTGACATTTTTTCTTCAACTTTTGATTTTCCCAAGTGTTCGGGAAAAAAACCTAGTTTTTTATAACTTTTTTTTTTAATTTTTTAAAAATTCAAAACTTTCATCGCCGGTTAAATTAGTCCAATTGGCTTCAAAGTTTTACCATAAAAGTTTAAGACCTACATTCAAAGAAAAACTTTGTCAAAAAATCTATAAAATGACCTTTAATTTGATTTAGCAAACTTTCAGCAGAATTTTCTGCTAAAAATTAGATTTTTACTAAAATCTCTGTCATTCAGTTTTTTAAAATAACATAAATTTTACTGCGTTTTTACTGATTCTGTTTGCTGAATTTCATAATATTTTTGAACAAGGGTTGCCAACATGATCTGGAATTGCAGACACAAATGAAGGCATTTGCATTTTCTGTTTCGGAGACGTGCCTAATGGCGACATATTTTGTCAGTTATTTAATTAGTGTTTCTTTTGTACAGATCGAGCTTGGGCTCTAATTATATTTGTTATAAGGGTTCAAGTTAAAAAAATGTAGAAGAAAAATGGAATTTATAAAAATTATAGACATTTCTGGTATTCCCATACCGGTTTCAAACACTCCAGTTAGTGTTATCATCAGAAGGATTTTAAATGTTGGTTTGTCTTGTTAATGGAAATTGTTTTTTTTTTTTGTTTTTTATGCAATCAAAACGATATTTTTACACATATTTTCGAACATATTTTAAGCAGATTATTTTGTAATTTTACAGAAATAATTTGCTGTCATCCTTTTTCAAGAAAACTTTCTTTAGTTTTTTTTTTTTTTAAGTGGTAATTTTTTCGTCTTTTTACAATTAAAGCGAAAGAGGTTATTAATTGACAAAACTAAAATAAAACCTGTAGATTATATGATAATTTTACAAAAACATTTTTTTATTTATTTCTAAAGTTAAAATTTAAAAATTAAAGTTTTCATAAAAACAAATTTTCTAAAAAAAAAATTCTAGAAAATGTCTTAGCAGATTTCTCTACTGTTTAAACAGATTTCTCTGCAGATTTTACCTGAGTAATCATGACAAATTTTCAGCAAACCGTGTCTGCTAAAATCAGCAGATTTCTCATAAAGCTCAAAACTAGTGAACTTTCAGCAGATTTTTCTGCTGATTGGACAGAGAATTTATTTTGAGTGCAGGAGAATAAAATTTTCCCAGATGTTCAAAATCGGAAGAAAACCTAGTTTGCCATACAAAAAAGTGCCAGTCTAATGCAACACACCATGCGTAAATTTAATAACACAACTGACACCAAGTGCTGTTAAGTGTGGCAAAGACATGCAGAATACGGTTTTTAGTTAATTAAGTCTATTACAAACGTTTTTATATGACACACAGATTTTATTTTATTTTTTTTTTAAAGCCGTAAACTACTAAAAAATTTAAAATTTGTTTAACAAAAAAATAAAGCTTTTTATATTAATTCAAGAACATTTTTATTTTATAAAAAAAATAAACAAAAAAAATATATTTTCAACAATAATTCTTTCTATTCTTCTTAAACAATTTTAATACAAATTTTTTATTCTTTTAAGAAGAAAATATTCCAATTTTATTATATATTTTTCAAATGAAAGAAAAGAGAAAGCCGAAAGCAATATAAAAAAAAAATATTAAAATCATGTTAAGTGTAACCAAATAAAAATCTGTCTACTCAGCTTTATATATTTGATTGCTATTGTAACAATTCCGTCCGTTTTATTTAACTTCTGTTGTTTTTATACCCTTCACTTACAATTACCGATGGAGAGTTAATATAAGTTTGAAATTCCGTTTGTAACACAACACGAAATATAGGTCAAGGACCCTATAGAGCAATGGTTCCCAACCTTTGATTCTCGCCCCACTGGGGGACAATTTGAACGCTTCAGGGGGGCAACGTGCAAATTTTGGAATATGTTTTTTGTTAAATAAACTAAAAAAAATAATTTTTTTAGTTAAACTATTTAGTTAATTGTTGAAAACTTTTTCTAAAAACTTTGTTTAAACGATGATTGTAACAAAAAGTTTGCTTAACCACACGTAAGTTTTGAATTGTAAAACAAATTTGGAAAATTTACAAATTTTTCTTGAGTGAAGGGGGTACATTTTAGTTTATTTTATTTTAAAAGTGGGGCAAGGAGCAAAAGGGGTTGGGAACCATGGCTATAGAGTACACGTTTTGGACCGGCCGTTCGTTGCATGTGCGATTTGAAAGTTACTCTAAATCTCGCTCCCTGGGTCTAATTTCATATATTTTTTTTTTCAGCAAAATTTTTTTTTATCAATTTTTTTAACATCAAAAATATATTGTCTCTTCAATATTTTCTTTTTTTCATCAAACAAATTTCTTCATCAACATTTTTTTTTTTTTTTTCATCAAAAATTTTAAAAATTTTTGTCAACAACAGTTTACTTTTTTATCAAAATTTTTTTTCATCAAATTTTTTTAACATCAAAAATATATTGTTTCTTCAATATTTTCTTTTTTTCATCAAACAAATTTCTTCATCAACATTTTTTTTTTTTTTTTCATCAAAAATTTGAAAAATTTTTGTCATAACAATTTTTTTTTTTCCTTTTTTTCACATTTTTTTTTATCAAAACTACCATGTTTAACCATGTTTAAACTTCTGATATAAAAATGTTCTGAAGTTTTTATACCCTCCAACCACAGTATGGGGGTATACTCACTTTGGCATTCCGTGTATAACGCATTGAAATATTGGTCGGGGACCCTGTAATGTATATATATATTATTGATCAGTGATCGATTCTAAGACATTCTAGCGATGTCCGTCCATCCGTCTGTGGAGGACACGATACAGTCCAAAATAAAAGAGCTAGACCCCTTAAATTCAGCACAAATATGTCTAAACGTCGGATATGGGTAAAATCGGACCACGGGGGAAAAAGTTCCCCCTTTAAGAACTAAACCAACCTCTGAAAAAACGAAATTTTTTATAGATTTTTTGTACTTTTGCTTAGCAAACGAAACATTTTTTATGTCAGAAGAAGTTCAAAGTCCTGTAGTTGGATGCAGGAAGGTTGTCTCCCACCACCGAACCCCCCCACCAAAAAAAAAAAGACGCCCCTGTTTTTTATATTTTTTTTTTTAAGGTGTTTGAGGGTATAAAAGATTCGGCACAGCCGAATTTAACACTCTCACTTGTTTTATTTATTTCTGTTTGAGTCCATATTAATTAATTCTGAGAAATAACAATTTTTGTAATATTATGAGAAAATCTGAAACAATTAATTGATAACACAGGCTAACAAGGAAGGTCTTTCAAAAGGCACCCTCCGATTATCCTGAAACTTGAATATGGGAATGAGGGGAAAAAATATGAGTTACCTGTTTTTTTAGCTGCCCAGTCTCAAATTTAAAAAGGTTGCCACCTTATAAGAAAGTAAGGACTTTCGGGAAAATCCGTATAAAAGCCGAACTAGCAGGAATTTCACCAAACGAAAAAACACGGGTTAGTTTAATTTTGAAAGAGATTATTATATAAGATTTTGGTGGTTGTATAGTTTCTTTTCAAGAAATAGGAAAAATCCTCAAAAATCTAAAAAAAAAAGTTTTTATCCCTCCCCTTTGACCCGCTAAGTGTGAAATTGGGCAGCTATAAAAAAACATGTAACTTTTATTTTGCTCTTCTCCTTCCTATATGCAAGTTTCAGGACAATTGGTGGGTGCCCTGTAAAAGACCTTCCTTGTAAGTAGAGATGTCGACAGCTTTCGGAGGAAGCAATTAAAAATGGAATATTCAAATTACAAGTAGAATCTTCGAATTTCAAATAGAGTCTTCAAATAATAAATGGAATATTCGAATTAGAAGTAGAATTTTTGAAGTACAATTGATTTTTTTCGTATAATAAATGTAAATAGTTAAGTGACAATTTTTATATATTTTTTTTTTTAATATTGCTTATTGTAAAAACTCGATAAGCAATATTTCACTTTATTGTGGCTTTTGTCTTAAAACTTTAAAAATAATGTAGAAAATAGAACTTTTGCATAACTTTTATTCTCTATATAATTGTACGAAGGGTTAAAGCAAGACGTTTGCCAAAAATCTGTCAATGGAACATCTGCAGAAGGCGAAAAACATGAAAAATTAAAATATTGCTTCTCAAGTTCTTGCAGTAAGCCCTTCATATAATCACTACAAAAGGGTTTTCATTTATATTAAAATTATTTGGAACATTGTGGAGGGTAATCATGGATTCGGCCAAGTCGAACTTAATTTTCTACTTGTCTTTATTTCGTTTCTAAGCAACCTTACATTTAATGCTTATTTTAGCAAATGCCCTTGTCCCTGTATTAACAGCAATTTGTAAGTACTGGAGTTTTATAAATTTAACTTAAGGTTTGTAATATAAATATTCCCTGCCAAATTTTTCGTTCTAAAATATCGTTTCCAGAACACTGTAATTGTAATTATTCGACCTTTCAAATTTTAATTAAGTAAATAAATAATCGAGCTCAAGGCCAGTGTTTTGTTGAATAAATCTTATTTATTAATTTCCAATATTTCGATCTTCTTCGAGGAACATCATCAGGGAGAAACTTTAAATTAAATATAGGAACAATAAAATTTTTATTGTAAATAAGATTTATTAAACAAAACACTGGCATTGAGCTCGATTATTTATTTACTTAGTTTCCAGAACATTATATAATAAGCATTATATAAGCCAAAGAAATGTTCCAGAATTGATGATTTTTGTTTGAAATTGTCCTAAAGGAAACGAATTTTGGACCATTGCACAGAGGGCCAGACAGATCGATTTCCGGCCAAAAGTCCTTATTTGTAAATTCTCAAAAAAATGTTTACCAGTTTGTTGGGCATATATAGAAGCAGGTTTTCTGAACTTATCTTTATGATCCAATTACACCCTTTCCTTTGACAGGTCTTCAAAGTTAAAAAAGTTGGTAAAAAATTTTTAAAAGTTGAGATACTTTTTTAATTTTTTTTCCAAACTTCTATTGCTAATGTTTAACTTTTTGTTTGAGTTGTTCAACCTTATATATAAGCCTTTGTAACGAAAATAACATGGACAAATATAACTCACTTGCCTGGCAGCAATTCGCGTTTTTTGTGAAAAAAGTTATAATTTTTTAGTTATTTACCTCGCGCCGAAAAAATCCTCAGCGATCCTCAGTTCGATACAATCGGTCTATATTTTTTTTGATATAGAATGGATCCATATCTTTCGAAAAAAAGTTGCCCAAATTTGCTCGAAATGGTAAATGGCGAAATTATAGCTATATATGCAGTGGTCCGGTATGTGTTTTTAAAAAAAATAATTTAACTCAAAATAATGTTTTGCGGCTAGAATAGTTTTTTTATCGTCAGAGAGTGCCTTAAGTGTAGGAAAAAAAATATCTACATTTCCAGTTTTTTTTGTAGAATTATGGAAAATATCAGTTACACCATTTCCAATTAAATTCAAAGATTTTTTATTGAGTTTCCAAAATAAAGAAAAAAAGTGAATAATTTGTCGTCACCATTTCCAAAAGCTTTTCTGAAACTAAGTAAGTCATTTACACCTTTTCATTATTTATATCAAAAATAAAAAATATATATATATAAAAATTATATGCGTAGATTTATCTTCAGACACTCTTAATACTCTTAAAACTAATTTTTAGTTAGATCAGACAAAATTAACAAATCTAGTCGCCATATTGTTTCCGCCATATTGAATTTTATCAGTTCGATTTTAAGATAACAGACCCGGAAATTTACTAGCCCACAATTTCAGCTAGCTTCAATAAAGAAAAGGAATATAACTGTTTTTTAATTACTTGTAACAAACTTTACTAAGCATATTTAGTCCGCCATTTTGTTTTTTAAAATTCACGCCAGTAATTCAGACTCAGTAACTCCAAGACCCCCTTAAAACAAAATTTGAGATAAATCGGACAATTATTAAAAAAATTTGTCCGCCATATTGGATGCTCCATTTTGATTTTTTTAGTTTTTAGTTAAATTTTGAAATCAGCGACCCCGAAACACTCTAGAAGCACATTTTCAGCCGGATCCAACAACTATAAAGACTTTTGGCCGGAGTTGGATAATTCTTTAAACTTTAAAAAGCATATTTAGTCCGCCATTTTGATTATCAAAATTCGGAGTAACAATTCTTATTCAGTAACACCAAAACCCGCATAAAACAAAATTTGAGTTCAATCGGACAATTTTTAAAAAAAATTGTCCGCCATATTGGATCCGCCATTTTGATTTTTTTGGTTTTTAGCTAAATTTTGAAATCAGCGACCTCGAATTCCTCTAGAAGCACATTTTCAGACGGATCCATCAACGATAAAGACTTTTGGCCGGAATTGGATCATGCTGGCCCTGTGTGCATTGTTTGAAAAAGTATGTTTCACTGAAAATTTTGTTATGATAACCTTAATGCTAAATATTTTTGAAATATATAAAACGATTATTATCATGACCGTTTTCCTTTAATTTCACCAAATCTTTGTTTATTTTTCTGCATCTACAAACTCATTTTCTAATTTCACGACATTTCTTTAGAAAAACTCTCGAGTTGTACAACAAATAACAGCCGTATAACAAGTTAGTAGTTAGAATTATTGTCGTCTTTGTATTTATTTTTTCTTACTGATATCTTTCAAGTGGTTGCGTTTGTTTATGACATTTTCTTATTATCGTCTTCATGTAGTCTCACAATAATCATCATCATAATCTTCGGCTTGAGCTTGAACAATATTAACATTTATATATGTATATATTTTTTTGTTTAACATTCCCATTTTCAACTCCTTCGTTGATTTGATATTATTTTTATTTTAGTATTTATACTGTATGTTTTCTATATACATACAGTATATATACATTAGAGGTGTCCTTAAAAACGAAAATCATCTTTTTACACCTGGTAGGGTCCTAAATTGTTCTTTAGTATCTAAAAATGAGTGAGCCAAAATTTGGGGACAATCGGCTAAAAATAACTCGTGCCGAAAATGGATTGAAGTTTTGGGGCATTCTTATATGAAAAAAAAAACCCCTTTTTTGTAGTTTTTGGTAAAATGTTAGTATTTGTTATTTTTTGTTAATTTTTTTGTGAATGAATACGAAAATGGTACTAAATTACCTTTCCAAAAAGACTAATAAAATTAAATTCGGATAAAAAACAAGCATTTTACGCATACATGCCCCAGACCATTGTATGGGTTTTAAAGCCAGAATTTCAAAATTTTAAAAATTTGTAGGCAAAAAAATAAAAAAAATTAATTTTACTTTATAATCATATTGAAAACATGTTTACGATTAAAAATAGCAGATATGGTAGTCAAGATTTTTTTTTATTTTTCGCCGGTAGTGATAAAATTTCCGCGGATTCCAAATAAAATGCGTTTTTTCAAAATAATTTAGCAAATATATGGAAATTTTTTCTTTATTGTACGGAACGAAGCGTAAAATGTAAATTCTATAACTTTTGAGAAACCGGATATATGCAGATATCTTTTTTTATATAAATATGTAATGTCCCAAATTTGTCATTTCACGTCGATGAAAAGGGGTTAAAGATGCCCTATTTCTCTAAAAATTTACAGAATTTATATTTTACACTTGGTATAGTATAATACAAAACATTTTTTTCCATATTTGCTAAATTACCATAGAAAAACACATTTCCTTTGAAATCCGCGGAAGTTATATCACTACCCACGCCAAATTAAAAAAAAAAGCTAGACTACTATATTTGTTAGTTTTTATCTATAACATGTATGTAATAACATTATGAAGTAAAATTTAATTTTTTTTATTTTTTTGCTTAGAAATTTTGAACATTTTCAAATTTTGGCTTTAAAAACCATGCAATGGTCTGGGGCATGTATGCATAAAATGCTTAATTTTTATCCGATTTTAATTTTTTTAACCTTTTTGGAAAGGTAATTTAGTACCATTTTCATATTATTTAACAAAAAAATTAACAAAAAATAACATATACCAATAATTTTCAAAAAACTAGAAAAAACGTGTTTTTTTATCACATAAGAGTGTCCCAAAACTTCAATCCATTTTCGGCACGAGTTATTTTTATCCGATTGTCCCCAAATTTTGGCTCACTCATTTTTAGATACTAAACTATAATTTAGGACCCTACCACGTATTTAAACGTGATTTTGAAAAATTACCTTAGTCGTAAGGACACCTTTAATATACATACATATGTACGTATCGCTCATTTACTTGAATAGTGTCATAAATTAAAATAGTTGACTTTGCAGAAAGCAAGTTAAATGTTTCAAATCGAAAAAAGTTTTCCATTAAAAATGACCGGCATTTAGAAAATGTTATAAGTAATGGCATGTTCTCTTCTCAAATGGTGAATTTAAAAGATACACTGTGCTCAATACTGACAATTATTTTTTAAACAAGCTGGGCACCCTACTGTTAAAGTTAATTCGAGTACGCTGAATTCATTGGTGCTAAACATTTTTCGAAGTTAGCGCTCGTTTTCGCGATTTAAAATTTTGATATTCAAGCACAATACTAACGATATGTTTAAACTTTTGCAATCATTTTTTAATTGAAGCCCATTCAACTCTGTTGAATTAACACAACAACTATGATACCGTGATTTTTTATCGCGAAAAATATTTTTTGTTAGCGAAATTTTTCCTAAAAAAAAAATAGTTTAAGACAATTTTTTTTTAGTTTGACTTAAATTTTCGACACCCATCTGGTAAAATTAGTTCGTGAACACTAAATCCCATTGTAATAGCAGTTTTTTTTTTCCAATGTTAGAGTATGAATTTGCGAAGTTCGCTATTAATTTTTTTTTTATTTTTAAATAAAAAAAAAAATGTTTTTTAGACAATTGCTGAATTTCTATCATCTCAACTCTAATGGATTTACAGAAAAAAATATAGAAGAGTACATTTTTTTCGCGGATTTTTTTTCGCGAACTTTTTTACAATTTTTTTATTTTAATATTAATTTATGAAAATGAACAGAACACAATACAATGTAGAAACAAAAGTTTTTGAAAAAAAAAAAACATTTTTTAGCGGAAAAGTTTTTTTCCCGAAAAAAACAATGCATTTTCTAAATTTATATTTAAAAGTTATCAAACGCAACAAAATTTAATTTTGAGGTACTTTATCATCATTTAACGGCTTTACCTGCATGGTGCCCAGATTGTTTATTTTGCGACTAGCACAGCGATATTAATACAAATTTTTGACAAAATATTGAGCATGATATAATAAATAATTCCATATCATTAACTCAAAAATCACTTTTTTTGCGTTATGACAGTTTTCAAGTAAATGAACGACATGTTAAGAGTTTCATATTGTGTTTTTGATCCATGTTGAAAACGAAAAGAAAAGAAACCATATATTTTATGTTACCAAAGAAACCCAAAAGGAGTAAAACAATATTATTGCTTTGACATAATGTTGGCAATAAAATTCATACAAAATAAATAAATAGGTTTCTATGCAAAAATAAACATTATTATATTAATGGCATATAAACTCCTACATGGGGATATAAAAAAAAAAATATTTAATGATCAATTGGTATTGGTTGATTTTTATTTGAAATTTTATACAGGGAAATAATAAATTTGAAAAAAACTTATCACAATATTGGTGTTATTGCGTATCAACAAATATACATACATATACTATGAATGTAATTCGTCAAAGGCAAAGAAAGTTACCAGACACAGAAACAAATTGAGTAAATTTTTAATACAATTGTGTAAAAAATTACTCAATGTTGCACTAGTAAACAATTTAATAGTATTAAGTAAACTTTTAATATTTTTTTTTGTTAAATGCTTAACAAAAAATTTGATTAAATTTTTAATTGACCCAGTTAAACCCTTATTCAAAATTGTTTGTTTTTTTTAGTAAAATTTTATTTGTTCCAAATAAAATTTTATTTTTTTTTTGTTTCTTTTTTTAAAATGTTTAAAAAAATTTAAGATTTAAAATAAAAAGTTTTTTTAAAGTTTGGAAATATATTTATGTCTGAAAATCATAGGAATATTTTATAATTTACAAACTTTCGTGTAGATATAAAACATTCCATGCCAAATCGCACAATTTCGGACTCTTTGTTGATATGTTTTAGTACGTATCAAATGCAAAGTAAATTTTTAATAATCGATTTTTTAAAATTGCGATTTGTTCAAAAAAGTAACAACTTATAACTTTCGATTAATTTTGACCAGTGAAAATGCAGATATCTTAAATGAGTTGGACAGCATTTTGTTGGTATTAAAATGTAGTTTAAAAAAAAAATATATGAATAAAATACGCTTAAAAATTAAAACCGATTAAAAAAATTCCTGCGAATTTTATACTCTTGCCAAAAACTTTAAATCATGATAATGAATTGCGGAAGATTTGGGTGTACTTAAAAAAAATTAAGAAAAAAAAATTGATGAAAGAAAAAAAAAAAATTGATGAAATCATGACAATGATTTGCGGAAGATTTGGGTGTACTTACCAAAGCAAAGTTTTTTTTAGAAATAATAATGTTATAATTATTTGATATTCCATGCCAAACGAATTGAAATATCAGTCGAGGATCCCATAAAGTTTATATCGTGATCCTATATTCAAAATATGTCGTTTTACATCCATTTTTTAATTCTGCTAACTCAAAGTACATATAATTTTGGTGAAAATAAATGCCAACTCACATTGTAAATTTCCAAAAAATTTTAAATTTTTTTTTTCAAAAAATTACATCAGATTTCTTATTGCATTTGCCGTACTGAACACGAATCTTGTAAAGATTTTGATATCTAATGACTGGTTTTCGAGATATTGCCATATTGAAAATATCGGTAAATAGTTTTTGCAAAAGAAAAATTGCTTATATTTATGTAACTTTCAAACTATTTATCAGATTGAAATATTATGCGTGGGACAAATAAAGTCAATGATATAAGCTCTCAAAATAGCTAGTTTGGAGTGACCCTATTACAATACAGCGTGAGTTACAGAGTGCCAAAGTTTACCACCCTGAAATTAAAAGGCTTTCGGAGCCAGAAACTTTTAAAAATATGCAATGATTTTTATTTTTTTTTTTCAGTTTTTGCAAGTACCGTACTTAGGATAATAAAAACCAAAAAAAAAATAATTATAAAAATTTTTCAAAAAAAAAATGTATTTTTATTTTCCGACAAAATATAACAACTCTAAAAAAATATTTGTTTTTTGTCATAGTAATAAATGCCAACTCTGAAAAATACGCAAACAAGTGCAAACTCTAAAATTTTTGGCATATGTAAAAATTATTTAGAATATTTAAACCATCTTATGGAAGGTACATTGTTTTTTGTTACAATAATATGCGAAATAACTAGTTATTTAGCTCTCCTGAACAGTAAGCTTTTTCGAGTTGGCATTGAATTGAATATAGTTCGACGATATATTATTGATCCATTTCTAAGACACTCTAGGTTGTTAGGTTGTAAGTGGCTCCTGACGTTTTACGTCAACACACGTAGACTCTGAGGTCCATTGTGATACCACGGGACCGTAATAGGTTTCCCTACTAAACCGTGTCGTTAAACCAGTTTGAGCTTTTTATAAAACTCCTTAGATATTGAATTTTGACATCCGACAAATCAGAAAGATCGTACAGCTGCCTAGATCCCAGTGAAGCAAGTCTCTGACCAGAAAGTGCCGGGCAATGGCAAATAAAGTGTTCGATAGTTTCCAACTCCTCTTCATCCATGCAACTTCAGCAAAACTCATGCGACGGCACATTTAACCGCTCTGCGTGCTTCCCTATAAGACAGTGTCCGGTAATTATAGAAACCACCGTCGAAATCTCAACTCTTGGAAGCGATATCAGCTCACTTGTGCGCCCCAGATTAAGATCAGTCGTGTTGTCTTACACGTCCATCCATTTGCCCATCTTTGATTAGTCTCCGTCGCAGAACAAAGCCGTAGGATTTTCTTGCAAGTTTCTAGGGCAGCGGTGCGCACACACATACTATAACATTTATGCTTGTGTGGGTAGTAGCAAGCGAAAAGTCGACAAATTTGCTCAATCAACAGAATTTTATAGTGTGCGTGTGTCGACAGCGCACAAGCAGCATTTGTTAGCCTATTCCTGCGGGAATAGGAATTACAAAAATGCGCATGACTGTTCTAGAGGCATACTAACACATTCCAATTCTGTTGGAACCTGTAAGGTAGTTCGTAGTCTTGCAAGCTCAACGTCTTTGCAATTCCCTCGAATGTCTCTGTGCCCTGGGACCCATATGAGTCGTATGTTAAACTGCTTGGCCATCTCATTTAAAGACGTGCGGTAGTTAAGGGCAGATCTTGTTTTCAGAAACATTGAATCTAGGGACTTGACCGCGGTTTGACTGTCAGTATAGATGTTGACTGCGATTGTAGACAAGACATTGCAGCTCAACCAGTCAGCCATTTCCTTTATTGCCAGCATCTCTGCCTGACCTAACCTAACCTAAGACACTCTAGCTATATACATCCGTCCATCTGTCTGTGGAAAGTAAGATGCAGTCCAAACCAAAAGAGCTGGACATTTGGTAAATGAGTGCAAAAATAAGTGCCAAAAAGTGTACTTGATTAATGTGCATTTGATAAACAAATGGAACATTTTTTTGTAAAAAATTTAGACTTGTTAAAAAAGTAGTTTTCGTACAAAAATGTTTGATGAAAAAAAATTTTTGATGAAGAAAAAAAAAATATAATAAAAATAATTTTAGATGAAAAGAAAATTTTTTTTTTATAAAAAATTTGATGAATAAAAAATTTAATGAAAAAACATTTTTTTTGATGAAAGAAAAATTGTTTGATTTAAAAAAAATTGATGAAAACAAAATTTATGAAAAAAAAAAAATTTTATTTTGATGAGAAAAAAATTGATAAAAAAATTTATGTAAAAAAAAATTGATGAAAAAAAAATTGACGAAAAAAAAATTATGAAAAAAAAATTTATGAAAAAACAATTTGATGAAAAAAACACTGATGAAAAAAAAAATTTGATGAAAAAAAAATTTATGAAACAAAGAATTTGATGAAAAAACAAAATAAGAAAAAAAAAATGAAAGAAAAAAAATTTAATAAAAAAAAGCACAGTGAAAAAATACTTCTGATGTGACATAGTATAGGGTGTTGGTCTTGTCGAGTATATCACAGTTTAAAAATTTAAAATCGGTTGAAAATTTTTTGAATTACAGAAGGTTTAGAAAGAAAAGTCAAAAAAAAAGTTTTTTGACAATAACTTTAAAATTTGAGGGTGTCTGGCAAGTTTGATGGGCATTTTTGTGATCTTTTCGACGACACCTACAACCTTAACTACCTCATTTTAAAAGTATATTCGATTTTGTGTGTTTTGTAGCACAGTGTAATTATGTTACTTTTGTGTTCACCAGCTGGTGAAAAGCGGGCTTATTCACCACAAGGTGAATTATTATCCAAGTTACTAAAATTTTTGTTTTTTAGAAAATGAAAATAGTAATTCTTATTTTCTTTTTCGTTAATTGTTAGCTTATTTCGTCAAACAGAGGTGACGTCCTACAACTTTTTTAAAATAAGACACCAGCCTTAAAACATTATCATGTT
Organism: Pegoplata infirma; assembly: GCA_963921195.1. Taxonomy (NCBI): domain Eukaryota; kingdom Metazoa; phylum Arthropoda; class Insecta; order Diptera; family Anthomyiidae; genus Pegoplata; species Pegoplata infirma. The sequence goes on along the minus strand of OY992537.1, from coordinate 80,355,202 downwards.
AAAAATCAAAAAATTCTACTCTAAATAACGCAACTTTTAAGCTATAATTCGAGATGTGATCACAATTCGTTGTATTATTTTCGAAGTTTCAAAATTGTACCTTTTATATTTTTCCAATTAGCCAAGTTATCGCAGTTTCCCTTAACTTTTACTCCCCCAAATTTTTTTGAACATATTTACAGCCTATCTTCACTTCCTAAGGGGGTTTCCATGGAATATTTCATGGCATTATGTGAAATTTCTTAAAGAATGAGATAGATCTCATGGAATAGGCAATATCTTATAAAATGGACGGTACATATTTCTAGCGTAAGTCTCCTTTTTGATGAAACTTTTTTATATTTCACTAATTTAAAGCATTTAAACATTTTAAATAATATATATATTAATTAATAGACAAGCTCGAGGCCACAGTTGTTTTTTAAAAAATATTAATTTTTATTATTTTCAATATTTCTCCATCCTTCGGATGGCATCTTCAGGAATCTTATAGATATAAACAAAAAACACAAATTAAATTGGAAACACTGTAACTTTAAATTATTATACACAAAAATATAACAAACAGAAAGAACAAAAACAAAAAACCAATAAGAAAAAAAAAACTCACAATAACGAGTAACAATAATCAAATTCAACGACTTTTCTAATACAAAAGCAAAGGAGGATAAAATGGAGAAGTCAAACGTGATATATAAAATAGAGTGCAATGGGAATGGTAACAATATATGCGATCAAGTATATGTAGGAACTACCAAAAATAAATTGAAGACTAGAATGGCAGGACATAAATCTGATTTGAAATGTAGGAATGATTCAGTGACACATAAAACAGCACTTGCGGCCCATTGTGCAGAAAAACAACACACACCCAAACTAGACGATGTACAAATATTACAAACAGAGGAGAGATACAACAAACGATTCACATTAGAAATGCTGCATATAATCAGTGTTGCCATATATCAAGATTTATCTTTTTTTGCAAGTTTTTTGAGGTGCTAAAAAGATTTTTTTTCTGAAAAAAAGATTTTTGGAAAGGTAAAAACAAAAATTTAATTTCTAAATAAGCTCAAATTACTTCAGAAATATATTTTTTTTATAAATTTAACATTATTTTTTCATTCTACGGTATACTGTAACTTGTTTTTTATATTAAAATTAAATTTAAAATACAATTTGTGAGTTTTTTTTAATGATTTTAATACTTTTTTAAAAAAAAAGTTTTTTTTTTACAAAAAAAAGATTTTTTTTCAGAAAAAATAAGATTTTTCAAAAAAATATATGGTAACACTGCATATAATTAATATAACACAGGATAAGAGAATTAATTTTAAGAGCGACGTGGATAACGTAGCACAAAGTTTTCGTCATATTATAAACAAAAATCGAAAGATCAATTAGTGCAATATTAAATGTAAACACGAGCAGTCGTTGAATTTGATTATTGTTACTCGTTATTGTGAGTTTTTTTTTTTTTTTTTTTTTTTTTTCTTATTGGTTTTTTGTTTTTGTTCTTTCTGTTTGTTATATTTTTGTGTATAATAATTTAAAGTTACAGTGTTTCCAATTTAATTTGTGTTTTTTGTGTATATCTTTAAGATTCCTGAATATGCCATCCGAAGGATGGGGAAATATTGAAAATAATAAAAATTAATATTTTTTAAAAAACAACTGTGGCCTCGAGCTTGTCTATTAATTAATATAGAACTGAATAAAAAAAGGTCGAATAAATATAATAATATCATTTTAAATAATTTTAAAATCTAAAATAAAAAAAGCACGACCTTCAGATATTATTTAAAAATCCAAAAGAAAACTGAAAATTTTTTTCATTAAAAGGAACAATTTTAGGGGGTAAGAAATTTTTTTTTCTTTTCAATCTAGTGTCTATTTTTTCCAATTTTTTTTATGATTTTTTAATTAGTTTTTAGAAAATGTTCAGACTTTTTTTGGTGGTTATACACAGCGTATGAGTGATTTTATTTAAGTGTAAATTATGTTACGCATGGTTAACCTGACCAACTGTTTTAGGCTGAAAAGCGGGATGGAAAGGTTGAAAAAGCGGGATTTTGACCTAAAAAGCGGGACTTTTTTATACCCTTCAATTAGCGATAGGGAATAAATATTAGTTTGTCATTCCGTTTGTAACTGGTCGGAAAAATAATGATTTTCAATAGTATTTAAGTCGACATAGCGATGTCCGTCCGTCTTCCTGACTGTTTGTCTGTTAAAAATATACTTGCTTTGGAAAGATAACTCTGAAACATATGAAGCTTTTTATTTTAAACTTACCACGAAAAAAAATGTTGGTGGATAAGTCATACCTACGGAGCTTATTGCCCTATATGGAATTAAAAACCGTGAAACAAAAGTTTAAGCTTTTTGGAAAAATGGGCGAGATGGGCTAGATCAAAAATTGTAAAATTGAGCAATTTGCTTTATATAATTTTTTCCACATTTTTTCAAAATACATTTATTTTATAGTTTTGTTTGGGCTAACGATGGCATTATTTATTTTTGGATAAAACTCAGAACTATGTCTGAATTTTCTGAATTTAACCTAAAAATCGATGTAGCAAAAAACATGCAACTTTTTTTTTTTTTAATTTAAATGAAAGTTTATTAAATTCTCTAAAAAATTTAAAATTTTTAGAGGGCAGTTATTTTATGTTTTCGAGAAAAATGATTTTGAACTTCAAAGTTTCGTAAACTTTGGTAAAATTGTGCAATTTTCGCATGACATCGCTTTATTTTTTTTTTCTACTGTAACTCAACAATTCTGAAGTTTCCGAAATAAATCTATTTAATAGAGTTTTGTACGGTCTATCGATTGGCATTATTTGTTTTTGGAAAAATTTCAGAATAATGCCTATCGATAGCCCATATAAACTCTATAAATAAATGTGTTTCAAAAATTGCTGAATTGTTGAATTTCCGTTGAAAAAATTAAATAAAATGCGATGTCATGCAAAAATTGGTCAATTTTACCATATTTGGACACGTCTAAAAACTTATTTTTTTTTTTCTGAATTCTAAATTTTTTTTTTGAAATTTTCAAATAAACATTTAAAAAGTTTTTAGAAATTTTTTCGAATTCCAACACAATTTTAGAAGTTATTACCTTTACATTTTTTAAACACGGTAAAAAATTCTGAATGTTTCTATATTTATATGATCAAAAATAAATAAGAAAAACTACGGAACAATAATACTCAAAATATTATTTAAAAAATTATAAATTGTACTTTACTATTCTAAAAGTCAAAAAGCGGGATAAAGCGGGATGAAACGGGACTTTTGCTTAAAAAGCGGGATGAAAAATCAAGGCGGGATGAGACTTCAAAAAGCGGGATAATCCCGCCAAAAGCGGGATGGTTGGTCAGGTTACGCATGGTAAAAAATAATGTGTCATACATGGCGTATGAGTGATTTTATTTATAAATTATATTACTAATACGTATAGTTTATTTACTATTATGTATTGTAATAAAAAAGAAACTATGGAACAATGGATCAAAAATAGTTTTATTTAAAATTTTCTACACAAATTTTTTGTGAAGTCGATTTACAATATATTTTATTTTTTCTTCATTTAGGCCGAATGTCTTGACAATTTCCATAAACTAATAAAAAAATATTTTATGCTTCCTCGTAAATTGGTTAGTTTAAATAATTTTTTTTCTGTTATTTTGCTACTTAATTGAGCAATTAGAAAATTTTAAATCTGCTTCATAATATTAAATCAAACCTTACATAAAAATTTAAGACTTTGTGATTTATAAATAAAATTTAAGCCAATAATAAACAAAATTTTTGTTTCAATTTTATGCTTATTTCAATGCAAACGTATAACATACAGATATAAATCTCATCAGATTAATATGAAAAATGAAATTATGTTTATAAATAATCCTGGTATAAAAATGAACACTAATATGCTGCAAAGAAAAGTTAAGCTGTTTTACATGTACACGCAAAATATTTTGTAGGTAAAAATAAATGATTTTTTTTTTTTAAACAAATGAAGAAAATAATTGTAATACATTCTACATATTTTTCATTAGTTTAAACAAACGGCATTTTTTTTTAACTGTTTATAAAATAAATAACACAAAACGTTAAAAATTAAGTTTCAATCATTTATTTTGACTACAGAAAATAACCCACCATCAAAATTTTTTCCAAATAAAAGGTTCCAGAATGCATCATATTATCATGCAACAGCTTCTACTAAACATTTCAGAATCAATCATTTATTTTTTTTTGTGCGTGAAATTTTTTTTTAGATTTTAATTTTTTTTTTTTTGTTAAGTATCAAAATATTTTTGTGGCTAACCAAAGTTTTTAAATCTTGTTAAACAGGTAAAGAATATCAACACTTTTAAACTACTGAACCAATTTTGTGAAGATTAATACCAACCAGACTAGGAAGATTACAAATGTATGTGTCAAGCTTCACTCTGCGGAAGCTTGACACATACATTTGTAATTTCACCCGAAAGTTAAAGTATTTTTTAACAATTCGTGAAAAATACGATATTGAACCGATTTTGCGCGAATTCAATACCAACCAGCGCGTAAATTAAATAATAAAATATATACGCCAAGCGACAATTGCCTTTCGAAAGTTATCGTGTGTTCAATGGACTGACAGACAGTTACTCGAACGGACGGATTATGAATATATTCGCTGTATAGGGTCCTAGACCGATATTTCGAGGTGTTACAAACTAAATGACAAACTTATATATACCCTCTATCACTACTGAATGCTATAAAAAGAACAGCAGAAATAAATACAAAAATGTCATATTTTTACTTGATGGCTATAAAATTCAACATAATCACAAAAAAAAAAAAAGTGGCAGTCGTATGACAGTTTTTATAACAGCTGTAATATTTAGTAAAAAGATTTAAACCCTAGAAAAATGCTAAAAGAAAACATAGAAAAATAAATAAAAAATGTGAATAAAAAAAAATAAACACAACTTAAAAATTTTACTAAAAATAAGTTGTTAGAGTTAAGTATAGCAACAAAAAATAGCTTACTTTTTAGAACCATCTAACCTTCCCTCAATTCCATTTCTTTTATTTTCTTCTTTGTAAAATGAGTTTATATAAATTTTCATGACATTATGTGGTCAGTGTAAATATTAAATCTCTCTCTAGAATACAAAATTTATTTTTTTCCTACTTTGCTTGCAAACAAAAAATTTATCCATGATTTTTTTAGACCTTGTTAAAAAAATTTAGATTGCCAAAAAAGGAAAACGTACAAAAAAGCTTTAGAACATATTTTAAATTAAATATAAATCTGAAACTGTTTGTTAAAGTTGTAAATTGAAAAAAAGAGGAATTTTTGTCATATTAAATTAATTTTTTTTTTTGAGGAGATTACAGCAAGGATTTAAATTAAATAAATCTGCATTTTTTTATATAAATATATGTAAGAGAAAAGGGATTGTTATGGCTGGAACAAGCCAATTATTTTGGGGAAGGAGATGTATATATTTTTTTATCGGTCCAAAAATTCAGATTTATAGGAATAAGATGACAAGAAGGATGGAAGTTAAATGTATAAAAATGGAATTCTTTATACTCCTTTGATCCCTTTAATAATTACACTGTGCTCGAATTTTACACTTTTTTTAACAAGCTGGGCAACCTACTGGTAAAGTTAATTCGAGTACGCTGAATTCAAATTGTGCTAGCCGTTTTTCGAAGTTAGCGCTCGTATTCGCGATTTAAAATTTTGATGCTCAAGTACAATAAAAACAATATTCTTAAACATTTGTGATAATTTTTAAATTTAAAACCATTCAAGTCTGATAAACTAAAATATCAAACCCTTGTACCGTGAACTTTTTCGCGAAAAACCTTTTTTGTTCGCGAAAATTCTTTATGTTCGTGAAAAAATGGGTTCAATATAAATATTTTTGGTTTGATTTGAATTTACGACAGCCATCTGGTAAAGCTAGATCGTGTACACCAAATCCCATTGTACCCAGCAAAAACTTCGCTTACCAAGTAATTAACTTAGGGGGTTGGCAAAAATATGAGTAACTAGTTACCTCCCAATTTCAATGTTAATTACTTTAACACGCTGATGTCATTGGAGGTAACCACATTTTGACTTTTTTGGCGCAATGTAATGCTAATCGTAATTAGTAGTTTTCAAAGCCATTACCACGTAAGCGAGGCAGGAAGGGGTACCCATTACCAAGTTTTTGCTGGGTAATATCAGTTTTTTCAAAGTTAGCATATATATAAGCGATATTCGCAATTATTTTTTTTCGCAAAATTTTTTTCCAAAATTTTTTTATTTTGCTATTAATTTATGAAAATGAGTACGATACATTACGGATACAAAATTTTTTCGAAAAATTTTTTTTTTCGCGGATTTTTTTTCGCGAAAAAAACGATGCTTTCTTGACAGTTGAAAAGACCGCTTTTTTGCAAATTTCAAATAGCGATATCTCGATATATCTGATGTGTATTGCAAGACATATGAGGCATTCCACATAAAATGACCCGCTACAAAAAAACATGTGTCCCATGAATTTTTAAATAGGTTGCTATGATAGTCCATATGGAACTTACTAAATTGCGTTTTTTGATTTTTTAATTTTTCAGTACCTGGGCTTAGAAGGGTGGCTAAATATCGAAAAAAAAAATTGTAAAATTTGTGTCGAGTTGCCTTGATTAAATATTTATTAAATTAAAACGGAATGCACCATAATCTCAAAAATGTGCATTCTTGTATATTTATGGGCTATCACCTAAAAGTTTTCATTTAGAAAAATTTTCAGAACCCGTTCTGAAATTTCCCATTTTTTGAAAAAGTCAATTTATCAAAAATTCGGCCACTTTTTTTTCCTTTTTTATTTTTATTTTTTTTTTTAAATCTTATTTGAATAATAAATTTCATAACAATTTTTTAATTGGCTTGTAAAGGGTGGTCCAATAACAAGTATCTTTTTCAAAAAGGCAATAAAATGAACAATACGCAATATTTCTGGAACCTTATTTATTTAAAAGAGCAAACATTCTCATTTTTTTTTGTGAGGATGTTTATTCTGGCTCGAGGTCATTATTTTCTTTACTAATTAAAACCGTGATATTCTCATAGCATAATTTTCAAGAAAATAATTTTTTGTTTTAAATTTATTTATGTTGGTCATTTTTGCAAGACTTAATCGACACGTGTTTCGGAATTTGTCAGATTCCATTGTCAAGATTATTTAGCAAAAATAGAAACGATTTACTACAAAGTAGCAAACGACTCTAATGACAAATCGTTTGTGCACAAACTAAAGTATTAATACATATTCGACTCTATCCACAATGTGAATTAGAAAGACGAAGAAGTTGTACTATACTAGTAAAGCAACGATTGTCAATAACCAACAAAACCCATTTTTTATGACATACTACTTCATTTATGCGGCTGTCTCAGTTAGCTCCGCCGTAGCTCATCCTCGTCACCCATTTTTTTTTTTTTTTTAATAATAGTTTTGATCACATGATCAATTATTTTGTTTTATTTATTCTTTCTATTTATTTACAACTCATTTTTAATAAATTCAACCTAACCGGGAACTGGTAACAATGGCCGTCGTCTCGTTGTAGCGAAAAAAACCAAAGGTTTTGGTGGGAATCGAACCCACGACCTCCACGTTGAAAGGCTAGCACGCTACCAACTAGCCTACGGGGGCCCCCCTCGTCACCCATTTTTCTAAGACCTTTTTGAATGTTTCTGGTTCTATCTCACGAAGGGCTTGACCGATATTCGTCGAAAGGGCCTAGATTTTCCATATTGTATGGATCTTTAAACCGCAGCTCTGAAGTGATAAATTCACATCGCGAATATGGCTAAAAACACGATTACCGAACTAAGTGAGCAATATATCGATTGTTTGATGGACTGTGTGACATATTGCGAAATCCTACTGAAAACAAATGTCGGCCAAGTTGATATCTTCTATTACGGCCAACAAAAAGACGGTAATCATGGCGCTCATCTTAGACGAAAAATAGATATTTCGCTGTATTTTTTATTATATGGTGTAATGATGCTGCAACTCAAATCTGTTGCTTTTTATAGATGAATTGGATTCTTTACAATACCTTGCGGGTTTTCCGATCCCCAGATGCAGCAATTTGTTTGTTAAAATAACCTTCACAGAATTGTCTTGTGAAAGTTAGCGTGTGTTTTATCTTGAAAATTCATGAAAAACCCTTGCCGAAATTCAGTCTTTTGCTCATAACTTTTAAACCACTGGACCGATTTCGCTGGATTGCAATACCAACCTGACCAGGGAAATGCCCAACATATATTCCAAACTTAAGGAGCCTCAGAGAAGTCTTTCAAAAGATAACGTGTTTTCAACAGACAGATGGACGGACGGACATCGCTAGATCGTCTTAAAATCGATCGAGGATCATGAATATATATACTTTATGGGATCTTAGACAAATATTTCGAGGTGTTACAAACGGAATGACAAACTTATATATACCCTCTATAAAAAAGTATATAAGAATGATATTTTTGAGAATATGGTGAATTCCGTTTTAATTTTACAAGTATTTAATCGAGGCTACTCGACACAAATTTTACGATTTTTTCGATATTTAGCCACACCTCCTAAGCCCAGGTTTTAAAAAATTTAAAAACCAAAAACGCAATTTTCTTAGTTTCATATAGGGCTATCAATTTTTTTTCAAAATTCCTCAACAATTATGGAAAGTTTACAATTGTTATGATATGTATGGGGTAGGCTGGTTCATATATGTCATTTCTTTTTTTTTTTTTTTTTGATTTTTGAATGGGCCTCCCGGAATAAATATTAAGCACCATGAAAAAATAGCACGTGATTTTTTTTTTAGATTTTTTCATTAAGGTTTAGAGGTCGCTACCGGCCCTCAAACTTAAAAAAAATTTCACACAATTTTATTTCTTTTTTATTTTTATTAAAATTTAGCTTGATTAGCTTATTAACGACAAAAAGTTTTATTTTGGTCGGAAGAGTATTTCAGTTCAAAAAATAGCCACGAAAAAAAAATTGATGATTGTGGTCTTATCCTAAAAATTTAAATTTTTTTTTTTTTTTACTTTTAATAAGCTAACATGATATGTTTGTAGTTGGTTTTGGTAATACATTCTCTTTAAAAAATTTTATTTGTTCTGAAAAATCGAAGAAATGGCGAAGAATGCCTAAAGGATATTTAAAAAAACCAATGAAAAAATTTTTTGATTTTTTTGTATTTTTTTTATAGTTTTTTTTTTGTATAAGCTTATCAAGTAAAATTATAATTAAAAATAAAAAAGAAAAAAATCGAAAATTTTTTTATTGTTTTTTTTTTTATAATATAAATTTTTGGTTTTTGCCGCAAGTACACGTTGTTTAGCAACAAATGAAAAATTTTAAGCAGAATTTGTTATCAAGACCAACTAAAACCCTATTACGTAAGCTTATCAAAACTAAAAAAAAATTAAAATTTTTTTTAGAGTAAGACCCCAACCAGCTTAAATTTTTTTTTCATGGTCACTTTTAGAACTGAAATTCTTGTAGTACTAAAATGAAACTCTTTGTCACTAATAAGCTAATCAATCTTAATTATAATAAAAATAAAAAAAAAATAAAAATCGAAATTTTTTTTTTTTAGATCCAATGTTTAGGGCCCGGTAGCGACTCCTAAATCTTGATGAAAAATTCTGACAAAAATCACGTGTTATTTCCTCACGGTGCTTAATATATATTCCGGGTGGCCCGTACAAAAATACAACTTTTGTTTTTATTAACCACCCTAGTATGGGGCATTTCATGTCAAGTCAGACACTTTGAAAAAATTTTTTTAGATTTTCCAAATTTTTAGCAGTTTTAATTAATCTTTGAAAACTCTTTCCTGGAAAATTTTCAGTTTTTGATGACCTGTTCAAAAGGTATGGAAAAAATACTAAATTTTCTGAAGACATACCTACCCTCTATTTCCAACACTGAAGACGGTCCTCATATATTTATTTTTATTTCTTATAAATTTATTTTATTTAATCAGCATTTACTGGTCAAATGGTTAGTTCTAGAGGGGTTAATATTAAGACAGATCCTCATTATTTTTTACTCCCAAACATTTTTGGAAAACATACCTACCCCCTATCTCCACTCAAAATTTGTGCCTTTATACAAAATTATATTTTTAAAAATTTTTCCCACTGTTATTTGTATGAGTTACCTATTATGGAGTGGAGATCGGGGGTAAGTATGTTTTGAAAAAATGTTTGCGGGTAAAAATTAAATAGGGTCGGTCTTTCAATTGACCCCTCTGGACGCACCATTACACCGGTAGAAGCTGATTTAATAAATTAAATTTATAAAAAATAAATTTATAGGGACCGTCTTAAGTGTTGAAGATAGAGTAGGTCTGATTTAAGAAAATATTAGGATTCACAAAAAATTGTGTGTCGGTCAAATACGTGACCCCTCTAGGGGTACTCTTTAGGCAGTTATAGCTGTTAGAGAAAATTTTAAAAATAATAGCCCTTTTTTCGCACACATTTTCGAAGAAAGAAAATATTAAGTTAACTCGTCTAATGCAAAAAGTTTATTAACCACAATTTTTTTGTAATTACTTTTATATTTATTTTTTTTTTTACTTTTCACTTCATAAATATTTCTTCTTTAATTCCCACAAATATTGATTCCTTTTTTCCTTACACAACAATACACAAATGTGCTAATATTTTCTAATAATCTTCTCTAACTATTTTAGTATCTACTTATATTCTTCACAATTGTCTATTTAAGCTATTGTTATTTATGACTACTAAAAAAAACTAAATACTAGTTCTACTTCACATTCACAATTTGTCACATTCAATGCCAAGTATTACACAAAAAAAAGCTATTGTTTAAACAATTCATTCTTTTGTTTACGGCTTATAACAAAAAAAAAGTGTAGCAAGAAAATAAACTAAACAACAAAATAGCAAAAAAATAAAAAATGGCAACAAATTGCACTTTACTTAGAAGAGCATACTTATAGGCATATACAACACCACTTACACGTACATACATACTTCCACAACATACAGCTGTGTCTCGAAAACAAACGACACTTAAGTAAAACAATTAGAAGGAAGAAAAAAAAAAAACTTAAGAGTGTATAATTATGCAAGGACATGATACGGAAGTAAATGAAAACTTAAAAACAAAATATATAAAATTTAAAGAACATTTCTTAAAAAAAAAATTGAAAATTAAATTGTAGAAGCAGGTGGCCCTAAAGATATTTTTTGATTTTGGTGAAATTTAGATATGCAATGCAAAGAAAATGTCTACATATATGCAATTTTGAATTTTTTTATGTTATTTAAAGAAGATTTATTGGAAATCCTAGATAATACTTAAATATTTAATTTAAAATACTTAGCCAATTTCTGATATATTTTTATTAAAAGTAAATAAATAGTTTTGTTCGAACTTTTAAATGTTATATTCTGCGAAGTGTTATTCAAGCTCTTAACTCAAAAAAAAAAAACTGGTAAAACGCCTTGTAAAATACCTTGTAATTTCGTTCTACCAGTATTTAACAATTTTCCTTGTTTTTTAACAAAAAATCTTGTATTTTGCTCAAACGATAACTACAGTTTTATTTGTAATTTTACAAATTTATTTTCGTACTTGTATTCTACCATTTTGAAAGGTGATCAACAAAGAAACAACTGCAATTTTACAAAAAAGTTTTTATTACGAGGATTCTATTTGATTTACAAAAAAAAAACTGTTATTTTGCAAAAATAATGTTATACGAGGATTTATGTTGTTTAACAAAAAAAAAAAAAAAACATTTGTTTTGTAAATTTTCTATTTTTTTTAAAAATTTTGCAAGTCCCGGACAAAATTTCTTTTTTTTAATTGAACAATTTTTAAAAAAGAAAATGACAAAATTTTGACAAATTTATTACGCGGATTCTAGTTAATTTAAAAAAAAATTTGATTGTAAATTTATCATTTTGGTTTGTAAATTTACCATTTTTTTTAAACATATTTACCATTTTTTCTTGTATGTTTACCATTTTTTCTTGTAAGTTTACCATTTTTTTTTTATTTTTCCGGTTTTAAAACAATATTTTTACCAATAAAATTGGTTATTTTCCTAATTTTTGGCGCATTCAAAATTACGAAGAAACGAAGAAATCCTCGTAATTTTACGAGAATTTTACCTACCTCCTATTTTACGAGAAAAGCCTCGTAAAATCACGAGATTTTTTGGTAACTTTTCAAGGTTTTTTTGTGTGTAGCTAATTTTTCTTTACTACCCGGTGAAAAATGTTTATATATGCACATTAGGGTGGCACGATTTATGACTTTTTCGAATTTTGTCGATCGCCGGGAAAATTATGGTTCGTTTTGGTCTAAAAAATCTATGTTTAAATTTTTAGTCAAATCGGTCAAAATTAACCTGTGCCTTTGGGGGGTTAAATTTTGTCATAAAAAAATGTATCCATACAAATCAAAATTTTTTTTTCGATTTTTTTACTTTTTTTGTTTAAATTCTGATTAATTTTTATTAAAAAATAAAAATTAATTTATTCGACCTTCAAAATATTATGTTTTGAGTAGGTTCATTCTAGCTCGAGGTCATTATTTCCTTTACTAATTAAAACTATAATATTCTCATAGAATAATTTTCAAGAAAATTATCTTTCTGTTTTAAATTTATTTATGTTGGTCATTTCTTGCAAGAGTGTTCCGTTAAAATAACATACAGTTAATGACCTCGAGCTAGAATAAACCTACTCAAAATATATATATTTTTTTTGTTTAATTACACTGTGCTAGCTGCAAAAATTGACAAGCTGGGCACCCTGCTGGTAAAGCTAATTCGGGTACGCTGAATTCAATGGTGCTAGCCGTTTTTCGAAGTTAGCGCTCTTACTCGCTATATTCGCGAATTAAAATTGTAAAGCCTAGGTACTACAAAAAATTAATTTGTTTGCTTTTATATATATAAATTTTCAAAATCCATTGTTTTTTTCTCGAAAAAAAAATTTTAGGCAAAAAAAAAAAAACTTCCGCGAGAAAAAAAAAATCCGCGATTTTTTTTTTTAATTTTTTGTCTGTGCTGTATTTTTATAAATTAATAGCAAAATAAAAAAAAAAAAAAAATGGAAAAAAAGTTTCGCGAAAAAAAAATCGCTAATAAAAATTTCCGCAAATATTTTTTTTTTATATATTTAATAGAGTTTAAATGATAAATACTTAGCAATTGTCTAAATAATATGAAAAAAAAAAATTTTTTTTTACTTAAAAATAAAAGCAAATAATCGCGAATATCGCTAATACATACGCTAACTTTCAAAAAACTGATATTACAATGGGATTAAGTGTACACGAACTAGCTTTACCAGATGGCTGTCATAAATTCAAATCAAAATATAATAAAATAATAATAATTTTTTCATGAAAATAAAGATTTTTTGCGAACAAAAAATTTTTTCGCGAAAAAATTCACGGTATTATGGTTTGTTGTGTTAGTTTAACAGACTTGAAAGGTTTTAAATTTAAAAATTATCGCAAAAGTTTAAAAATATCGTTTTTATTGTACTAAAGCATCAAAATTTTAAATTGCGAATATCGCGAATACGAGCCCTAACTTCGAAAAACGGCTAGCACCATTGAATTTAGCGTACCCGAATTAACTTTACCAGTGTCAAATTCGAGCACAGTGTCAAATTCGAGCACAGTGTTATTATACCCTCCACTTAGTGATAGAGGGTATATATAAGTTTGTCATTCTGTTTGTAACTCATCCAAATATCGGTCTAGGATTCCATAAAGTACATATATTATTGATCAGTGATTGATTTTGAGACATTATAGCGTCTGTCTGTGGAAATGGTGATCACGGCCACAATATTACACGGAGATAACTGAAACTTAACATGCTTATTGCAAGTTCTCCCGAGAAGTTTGGTATTGCATTTGAGTGATATCGGTTCAGCGGTTCAAAAGTTATGAAAGAAAATGTAAGGAAATTTTGGAACATTCAACATAACCTAAAAATACAAAATGCTTTAATTCCCCTGCTGATTGACATATGAGGCATTCCACACCAAATGTCCCGCTACAGAAAAACATGTGTCCCGTAAATTTCTGAATAGGTTCTTTGGATAGCCCTATATGTAACTAAGAAAATTGCGTTTTTGGTTTTTCAAATTTTCGAAAACTGGGCTTAAGAGGCGTGGTCAAATATTAAAAAAATGGTAAAATTTGTGGCGAGTTGCCTTGATTAAATATTTATCACATTAAAACGGAATGCACCACAATGTCAAAAATTTACGTTCTTATATAGTTTTGTATGGGCTATCGATTAAAAATTCTTTTTTTGGAAAATTTTCAGAACCCGTTCTGAAATTTTCCATTTTTTAAAAAAGTCAATTTATCAAAAATCCGGCCACTTTTTTTTTATTTTTTATTTATTTTTTTAAAAGTTTAGATGATTGTCCATCCACACAAAAAAAATCAGAAACACGTTCATCTTTTTTTTCGAGAAAATCGCATTTGAACTTTAAATTTCATAACAATTTTGTTATTTGCTTGTATTTCTTTGTTTTAAAGTTGCGAATGAGTAATATTAATTGCATAAATATTCGTCATACGCTCTGTTGACACAAAGAAATACAAGCAAATAACAAAATTGTTATTTTAAATTTTATCAGCCGCGTACCCCCTAACGAGTTTTTGTTAAAAAATTAATTTTGAAATTTTTGATCTGCGGGTATTATAATTTTTTTGAAGGATTTAGGGGAGATCAAAACAATGGTTGTATTTTTTGGACAAATGTTCGCTCCTTGGGGTGGTCCAATGCATCAGAAAACGCGGATTTTGAGCTGATTTTTCTGCAGAGAAAAAACAGCTGAAAATATTGCAAATCTGATTTCACCAGTCGATTCTACACCAAAAACTAAAACAACGGACGTTTTATTAACTCTTAAAAAAATTTCCAAAAACTCATCACAAGGGCGAAAATATAATGTTTTTACTTTTTTTAAATGTTTTTTTAATACGAGGATAGAGATTTTTTGAATGAAACACCCTCGTATATGCAATGAAAAGGCATTTTGAGCTTAACAAAATGGTACCAAAATGTCCACTCTATCACAACCCGTCTCAAAGATGCCCAAAAACACGTTTTTTGAGAACTTTGACATAAATTTTCTCAAAAACCTGCCATCATAGAAAAATTTTGGAACCATATTCGGAATCAGCATCGGAAGGTTAGTCGAAAACAAGTGGTGAGATTTCAAAATATTATCTAAAAATATCTCAAAAAATTCTCTCTTAATTGCACAAAAATACGTTTTTTATGAACTTTGTCCTCAACTTTCTTAAAAACCTGACGTTATGGAAAACTTTGGAACCCAGATGCGGAACCAACATTGAAAGGTTAATCTAAAACGAATGTCCAAATTACTAAAATTTTGGGTACCCCTGCGGACAGCTTCGCGTACCCCCTAGTGGTACGCGTACCATAGGTTGCTAACTTCTGCTTTAAATGATACATATCCACAAAAAAAATTTATTCCTATTCGTGACATCTTTATCGAGTTCTGAATTGTATCAAAAAAACAACAAAAAAAATGCGTTTTTTACAATTTTTTTCAAATTTTATGTTTTATCACCAAAAATTACATTTGTCGATTGTCTGGCAAAATATCGTTTGTTTTGGTCTTAAAACACTATGTGTTTATTGTGATTCAACCCGTACCGCTTCTGTGGGGGTCAAAGTTTCTTGTACAACCCAATTTTTTTTTTTTTTTTTTCAGGGCTAAACTTTAATCCCCAGCTGCACTGGCTAAAATAGTCCGATTTGGATAAAATCTAAACAATCGAGTTTTTTGACCAAAACGAACCATAATTTGCCCGGCAATCATAGAAATCCGACAAAAGTCGTTTTTTTGTGATAATACATAAAATGTGAAAAAGGGTAAAAAGTGCATATTTGTCTTTGTTTTGATACATCTTAGTACACGATTAAGATGTCAATGATAGAAATAATATTTTTTTGTCGATATGTATCATTAAAAGCAACATCTGAGCAAAAATCATTTCAATTCAAAACAAAAAAATTTAAAAATTTAACCAGCTCTTAAGATTATACTTTTTTAAGTCAAAGAGAATTTTTTTAAAAAATTATCAAAAATTCTAATTTAATCAGATCTTCTTACATTTGGATTTTATTTGGTGTACTTAATCGCATTTATTTAGATTTTTGATAACATATTAATAGGATATCGCTAACCTCCAAAAACCATAGGTGGAAAAATATTTATATATTTTTGAGAAACCCTAAAATCAATTTTTTGCAATTATGTTAAAAAATCAAATTAAAATTGAAAAAATATGAATTTTTGATATGATTTGATGAATTTGAAAAGTTAATTTAAGATTTCTATTAAATGTATGCATTTTTTCACCTCTAGTTTTAGAGGTTAGCGATATCCTATAAAGCTGATATTAAAAATCTAAATAGATGCGATTAACTAGAACATACTAAATTCACAATTAAGAAGATGTGATAAAGTTTGATTATTTTTTGGAATTTTATTAAAAAAATGTCTTAGGAAAGTGAAATATTCAGTGCTGAAATTGGGCCACCCAAAATGAAGTGCGACATTTCTGAAAATGTAAACACATCGTTTGGTATCTATTTTTACCCAAAATTTTGAAAAATTTTCTTAGTTTTGGACATAATTTTTTTTTTTTTATTTTTTTTTTTATTCAAACAAATTTTGTTGGGATTTTTTTTACTGCATCAATTTTATAAAATTTTTAGATAAAATAATATTTTTTTTTACTTGGGAATTTTTTTATAGAAATTATCTATACAATCTTTCAAGATTTTCAATCAATGTTAAATGGTTTTACATACGAGATAACCACTTGAGCATAGACATGATAAGTAGTGTCATAGTATATTCTTAAATACATTGTCATTGCAACACATTTACATACATTAATTCATATATCATGGTTATGATCAATTAATGATGTTTCTTAAGGGGGTTGTCAGTCTATAACAGCATTAGTGTTACCAATTTTCAAGCATTTTTTTTATTTGTAGATATTTAATTCTCTAGTTAATATCGAGTGGGAATATCCCGACAGGCAGTATCCCGTTTCGAGAATTCCTGTGAAAATCTTATATGGAGCTAATCCTTAAGAAGTCAGTTTACTTATAAATTTTTGGACTTTAGACGGAAAGTTTAAAGAAAGGAAATTGACTTGACAAAATTAAGTTTTTTTTTTTAAATTTTATCCAGTTTAAAGTCCTCTAATGGCTTAGCAAACTTAAAATTGGAATGCATATAAAACTCACCATAAGGCAGATTCACAAGCGGGGTTTTTGATTTTCGTGGTGGAGAGACTAAATTAAAAAGGGGGCAGGAGGAGAGTTATGTCACTATGCAAGTAAATGAGGAGTATAATATTTTATACTCATTGAATTTCTACCAGTTTGAGCAACATTAATTTTCTGATGCTCAATTATAATTTTTAATAAATTGATGGGTTCAAAATTTTCGCTCGCGGTTTTTTGTGTTTTGTTCTTAATAAAACGACATAAAAACCGTTAACATTGAAAAATTAATGTATAAAAGAGATTTTAAAAATATAATTTAAAATTTTGTTAAGTAGTTTCAAAATATTAGTGTAGTTCTTAAAATTCCTTATATAAAATTAAAAAAAAAAATTAACGACGCTATAATTAATTTTAAAGATAACTTTCACTCAAAGAGAACATTTTTATACCCTCCACTCTAGTGGTAGAGGGTATATATAAGTTTGTCGTTCCGTTTGTAACATATCGAAATATTGGTCTAGGACCCCATAAAGTATATATATTCATGATCCTTGATCGATTTTAAGTCGATCTAGCGATGTCCGTCCGTCCGTCTGTCTGTCTGTCCGTTGAAAACACGCTAACTTTTGAAAGACTTTACGGAGGCTCCTGAAGTTTGATATATTGACCATTTACCGGGTCAGGTTGGTATTGCAATCCAGCGAAATCAGTCCAGTGGTTCAAAAGTTATGAACAAAAGAGCAAATTTTGGCAAGGGTATTTTCGAGATTAAAACCACATTAACTTTCGAAAGACAATTCTGAGAGTGCTGAAGCTTAGTATATATATTTGTCGTTCCCCAAGTCTGTTTGGTTTTGAATTTCAGCTAAATCGGTTCAGTGGTTCAAAAGTTATAAGCAAAGCTGTGAATTTCAGATGGGTTTCACCTTAAACTGTTGAAAACTCGTTAAAGAAGTTTTAAAAGCATGGTGAAATACCAGTTTTTTTAAAACTTGTTGTTGTTTGTTTTCCTGCCGTTGCATGCAGTTATGTTGTTAGGCATGCAAATATTTGTTATTGTTTTGTTATTGTTTTTGTAACTGTATGTAACGGTGTATAGTAAGTATTTTTGGAAACAAATGGGAGTTATATGATTGAATGTTAGTTTATTTTTGGTTTTTAAAGAAGAGGATGGTAAAATAAAAAGAGGGAAATACATGAAATAGTTTTTTTTTGTATTACATATATGTATAAAACATCAGAAATATTTTACAAAGTAATTTTGTTTCTCAAAGAAATTGTACACTAAAAAAAATAATTACACTCAAAAAAAATGTTACATATTAATTTTTTTATACCCTCCACTCTAGTGATAGAGGGTATATATAAGTTTGTCATTCCGTTTGTAACACCTCGAAATATTGGTCTAGGACCCCATAAAGTATATACACTCATAAAAGTTTTACAGTTACTGTTTCACAGTCAAACAAATAGTTTTCGTTTTAGTTAATATTAAAAGAAAATTCGTTTGTTTCACATACAAATATTCTAAACAACTTTTTGAACGTTTATTCAAATACATAACTGTCTTTTACATAAAATTTTCCGTAACGTTTGTTTTTTTTTCAGTTATTTAAAAAATAAACCACATTATTTTATTTGTCGTTTGTTATATGTCAGTTATTTAAAAATTTCTAAAATTAGAATTTTTTTTTTTTAATTTGAAAATGAAATTTAGTTGCTGAAAATATAAGTAGCTTGTGGCACAGAGGGTAGCGTGCTGGGCTATCAGCCAGAAATTATGAGTTCGATTCTGCTCAGGTTCGAAGTTTTTTAAAATTATTTCTAAAAAAATAAATAAAAATGAATGTAAATTTCCGTTATTTTAACCGTTTTTCCCGTAAAATTTTGTCAGTCATTTTTTACGGATTTTTAAGTTATTTTTACGGATTTCAACAGTTATTAATTAACATTTAAAAATAACTGAGAAATGTTTTTGTTTTAAATGAAATGTAAGTAGTCCGTTTTTTAAATAAAGTTTCATTTGTTTCAAACGTATTTTCTGTTGAATTTACTTACATAATATTTTAAGTGTATATTTATGATCCTCGATCGATTTTAAGTCGATCTAGCGATGTCCGTCCGTCCGTCCGTCCGTCTGTCTGTCTGTCCGTCCGTAGAAAACACGCTAACTTTTGAAAGACTTTACAGAGGCTACTGAAGTTTGGCACATATGTTTGTCATTTACCTGGTCAGGTTGGTATTGAAATCCAGCCAAATCGGTCCAGTGGTTCAAAAGTTATGAGCAAAAGAGTAAATTTCGGCAAGGGTGTTTCGCGAATGTACGAGATAAAAAACACGATAACTTTCGAAAGACAATAATAAGACTACTGAAGCTTTGCACGTATCTTTGCCGTTCCCCGGGTCTGTTTGGTATTAAATTTCAGCTCAATCGGTCCAGTGGTTCAAAAGCTATAAGCAAAACCCTGAATTTCAAATTAGTTTCATCTAAAATGCCACGTGTTTTAACAAGTTTTAAAAGCATTGGTGGTAACTAAACAATGCTTTTCAAACTTGTTTAAATTTTAAGCAATGCTTTTTAAACTTGTTTAGTTTTAAAAGCATTGGTAACTTAAAAACCACACTCGAAAAAAATTTTACACTCAAAAAAAATGTTGCACTCAAAAAAAATTTTACACTCAAAAAAAATTTTACACTCAAAAAAAATGTACACAAAAAAAAATTATTTTTTTTTACAAAAATTACAATATTTTGTGTACATACGTACGTGCATTCACTCAGAAATATTTTTACAGTAAAAAAAACATTACACTCGAAAAAAATTTTACACTCAAAAAAAAAAATTGTTAAAAAAAAAAAAAAATACAAAAAAGAGTTTTTTACTCAAAATAAAATATTTCTAATCAAAATTGTTAATTTTTTCACGTTTAAAAAATGTACTACCCTTAAAAAAAAATGCATTGTGGAGGGTATTCATAGATTCGGCAAAGTCGAATTTACCTTTTCTACTTGTTTTTAATGAAATGTCACACTCAAAAAAAAATGTTGACAGCCAAAAAAATTTTACACTCAAAAAAATTTGTTTGGTTAAAAAAAAGTTTTACTAAAAATAATATATTTCTAATAAAAAATTTGTAATGCAATTTTTTGAAAATAACATTGTGAAGGGTATTCATAGATTCGGCCAAGTCGAATTTAATTTTTCTACTTGTTTTTTTTTAGATTTGCCTTTTTCTTGAGCATATTTTTGGTTTCCCTGGGTTTTAACCTTAAAAATTGTTCTTGGTACTAAATTCCGTATGAAAATATTACATTATATTTGTTATGAAGGGTGTATCGAAGGGGATACATATTCCTTCATAATGAGATTGCAACATATTTAAAGCGTAATAACAATAAGTAAGATTTTAAGTGGTTAAAATGTTAAAGAAAATTATTAACAATAAAAAAGAAAATATAAAAATGTAAAGTCTGTAAAGTTTTTAATGTGAACATAAGGAAACAAAGTAAGAACAAAAAGGGTGGAAAAAGAATGTGGTTGATTAAAAAGAAAAATTAAAACAACTACCCAACATATCCCAGCAAAATATTTACTTTCAAAAAACCAGAATAAATCAAAGAACTCTAGAGTTTTCAAACTTCAAATTTATATGAAAATAATCGAGATTATTACACCCACACTCAGAAAAAAAACTAACTAAAAAATGGGAAAATTAACTAAATCCAAGGAAAATTAATAATGATTTAGATCCATTGCCATGTACTCTTACTTTTTAGACCATATTTTTCTTTAAAAGAATAACCAATTTGAACTAGAAAATGGGAAAAAAAATTCCCATTTTTTAGTTAAAAAAACATTTTTGATAAGGAAATTTTTCCTAAAAATTATTTAATTTTAATTTTTTGATGTTTTATTAAGAGAATAGCATGTGAATACACACATAATTCTCATTGGGTACATATTTTATTTTAAATATAAAGAAACGTTTGTTTCTTATAGTCAAGTAATAAATTTCATTATTTTTTTTAGTTAAATTACAACAAATCTTTGCATTTGACGTTTGTTCCCAAACTATGGAAAACACGCCAAAGCCAAGGTCTTTGTTGTGATTAAAATATTATTTTTTTTTCTAACACATACATGTGTAGAAAAAAATGTAGATATTAAATTTATTACTTGTTATACAAGATCAAACTTTTTGTATTCATGTACTACAAATAATAAACGAAATGTGAACTACAAGCAAGCATAAAAAAATTCATAAATAAAAAAAAAAAAAAACAATTTCAAGTTATGAAAAATTTACTAAACTTGTGGAAAAAACTTCCTCAAATTAAAGAAGACAAATATGGCGAACTAATTGGTAGGAAATTACGTCCTAAAACTGAATTTTTTGAACTAAATTTTGTTTTTAGAGATATGTCTTAAAAATAAAGATTTTTTTTTTTCAATTATTTAGGGAAAATTTCTTTGGCGGTAAGAATTTCTTCCACGTATTAGGGAATTCCATTTAAGGAAAATTATGGCCTATTTAACAGTACATGAACTAAATTATTTTTTTTATAGTTAGGAAAATTTCCCAACGTTAAGTTAATTTTAACTTAATTGTGGGAAAATTTATAAACTATTTTGAAGAAAAATTTTCCAAAGTTTAAGTTTCTTCTTTTTTTTGAGTGCAAAATAAATTCCTTGTCCAATCAACAGAAAAATCTGCTGAAAATACACCCATTTTGAAGCATATGATATAGTTGCTGATTTTAGAAGACACGGTTTTCTGAAAATCTGTCATGATTATCTAGGTGAATTCAGCAGAGAAATCTGTCAAAACAGCAGAGAAATCTGCTAAGACATTTTCTAGAATGTTTTCATGAAAACTTTGAAAGTTTTTTTTTTATGTTTTTTTAATTTTAACTTAAAAAATTGTTCTGTAAAATTGGCAATATCATCAACTGATTTTTTTTAGTTTTGTCAATTATAAGTCTCAACCGTTTTAATTGCATAAAAAACGAAAAAAATGAAAACTTTGAAAAAAAAACTTAAGGAAGTTTTCTTGAAAAAATGATGACAGCAAACTATTTCTGTAAAATAACAAAATAATCTGCTTAAAATATGTTAAAAAATGTGTTTAAAAAAAAAATTATCACTTTGAAAAAAAAAAAACTTAGAAATTTTCTTCAAAAAAGAATGACAGCAAACTATTTCTGTATATTTGAAAAAAAAATATGTTGAAAAATATTTTGAAATTCAGCAAACAGAATCAGTAACAACGCAGTAAAATTTCTATTATTTTCTAAAACTCAATTACAGTGATATTTATAAAAATATCTATTTTAGCAGAAAAATCTGCTGAAGGTTTGCTAAATCAAATGGAAAGTCGTTTTACAGATTTTTTGACAGAGTTTTTCTTTTGAGTGTAGCTTTTGATAACTTACCAGCCCTTAAAGGTTTAAATATGTATAAAGAGGAATTTTTTTTTTTATAAATTTGTATTTTGAAACCCAGAGAAACCGATATGATAGGATTCCGAAAAATCAAGAACTTTACTTTCAGATACGAGTATCTTTTAAAATATTGCTGGGTATTGAAGAAAAAATCATTATATCCTTCTACTATATAGCTAAAAGTAATTAAAACAATGTAGTGGGAGGCCAGAAGTATAAAACTATGCATAAAAAATAAGGTCATGAATTAGAATTTTTTTTAAAATATTTTCATCATGAATTTTCCAAAAAAAAAAGTTGAAAATTTTTCCAAAAACTAAAAACAAAATTAATTTAAATATTTACTAAATGGAGCATCTTTATATTTCAATTTGTTTGTTAGATCTTTCCGTAGTTTTACCGTGTCAAATACGTGATGTTTAAAATTAGGGTTTCAAAACAAAAAACACTAACGAACGACACCTAACTGTTCTCTATGGAACTATGGCTTTGTAAGTAGGCCAACACACTTCCAACAAAAAATAACAAATACACAAAAAAACAAGTAAAAAATTTAAATTCGACCTTGCCGAATGTATTGATACTCTCCACAATTCAAAATAAGCTAATTAAAAAAAAAAAAAAAAATTCGAAAAAAAAATACGCGAAAAAAATTTTTAAGGGAAAAAAATCGGCGAATCTTTTTTTAAAAAAAAAAACATGTTTGTACTTGTTTAAATACCATCCAGTGAACAATTCTGTTCACATGTGTCTCCAGCAGCCAAATTAAAGCTTTTTGTATATTTAGGTTATGTTGAATTTACCAAAATTTTCGAGGTGTCCTTACATTTTCTTTTATAACTTTTGAACCGCTGAACCGATTTCGCTCAAATGTAATACCAAACAGCTAAGGGCCACAAGAAGTAAATGTGCTAAGTCTTAGTCATATTTCTTTAATACTTTGGCCGTGATCACTATTGCGACAGACGGACAGACAGGCGGATATCGCTAGAATGTCTTAAAATTGATCACTGATTAATAAGGCAAGTACTTTCATGCATCTAAAAAACGAAAATATGTGCCTATAATATGCATCTAAAAATCCAAAATATGCACTAAAAACTTCAAAAATATGCATCTAAAAATTATTGTTTTTACTAAAAAAAATAATTTGTCAACATAAATTAGGCTTTGTCCATTACTTTAAGGCCCTCGGCAATTCTTAAAAATGTTTGTTTGAGTGGAAACAATTTTTAATTAGTAAAATATTTTTTACTTGAGAAGTTTTTTCTTTGAGTCACTGAACATTTCTGAAATTAAAAATTTTATAAAAGAAAAAAAATATATATACAATCTATTTCTAGAACAAGTTATTTTTTTTTTGTTCTTTTTTCTAAAAAAAAAAAAAAAATATTTTTTAAATATTTTTTTTTTCTTTTTTAGGAATTTTCTGATTTTCAAGTCAAAAAATTAACTCAAAGGGAATAGGAACATTTTAAATTGGAAACATTTCTCAGAATTTAAAAATTATACTTCCAGAATAAATTTTCTATAAAAAAAAATGCATCAGAATACGATTTCTATAAATAAATATATTTTTCTAAAAGAAATTTAAATTTTCCTAGGGAAGTTTTGAAAAAATAAAGGCAAATTTATATGAAAATATGCAAAAATATGCATCTATACCAAAATATGCAAAAATATGCAACTACAAATCAATGCCATTTTATTGCAAATTCATTGATTCGGATAGATATTTAATTTATATTATATTTACAGTGCTGAGTAAAAATATGCATTTTCATGAAAGTACTTGCCCTACTGATTAATAATATATATACATTATGGGGTCTTAGACCGATATTTCGATGATTTACAAACGGAATGACAAACTTATTACTAAGTGGAGGGTAGGGTATAATAATGTGAACAAAATTTTAAAAACAAATTGCGAAAAAAATTATTGGAAAAAAATAAAACTCGGAAAAAAAAATTTTTTGGTGAAAAAAATCCACGAAAAAAAAAATTGAGGTAAAAAATATGTTTGTTTTTGTTTGAAAAGCTTTCTTAATTTAATTCTGTTCGCATATCTCAACCAGCAGCCAAAGCATTTCGTATTTTTAGGTTATGTAGAATTTACACAAATTTTCGAGGAGTCCTTTCATTTTCGTTCATAGTTTTTGAATTGATGAGCTGATATCGCTTAAATGGAATACCAAATTTCCCGAAGCAACAGAAAATAAATAGTTTAACTTACAGTCATATCTATGGGATCCCAGACCGATATTCTCATGAGTTTTTAAAATTCCAAAAGCTTTTTAAAAATTTTGTAATTTTTTTAATAAAAATGCCCTCAAATTGGAAATTTCAAAATGACCCCAATAAAATTTAAAAAAACTTAATAGAAAAATTCGGACTTTTAATTGGAATTTTAATGGACCCGCGCAATGTGAAATATAAAACAAATCACCAAAAATGTTTGGCTTGGTCACTTTACCAACATGTGATATTTTATATCCTCTACTAACTTTTTACTTAAGTCAGATTTCTTTTTTTTGTTTGTAACTTACCTCTTGAGAAAAAGTAATAAGAGCAAGTAAAGTGTTTACAAACGTGTTAATAATATATGTATACACAAAGCTACGTACATCCGTATATCCCTTTTAAAAAAGAAAAGTTATTAACATTTCCATTTACATTACTGTCTCTTGTGTCTGTTGGTTATGCTGCAAGTTATTAAGTTTAACGCGCCTAAAAGTATGTTGCTTTAATGAATATTAGTTTTTCTTTTTTGTATTCACTATTTAGCAACAAAAAAAAAAAACTTGTTTGTTTTTGGTTGCTTTTAGGAAAACATTACTTTGTGTGCGAAAAGAGAAAATTATAATGAATTTACATTTTTTTTTAACCGTTTATGCTTTTTTCAACTAAAAACTTTAGTAATAAACTTTAAAAGAAATGTAATAGACAACGAAAAAGGAAATTAAAATTTTAGTCACATAGAAATGAGGATACCAGTTGTTGGTAATGGTATATTAAAAGAGAAAATGTATAAGTGAGATAAGTAATAAATATATACTTTAAAAAATTTTATTGAATATTTAGTGTTACTAGCAACATTGACTTTTGGAAAAGTTTTTCTGAATAGCTTCCTTGCAAAAGTGAGTTTCTATAGAAAAGTTTAAAATATTTACACCAACCCAATATGAGTTATTACAATATCTGCTCTCAAAAAAAAAACCTTGTAAAAGTACGAGAAAAACTTGTAACTTTTTTTGTCTGCTACCACCTATTTTACAAAAATTGCTTGTAATTTTACAAGCTTTATACCAATAATTTTGTAATTTTACAAGGTTTTTATACCCTTCAACTACAGTATGGGGGTATACTCACTTTGTCATTCCGTGTGTAACGCATCGAAATATCGGTCTAAGACCCCATAAAGGGTATATATTATTGATCAGTGATCGGTTTTAACACATTCTAGCGATGTCCGTCTGTCCGTCCGTCCGTCTGTGGAAGACACGATACAGTCCAAAATAAAAGTGCTAGACACCTGAAATTTGGCACATATATGTCTTATGTTCATAGGGTGGTTCAGTTCGGAGATGGGAAAAATCGTACCAGGGGGGAAAAAGTTCCCCCTTGACGAAGTAAACCAACCAATGAAAAGAGGAAATTTTTTAAAAGTTTTTTTTTGTATTTTTCTTGAAATAAAATATTTTTATGCTTGAAAAAGTTCAAATTCTTGGACTTGGACCCAGGGGATCTGAAAATTACTTTTTTTTTTTTGGTCCGCCCCCTTTTGTATGCGTGGATATTAGCAAATAATTTATATAATAATGAAATTGTATATCTTTTGTACAAAAAGCATAGTATTTAAATTTGTTAACATTTTTGACCAGAGAGAAGGTGTCCCCAAGGACCTCCGAAAAGCGCCCCCCAAAAAAAAGCCCCTACAATTTTTTTTTTTTAACATTGGAGGGTATACAAGATTCGGCACAGTCGAATTTAACACTCTCACTTGTTACCACTAAAATTGTTAATTTTCAAATTTTGTGACACGATAAAATTTACAAGGAGGTTTCTTAATTTTACTAGATTTTTTGCGACCTCCTATTTTACGAGAACTCTTAGTAATTTTACAAGCTTTTTACCAATAATAAATAAAATTGTAAATTTACAGTTTTTTTTGCGCAATTGAAAGTAATAGGAATTCTCGAGAATTTACTAGATTTTTTTTTAACATGATAATGTTTTTAGGCTGGTGAATAAAAAGTAACATAATTATTTTTCAACAAAAAAAAAAAAAATTTTTTTTCATCAAAAATTTTTTTTTTTTCATAAATTTTTTTTCCATCAATTTTTATTTTTTTTTTTTATCAATTTTTTTTTTTTTCATCAAACTTTTTTATTCATCAATTTTTTTTTTTCATAATTTTTTTGTTTTTGTCAAAGTTTTTTTTTCATCATTTTTTTATCAATTTTTTTTTTTCTTTTTTTATCAATTTTTTTTTTCATCAGTTTTTTTTCATAAATTTTTTTTTGTCATATTTTGTCATCAATTTTTTTTATCAAATTTTTTATTATCAATTTTTTTTTTCCACCAAAAAATTGTTTTTTTCATATTTTTTTTTTTTTATTTTTTTTTCATCAATTTTTTTTTTTTACATCAAAAAATTTTTCGTTTCATCAAAAAAATTCACCAAAAACTTTTTTTCATCAAAATTTTTTTTCACTAAAAATTTTGGCTTCATAAAATTTTTTTAACATAATTTTGTTTTTCGTGAAAAAATTTTTTTTTTTACCAAAACTACTTTTTCACCAAGGTAAGCTTTTCGCATAAAAATTTTCCATTTGTTTATCAAATGTACACTCAAAATAATAACTCTATTAAATTACAGAAAAACTCTGCTAATTTAACAGAGTACACCATACTTTTCCAGTTAACAACATTTCTTGGTAATTTTACTAAAAACTCTGTAAAATGATTTTGACAGACAAAAACTGTTAATTTACAGAGTTTATAGTAAAATATTGGTTAAAAAGGAAAGGTTTTTTACAGAAAAAACTCTGTAAAATGATTTGGACAAAAAAAACTGTTAATTTACAGAGTTTCTAGTAAAGTATTGGTTAAATAAACCACCATTTAGTAAAAAAACTATGTAAATTTACATATATTTGTAAAATAAATTTACAGAAAAAACTCTATAAATTTACAGAGTTTAGTTAAATGCATGTTATTTTGTAAAATTTTTATAAGATTTCTGAAAAAAAAAATTATAACTTTTTTTTGCTACTTTTTCAACTTTTTCTCAAAAAAAAAAGTATACAGATAAAATTTTGATGTTTGGTAACAAAAACCAAAACTACTCAAAACAGAAAACTTTTTTGGTTATAAAAAAATACGAAGTATTTTGCTTAAATCTGTATTTTAGCAGAAAACTCTGTTAATTATCTGTAAAATTGAGATTACAAAGTAAAACGTAATATAACAGAGGAAACTTTGTTTTTTTGTCACAACAAAATACAAAGTATTTTCTTTAAATCTGTATTTTGACAGAAAACTCTGTCAAAAATCTGTTGAATTGAGATTACAGTCATTTTACAGAGTATTTTACTGAGTTATTATTTTGAGTGTACATAAAACAAGTGAGAGTGGTATATTCTTTGGTGCCGAATCTTTTATACTCTCCAAAATGTAAAAACATTTTTTTGCACTTATTTTTGCACTCACTTACGAAATGTAGAGCTCTTTTTGTTTTTTAATGGGGTCCTCGACTGATATTTCAATTAGTTTTCCATGGAATAGCAAAGTAATATAACATAATTTTTTCTAAAAAAACTTTGCTTTGGCAAGTACACCCAAATCTTCCGCAAAACATTATCAAGATTTAATGTTTTGGGCAAGAGTACAAAATTCGTCGGCATTTTTTTTTAATTATCTTGGAAATTTGTAAAATTACAAAAAAAATTTTATAATTACAAAAAAAAATGTAAACTTCGATCCTAATTTGTTTGTTAAAAAAACAAGGAAAACTATCAAATATTGGTAAAATGGGACTACGAGACTTTTCCTAAAAATTTGACAAAGTTTTTTTTTTGTGTGTGGCTATTTTAACAACTAAAACATTTTCAGTCTTTACAATAGTGTATTTTTTTTAACCAAACCATAATTATTAACATCAAATGTTGCTGCTTTTAACGTAAAAGTATTTTTTTTTTGCTAAGAATTTTTTAAGACAAATTAGAAAAGTAAAAAGGAAATTGTTAGTAGCTTCTTATGTGGTGTAGACTCATCCGCGGTAGACAATTCTAATATGCATTTCCGTTAATGGTTTATTCCGGCGCTATGTACTTTTTTTTTCCTTTCAAGTTTCTAATGTACATTACTATTGTTAAGTAGTCGTCAGCATACTTACATAATACTTGTAAAAGAAATAATGCATTTTTCATGATTAAAATAAAGAAAAAAAAAATCTAGCGAAATGTGTTCTTTACATTAGACTCTAATTAAAAATCCAAAGTTGTAGTACATTTTATTTATTACAGAAAATTGTCTGTAAAAAATAGATTTGAGAAGAGTTGGTAGGGAGGTTTGGATTGGCACTGAAGCAAAACAAAATTAAAAAAAAAAATCGAAACCCTGGGACTAGTGTATACTTTTGTAAAGGTTTAAAAATGCCAATCACATCAGGATTTCAAGATATTTTAGCATAAGTTTTATAACCATTCGGTTTTTCGCCATATACGAATTTATCTTTATTTATGAAACTGCACTAAAAAAAGTGAACTAAAAAATGGCAAGATTAACTAAATTTTGAGAAAAAAATGATAATGATTTAGCGCCAAAAATTTGTTCGTTCAAACTTTCCTTAAAATAAGGAAAAAAAAATTTTTTTTTTTTTTTAACATCGGGATCTAAACCTATAGGGTCCAAAACAAATGGGGTCTTCACCTAGTCGGGTCCTGAAATGTGTATGATTTAAATTTAAATAAATTTTTTCCATGTTTTTAGTTCAAATTGACATAATATTAAAAAATGTTTTCTTTCCTAATTTTTAAGAAAAATATGAACTTAAAAGAAGGAAAATATGGCAAGGGATCAATTTTCAATTTTCCTTGAACTTAGTTCATTTCCCCATATTTTAGTTCATTTTTTTCAGTGTGGCGGTGTTTTCCTAAGTAATTTAAAACAAGTAAGAGTGTTAAATTCGGCTGTGCCGAGTCTTTTATACCCTCCAACATGTAAAAAAAAAAAAAAAAAAATTATTCAGGGGCGTTTTATTTTTTTTTTTTTTTGGAAAAAAATAATTTTTTTCAGAGGTTGGTTTAGTTCTTCAAGGGGGAACTTTTTCCCCCTGGTCCGATTTTGCCCCTTTCCGAACTTAACCTGCCTAGCACCAAAAGACATATTCGTGCTAAACTTGAGGAGTGTAGCTCTTTTATTTTGGACTGTATCGTGTTAACTACAGACGGACGGACATCTCTAGAATGTCTTAGAATCGATCACTGATCAATAATATATATACTTTATGGGGTCCGCGACCAATATTTCGATGCGTTACACAAGGAATGACAAAGTGAGTATACCCCCATACTGTAGTTGGAGGGTATAAAAATGCCTGCGAAAGATTTGTGTGTTTGGCGGAAGATTTGTGTGTACTTGCCAAATCAAAGTTTTTTTAGAAAAAAATAATGTTTTATTACTTTGCTATTCCATGCAAAACGAATTGAAATATCAGTCGAGGATCCAATTAAAACCCCAAAAGAGCTGTACATTTCGTAAGTGAGTGCAAAAATAAGTGCAAAAAAGTGTTTTTACATTTTGGAGAGTATAAAAGATTCGACACCAAGGAATATACCACTCTCACTTGTTTTATGTACATTTGATAAACAAATGGAAAATTTTTATGCGAAAAGCTTAGACTTGGTGAAAAAGTAGTTTTGGTAAAAAAAATGTTTTTTTTTTTCATGAAAAACAAAATTATGTTAAAACAAGTGAGAGTGTTAAATTCGGCTGTGCCAAATCTTTTATACCCTTCAAAATGTAAAAAAAACATAAAAAAAATATTCAGGGTCGTCTTTTTTTGGTGGGGGGGTTTGGTGGGAGACATTTGGGGGTTCAGTGGGAGACATTGGGAGACCCCTTCTCCTTGCGATAGATGTTATCAAAAGGATTTATTATGATTCTTCCAATTATTTAATCCAATTAATCATTATTAAAATATATTTTTTATATCCACGCCCACAAAAGGGGCGGGCAAAATTTTTATTTTTATTTTTTTATCCGCTGGGTCCAAATGCAGGGTTTTGAGCTTCGTCTGACATAAAAATGTTGCATACATAAAGCCCTGCAAAAAATACCGTTTTCCAGTGGTTGGTTTAGTTCTCCAAGGGGGAACTTTTTCCCCTTGGTCCGATTTTGCCCATTTCCGAACTTAGCTTGCCTAGGAATATAAGACATATTCGTGCCAAACTTCGAAAGTCTAGCTCTTTTATTTTGGACTGTATCGTGGCCTTTACAGACGGACAGACATCGCGAGAAGGTCTTAGAATCGATCACTGATCAATAATATATATTCTTTATGGGGTCCTATACCGATATTTCGATGTGTTACACACGGAATGACAAAGTTAGTATACCCCAATACTGTGGTTGGAGGGTATAAAAAATTTAATGAACCCAAAATTTTTGGTGAAAAAAAAAATTTGATGAAAAAAAGTTTTTGATGAATTTTTTTGATGAAAGAAAAATTTGTTGATGTAAAAAAAATTGACGAAAAAAATATGGAAAAAAAATTTTTGGTGAGAAAAAAATTGATAATAAAAAATTTTATAAAAAAATTTGATGAAAAAAAAATAATGAAAAAAAAATATGATAACAAAAATATTTGTTAAAAAAAAAATTTTGATGAAAAAAAAAAAAAAAATTGATGAAAAAAAAAATGAAAAAAAAAAAATTGATGAAAAAATAAAATTTGATGAAAAAACAAAAAAATTGATGAAAAAAAATTTTGATGAAAAAAAATTTGATTAAAAAAAAAATTTATGAAAACTGAATTTTTATTTAGTTCGGTTTAAGTCCATATTAATTATTTCTGAGAAATAATAATTGTTGTACAATGAGAAAATCTGAAAAAAATCAAGTGACAACACAGGCTAAGTGGAGATGTCGACAGCTTTCGGAAGATGCCACCCTTCCATCATCAGCACTCCTTCGATTGCCACACACTTAATGTGTGTCAGATTAAAATTAGCCATTTAAATGAAACTTTTGAAGAAATTAAGAATTGGAATTACTCCTCTTTGTGTTGAATAACCCCTATTCACCATTAATTCGTGTTGTATTCATTTGGCAGAAACTTAATCCATCTTAACTTTTAACAGAGTTGTATTTTTCCCATTGTTAACCCTTAGTAGGACTTTTCAAATCTTGAAAAATGTCCGTTAGGTTTGAATTTTTGTTTCATATTTCTAATTCTTAGAAATATTACTAAATTGCAATGTACCTTATGAGTCGTGTATTAATTGTGTTTATATATTGTTGGACTGTATATTTTATAACTGAATTTTTATTTAGTTCGGTTTAAGTCCATATTAATTATTTGGGAAAAATACAACTCTGTTAAAAGTTAAGATGGATTAAGTTTCTGCCAAATGAATACAACACGAATTAATGGTGAATAGGGGTTATTCAACACAAAGAGGAGTAATTCCAATTCTTAATTTCTTCAAAAGTTTCATTTAAATGGCTAATTTTAATCTGACACACATTAAGTGTGTGGCAATCGAAGGAGTGCTGATGATGGAAGGGTGGCATCTTCCGAAAGCTGTCGACATCTCCACTTAGCCTGTGTTGTCACTTGATTTTTTTCAGATTTTCTCATTGTACAACAATTATTATTTCTCAGAAATAATTAATATGGACTTAAACCGAACTAAATAAAAATTCAGTTATAAAATATACAGTCCAACAATATATAAACACAATTAATACACGACTCATAAGGTACATTGCAATTTAGTAATATTTCTAAGAATTAGAAATATGAAACAAAAATTCAAACCTAACGGACATTTTTCAAGATTTGAAAAGTCCTACTAAGGGTTAACAATGGGAAAAATACAACTCTGTTAAAAGTTAAGATGGATTAAGTTTCTGCCAAATGAATACAACACGAATTAATGGTGAATAGGGGTTATTCAACACAAAGAGGAGTAATTCCAATTCTTAATTTCTTCAAAAGTTTCATTTAAATGGCTAATTTTAATCTGACACACATTAAGTGTGTGGCAATCGAAGGAGTGCTGATGATGGAAGGGTGGCATCTTCCGAAAGCTGTCGACATCTCCACTTAGCCTGTGTTGTCACTTGATTTTTTTCAGATTTTCTCATTGTACAACAATTATTATTTCTCAGAAATAATTAATATGGACTTAAACCGAACTAAATAAAAATTCAGTTATAAAATATACAGTCCAACAATATATAAACACAATTAATTTATGAAAACAAAAAAAATTTGATGAAAAAAAAAAATTTATGAAAAAAAAATTTGATGAAAAAAAATTTATTAAAAAAAAAAATTTTTGATAAAAAAAAATTGATAAAAAAAATGATAAAAAAAAGGTGAATAGCATCTGTGGACCGAAATCGTTTTTAATTCTTTTTACTATTTTTTACATAACATGCTGCACAGTTTGTCAACTTTTGAGATAAATTTGGTAAATAAATAATTTTTTTCTTAAAAATCAGCACCTGTAACCCAAAACCGAGATTTCGGAATTTTATATAAGCCGTTATCATTAATGAATCACGTTAAAAATTTACCGATGTCGTAAATGAAATCATAATAACACTGTGCTACAAAAAACACAAAATCAAATATACTTTTAAAATGAGGTAGTAAAGGTAGTAGGTCTCGTCGAAAATATCACAAAAATGCCCATAAAACTTGCCAGACACCCTCAAATTTTAAAGTTATTGTCAAAAACTGTTAAAAAAATTTAAAATCGGTTGAAAATTTTCTGAATTAAAAAAGGTTTAGTACCAAAAAAACGTTTTTTGACAATAACTCTAAAATTTGAGGGTGTCTGGCAAGTTTAATGGGCATTTTTGTGATCTACTCGACAAGGCCACAACCTATACTATGTCACATCAGAAGTATTTTTTCACTGTAGCACAGTGTACCTCTATCTGATCATTTTCATTCATGTTCTAAAAATATTTTTGAGAAACAAAACAGTCTATATATCATAAAATACCCAGTAGTGCAAAATGTTAAAAACGAATTATATGTGAGATTCAGTTTTTTTTATACCCTCCACTCTAGTGATAGAGGGTATATATAAGTTTGTCATTCCGTTTGTAACACCTCGAAATATTGGTCTAGGACCCCATAAAGTATATATATTCATGATCCTCGATCGATTTTAAGACGATCTAGCGATGTCCGTCCGTCCGTCCGTCCGTCCGTCTGTCCGTCTGTCCGTCTGTCCGTCTGTCTGTCTGTCTGTCTGTCTGTTGAAAACACGCTAACTTTTGAAAGGCTTTACGGAGGCTCCTGAAGTTTGGCATATATGTTGGGCATTTACCTGGTCAGGTTGGTATTGCAATCCAGCGAAATCGGTCCAGTGGTTCAAAAGTTATAAGCAAATGAGTGAATTTCGGCAAGGGTTTTTCTGGAATTTACGAGATAAAACACACGGTAACTTTCGAACGGCAATTCTGAGGGTGCTGAGGTGTGGCATATATATTTGTCGTTCCTCTGGTCCAGTTCGTTTTAAATTTCAGCCAAATCGGTCCAGCGGTTCAAAAGTTATTAGCAAAACCGTAAATTTCAGATTAGTTTCACCTTAAATTCAAGTGTTGAAAACCCGTTAAACATGTTATAAAAATATTTGTAAGTCAAAAAAATATTTTACAAAGTATTTTTGTCACACAAAAATATTTTTGCACTAAAACAAAAAAAAATACACTCAAAAAAAATTCTATACTCAAAAACAAATTTACACTCAAAAAAAATTTTACACTCAAAAAAAAATTAGTAAATTTTTTTTTTTCAAAAATTAATAAAAAAAAGTTTTTTTACACAAAATAAAATATTTTTAACCAAAAATTTTATTTTTTTCACGTTAGAAAATTTACTATCACTTAAAAAGGGCATTGTGGAGGGTATTCATTGATTCGGCCAAGTCGAATTTAACTTTTCTACTTGTTTTTTTTTAAATTCTGTAGTAGTAGAATATCGAATTTTCATTACACTAGCAATTCGCGAAATAAACAGTTATTTGGCTCTCCTGAAAAAAAATCTGCTTTTTAAAAAATAGTGTTTTGAATATAGGCCATCGATATGATGTATTGGAAAACATATTTTGTACCACATAAGTTATAGGTCTGGGAGAACAAAAAATTTTGTCTGGACACTTGGGAAAATCAAATGTTAAAAAAATACCGCCATAATGTTATGAATATTATTGTTGATTTTGTTTTGCTTTTAAAATGATTATTTTTTAATTTTAATAATCAAAGAAATTGAAACATTTTTTTTTTTATTACTAGACTTAATTAAAAATTTGTATCTGATTTTTTATTTATTTTTTTTTTTGGTTGTATAGAACTATGAAAATATTTTCAAAGAAAATTATTTGGAATAAAATAAAATTTATTTAAATAATTTTTACTTTTCTTTTCATTTGTATGTTTAATTTGTACAAAGCATTGACATTTTAAAACTTTTTAACAATTTCATGGTCTTTTGCAACATCAAAAGAAAATTATAAACAGAAAGAGTTCAAGTAGATTGTAACTATTTTTTTTTTTTACAACTTTCTCCACTTGAAAAAAAGAAAAACGTAGAATTCTAAAAAAAAAAAATGTAAGAATACTTATAAAATTGTAGTTAAAGACTGAAAAACTTTATAAAAACTTTAGACATGTGCACATAAACCTATAAAATGTGGCAAGAAAGCCCAAACAAAAATGTATTTAACTTAACAAAGAAAATATAACAAAAAAAAACTTACTTTTAATTGTCTTATGTGTAAAAAAGTAGTTTTTAAATAAGAATTGTGGAAAATTCTATAAAAGTAAAATTGTGGAAAATTCTATAAAAGTATTTTTATAAAGAAAAATTGCTGAATATGCTTTAACATATGTATCACAGCATCACATGTGTGTTAAAATAAAAACTTTTAGATACTTAGAGATATACAACCTTGCCAAGAGAACTTAAAAGTTTTTTTTTTTTTTTTTGCTTGAAATTCAGTCTCGATGCGGTCATGAACATTAAAAGAAATATAAAATAACCCAAATTCTTTTGAGTTGGCTCGAAGTCATTATTTTCATTACTAATTAAAACTATGATATCCTCATAGAATAATTTTCAAGAAAATTATTTTTCTTTCTTTAAACTTTATTTGTGCTAGTAATTTTTTTACGACTTAATCGACATGTGTTTCGGAGTTTGTCAGATTTCATTGTCAAGACTATTTAGCAAATATAAGAACCCCATTAAATGACAAATCGGTAATGTTCAAACAAAAATATTAATACATATTCAACTATCATTCAGAATTAGAAGAAGAAAAATAACCAACAAAAAATTTTAAAAACAGATTAACATATGAATAATTTCCTTGAATTTTTTTCTATGAGAATGTCAAAGTTTTAATTAGCAAAGCAAATAGTGACCTCGAGCATGAATAAACCCACTCAAAAATAAAATATTTTATAGGTCGAATAAAACTATTTTTATTTTATAGTAAAAATTAAAAAGAATTTTATTTAAAATACTGCAGAATATCGGTAGTTATATAGTTACATTTTTATTTCCTTGGTAAGGCCATTTTTGTTCTATTTTCCATTTATAGAATTAATTTTTTGTGGTAAATGTTTTAGATATTATCATAAGCAAATTTTTTATAGTAGTATTAAAGTAATTTTAAGAAATTGTTGCTAACAATTTGTGGAAATCAAAAGAAGTTTTTTAAAATCTCAATTCAAAAGAATTTTTTTTGAAAAGCTTTACTAATTTAAAGTTTGTTTGCTTTGTCTATAATGAATATGTGCTACAATTGGTAGCCCACACTTACTTTAAAGTTAAATCAACTATGATTCTGTCAAAAATTTGCTGCGAATTTGGAAAGATCAGTTAAGGAAAGAACCTTTAAAACACTTAATAAAAAAACTGATATCACTAAAATTGGCACTGTGAACAGAAAATAATATCAATTTTTGTACTTTTATTAAAAACTTAATTATTTTTACATTAAATGTCAATTAAATATTTAGTTCATATTATTAATTGTTTAATTAAATGTATAACATTAGTTTAATTTAAGTTTTAATTGTTTTTAAATTTAATTTCAATTAAATATTTAATAAATATAATTAATTGTTTTAAAAATTTTTTAACTTTACTTATTTTTGTTTTGTGTTCCATGTGGGAGTGTACGTGTTTTCTTTTGCATTGTTTTACACACAAAAACAAATAAGTGTTAAGAATTTGTATAATATTTTTAAGATTTCATATTTTTTTCGAATTCTCATTTTGTTTATAGTTTTGTGTATATACAAAGTTTATATTAAACTTCATAAAATTGTCCCACTTCTTGTGTCTTAACGGCATAAATATGTTTGGTAAAGTTTGAAGAAACATTTTTTATACTTTTTATTTAAAAAAATATTTTTAAATTATTAATTATTATATTATTTATTTTTATTTATTTTTTAATTTATACAATCAAATTTCTTATTGATTTTAAACTTTTTTTTTTAATTAATTAAAATTTTAATTATTTTTATTTTAAATTTTAATTAAATTTTTTTAATTAATAGTTTCAAGTTGCTAATTTACTAAATATACATTTACTTTTAATTAACGTTGTACAAATATTTTTTATTTATATGAGGCATTCCACGCCAAATGTCCAGCGAAAAAAAACACGTGTACCGTAAACTTCTGAATAGGTTGTATGGATAGCCCTATATGGAGCTTAGAAAATTGCGTTTTTGGTTTTTCAATTTTTCAAAAACTGGGCTTAGGAGCGTGGTCAAATATTGGAAAAATGGTAAAATTTGTGGCGAGTTGCCTTGATTAAATATTTATCACATTAAAACGGAATGTACCACAATCTCAAAAATTTACATTCTTATATAGTTTTGTATGGGCTATCGACTAAAAATTTTTTTTTTTTTTTGAAAATTTTCAGAACCCGTTCTGAAATTTTCCATTTTTTAAAAATGTCAATTTATTAAAAAACATGCCACATTTCTTTTTTCTTTTTTAAATTTTTTTTAAAAAGTTTAGATGTTTGTCCATCCACACACAAAAATTCAGAAACACGTTCTTCGTTTTTTTCGAAAAAATCGCATTTGAACTTTAAATTTCATAACAATTTTGTAATTTGCTTGCATTTTCTTGATTTATCGTTGCGAATAAGTAATATTTATGCAATCAATATTACTCCTTCGCAACGTAAAATCAAGAAAAAAGAAGCAAATTACAATCGATAATTTTTAATCGATAGCCCATACAAAACTATATAAGAATGTAAATTTTTGAGATTGTGGTGCATTCCGTTTTAATGTGATAAATATTTAATCAAGGTAACTCGCCACAAATTTGACCATTTTTCCAATATTTGACCACGTCTTCTAAGCCCAGTTTTTGAAAATTAGAAAAACCAAAAAAGCAATTTTCTTATTTCCATATAGGGCTATCCAAACAACCTATTCAGAAATTTACGGGACACATGTTTTTCTGTAGCGGGGCATTTGGTGTGGAATGCCTCATATGCGCATTTTAGAGATTGGTCCGGATTTAATAAATTTTTTAATTTACGAATTTTTTAATTATTTTTTTTTTTATTTTTTCTGTGTGAAACTATTGGTACTGTGAAACTTCTTCAAAATTAAATAACTCCCAAAACTTTTCCATACGAAATTATGCATATGGACTTACTTCATGGAAAGTTGTTTCAACAATTAATAAGAATTTTATTTTAAATTAACTTGGAAGGCATTTCATTGACATTGGAAGTTACTTTATTATTGTTGGGATTTATTTTATTGTACCATCCGACAGACAATTGTAAATATGAACCGGATGATATACAATGGGCGACAATACATTTGAAACTTTTTTATAGTAGATGCAATTTGTTAAAGTAAAAGTTAACAATACTGAACGTTATTATCAAATGAGTATTATTTTTTAAATGTTGTGTAGGTAATTTATTAAGCTTTAATTTAGGCTTAATGGCGTCTAGATTGAGTCGATCTGAAAAATGAAATAATTATATGAAATATAAACATTTTTTAGAACATTTTTTAAAAATATTTACAAGTCGATTTTTTCCAAGTTCAAATATTAGAAATTTAAAAAAGAGGTCCGATAGATTTTTATCAGTGAACAACTAACATTTCTAACAACCCAAACAGAAAGTGAAATTTTTTAAGTACAGTTTAAAAAATCCCCGTTTTTTGACCTCCAATTCTTTTGATCACCATTTTTTTGTAAACAAAGAAAAATTTTAATTATTCAAATATTTAATTACTATATATTTAGGTGTACCAAAATAAATAAACAATAATATATTTTCTTTGTTTACAAAAAACTGGTGGTCAAAAGAATTAGAGGTCAAAAAATGTGGATTTTTTCTACTGTATTCACTGTTTGTTTGGGTTATTCGAAAAATTATTTGATCACTGAATAAAATCTATTGGACCTTTTTTTAAATTTTTAATGTCTGAACTTGGAAAAAATCGATTTGGAAATATTTTTAAAAAAAATTTTTAAAAAAATGACTATAAATAATTTCATTTTCCAGATCGACCCTCGTAGCACATTTATTATTTACTCAATCTGGACGCCACTAAGCTTAAATTAAATCTTTATAAATTACCTACATAACATTTTTAAAAATAATACTCATTTGATAATAATAACGTTTAGTCAAATCAAATTACATCTACTATAAAGAGTTTCTAATGTATTTTCGCCCACTGTATGTCTAAAAGTGGAGATCAAATGAAGTAAAACTGTGTTTTCATTTCGTGATCCTGTTTCCTTTTGAAATGATTTCAAAGTTTTAAAGGACACATTTTGTAAAATATTTTTGAAGTATTTGTGTTTATCCTAGGATGACACTAGTGATGGCAAATGAAAGAGGAGGATCTCCCCTAATTACATTTTTTTATTTGACCATATCAGTATTAAAGGATGTGAATAAAGTAATTTTAAAACTTTATCAAAAAATTTTGTTGAAAATTTTGAATGCAATTGAAGGATAAATCTTTGAAAAAACGAAACTTACCCCCTTTTTCCTGATATGTAAAAATAATAAAATAGGAAAATTAGGGGAGATCCTCCTCTTTCATGTGCTATGAGTAGTTGCATCCAATGACAAGTACAAATTTTAAAAAAATATTTTATAAAATTTATTCCTTTAAAACTTTGAAGTCCTTTCAAAAAGAAACAGGATCACGAAAAGAAAAACTATAAACGCAGTTTTACTACATTTAGTCTCTAGTTTCAAACGTATATGATACATTTGTGTTAAAGGGCTTTTTTATTTTTGTCGGACGGTGTTTTAAATGAAATCAATTTTATCACAATTCGTTTTTTTTTTTTTTTAAGTTTTAGCTCGGCAACAAGAATATTTCAATTGCAAAATGTGAATTTTCAGTTTGAATACATTTTTCCCGAGGAGTAATTTTTCATTTTTGTCGTAGTTTACGAGATAAAATTAGAAGTAAAGTAAATTTTTTGACGTTTGATCGCGTTTTTTTTTTTAACGGCTCTGGCGAAGATTTTGATATAAATTATGTTCCGAAGAAATCGTAATGATACAAACATTTTTTGAACAACATATTTGGAAAATATTATTCCATATCCCCAACAATATGTTCGCTAGAAAATAGCCTTTGCATTTGTTGTTAAAAAAAACTTCAAATGTAATTAAATGCTTTGTGTACCGAAAAATTGAATTGGAAAAATCAATTAAAATATTTTTTTTCTATTTATACCTATCAATCATTTAGTAGATATTTTTACAATACAAAAAAAAAATTAACTACAGCATATGGTCAAAAATCCTAAAATTTTTATATATGGGGATATAATTTTTTTTTTCAACATTTAAGTTATTTATAAAAATCTCAACAAATTACTTTTACAAATTGGCTGAAAGTTTGAGTACTTTTTTTTTGTAATGTAAGAATTTTTTAGTGTTAACAATTTTTGGAGTGACACAAACAGTTTGTTAAATATACACTTGAACTGATTTCACTGAAACAAAATACTTATCTTGCCGGTATAACGGTAAGTATTATATACGAAGGCCAAAAACCGCCCTTACTTATGCAATATCGCTCAAAAATGTATAAAATGGAATAAGACCTAAATTTCTATAAATAATTTTTGGACGGATTTCCGTTTTTTGGGAGAATTTTTCTTCGCCTCAGATTTGTATTTGAAAAGTAAGCTTGTTTTCAACAAACTGGATCGAGTTTAAATCGAGCGAGGATCCTGAATATATATAGGGGTATGTCACAGACTAAATTCCGTTCGGATTTGAAAAAAGTGGTTTATTCGTAAAACGCAAATTGAATATTATTTTTTTTTTTGGAATGAAATTACTTTCAAAAATCAAAGTGGAGTAAACCACTTATTCCACTTCCGAATGGAATTAAGTCTGTGACATGCCCCATACTCTTTGGGGTTTTAGACCGATATTTGGAGGTGTTACAAATGAAAAACAATTATTTAAACTATGTATATCACTAACACAAATGTAGGCAGTGTATATAAAAAAATGTTGACAACTGCACATATAGTTAAAGTTTACTTTTTTATATATAAACTAAATGACTGATTTGAATTTTATTGTATGTATATCACGGCAAAAAATAGATTTTATGCAGATTAAAAAAGTATGTTTGTGTCAGATCGATTTTATTGCAAAAAAACGTATATTTAGTCGATTTTTTTATACGAATCTGTTTAACAATATTTTTACTTTTATATACACTCTACTCTCTAAAATCTGTGAAACTTTATGCCTCAGATCCTGAGACATAAAATTTCTTTATGAAATATGTTTTTTCTAAAAGAAAAATGTTTTAAAATCTAAGACTTTTTATATAGGATTTTTTTTTAGATTCTGAGACTTTTTTTGGAAATAATTTAAAGGAATCTAAGATTTTTGTGTTGAAAAATAAAAAAGTCTTAAAAGCCATTTTCAATAAGAAAATGTGTTAGAATTTAAGACATTTTGGATCTGATAAATGTCTCAGAATCTTTTACTTTCTCTTAAATCAATCAAAGGTTAATTAATTTAATAATTAATGGTTGTATGGTTTTTCAAGTAACTGGTTGGTAGTTTTATTAGGGGTTTTCTATGAAAATTTCGCTAACTTAAACCAAAAGTGTTGAATTTATCGTAGTTTTCATAGAAAAACCATAATAAAGTTGACAATTAGTCACTTGAAAAAATATAATATAATGCACTCATTATATTGTGTAGGGTATTAAAAGATTCAGCAAAGCCGAGTAAAGCCAGCTTGCTTCTAAAGACAATAGATATTCGAACACAATATTTGAAGACATAAAAAATATATCTTGGGTTTTTAAACACAATGACCCTTTTTATATAAAATTTAATACTTGACATTTGATTTAATTTAATTTAAAATAAATTTCCCTTGAAATATTATTTTACAAAGAGTCTATCAATATAAACTTTATTTGCAAATATAATGAATATTTATAAATTTGTAAATGAAAATGTTTTACAAATATTTGTTAAAATATTAAAAATAAATTTTTATTTAAACATATGTTTAGATGTATAAATATAAGTAATTTAATATACTTGTTGTAAATTGACAGGATATTTGATTGCCACTTATCTTCTTTAAATTTGTTTTGTAACATATTTTCTAGAAATTTAGCAAATTTTTTTTCCCCCTATGTACATGTATAAATGACACTTGCTGACACTTGTGTAGACTTTTTGTGTGTATATAGATTTTTACATATTGATATTAAGTTGATATCTATTTGTTAAAGTCTTGAAGTATCAATTTAAGTTTAATGGTTATTTACAATTGTTGCAGAATTACAAATTAATCTACCGATGTCTGTTTGTGAATGAAATAACAATTTTTGCTAGTGATGGCATATTTTAGGTAAACATAATTTGTAAATAAATTTTATTATATATTATTATATATTATTATATATTATATAATATTTTAAAAAAAATCGCAAAAAAAAAAAAAATATTTTTTGTCAAGTTTACATTATATATGAAACATATATCACGAATTCCACCAAAGAAAAAAAATTTAATTTCCTGACATTAGGCCTTTTAATTTTCTTTATATTAACAGTTTTTAAAATTTTAAAAAAATCGCGATTTTTTAGTGAATTTTATTTTCTTCAAAAATTGAAAAAAATCAAAAAAGTATGATTTTTTGAAGAGCCGTATCTTGTTAAGTATTTATCTGAATTCAAAAAGCATTCGACTCTAACAATCATCCTTTTCATACCAATGCACTCAAATTTTTTTTTTTTTTAAAAGTACGTTTTTGATGCAAATGCAATTTTTAGATGCATTTTTTAAAACTTTTTCCTCCTTCGATTTTTCTAAAACCTGAAAAAAATGCATTAAAAATTAAATTTGCATCAAAAATGCATTAAAAAAAAAAGAAAAAATGAAAGCTTTGATATACACAAGGACAACTGTTAGAGTCAAATGCTTTTTAAATCGTAAAAATCAAGTAAATACATTCAAAGATATGGCTCTTCAAAGTTTCATACTTTTTTGATAAAATTACAGAATAAACTGAAATTTTTTTTTTGAATGGAAAAATCTCATAAGCAGTTTTTAAAAAAATCACGAAAGGTGGAAAAAACGAAGGTCCAAAAAATCGGTACGTAGTTTTATGTAAAAAATGTTATTCTTTCGATTAATGCAGGTTTCAGAAAAATCGAAGTTTTTGAAAGTTTTTGAAAATGCATCCAAATAATGCATTTGCATCAAAAAAGTACTTTCTTAAAAAAATAATTTTTTGAGTGCATTGTTATAAAAAAGACAATTGTTAGAGTCGAATGCTTTTTGAATCGTAGAATTTAGATAAAAACTTCCGAAGATACAGCTCTTCAAAGTATCATACTTTTTAGATTTTTTAAATTTTTGAAGAATTCGCGGTTTTTTTTAAATTTAAAAAACTAAAAATGGCTTCATAGTACAAATGTGCACAAAAAATTATACAAATTTGAAGACCCTCGGTCATATTTTATAAAATCTCTGGTGGAATTCGTGATATATGTGAATATTTATAGTTTATACTAAATAAATTTTGACAGTTTCCAACACTACAATTATATTTCTAGCAATTGCAACCTGACCTGATACTTTCTTTCAACTTGATCTGGAATTGCAGACACAAATGAATGGAATTTTCATTTTCGGTTTCGGAGACTTGCCTAATGGCGACATATTTTGTCAGTAATTTTTTTTTTTGTTTTTTTTTTTCTGTAAGTACAGATCTAGCTCGGGCTCTAATTTATTTTTGTTATAAGGGTTTAAGTTGAAAAAATGCAGAATGAAAATTGAATTTCTAAAAATTATTGACATTTTTGGTATTCCCATACCGGTGTCAAACACTCCAGTTTGTGTTATCTGCTGAGTTTTTCAATAAGTGGATTTATTTTCTGATTAATCTTATTTTGTTTAAAAAAATATTTTAACATACTTTAACAAATTTGGAATATTTTTTTCCGTAATCTACAATAAATTTGCAATTATAATCCGAAAAAATAATGAAAAAATTTGGAAAATGAAAAAAGTTATAAATAAAACAAAATTAATCCAAAATGGATTTATTAAATCCTAAAATTTAGTTGGATTTATTTTGATTTATTTATAACTTTTTTAATTTTCCAGATTTTTTAATTATTTTTTCGGATTATAATTGTTTATTTATCGTAGATTACGGAAAAAAATATTTCGAATTTGTTTTGGCATGTTAATTTATTTATTTTAAACTAAATAAGATTAATACGAAAATAAATCCACTTATTAAAAAAACACAGCAATCATCAGTACGATTTTAAATGTCGGTTTGTCTTGTTAAT
Organism: Pegoplata infirma; assembly: GCA_963921195.1. Lineage (NCBI taxonomy): Eukaryota > Metazoa > Arthropoda > Insecta > Diptera > Anthomyiidae > Pegoplata > Pegoplata infirma. The sequence continues at coordinate 80,310,260 of OY992537.1, read as the reverse complement.
GGAAATTGTTTTTTATATATGTAAATATTAATAGTTTCTACAGAATAAATTTGGACAGTTTCCAACACTACAATTCTATTTTTAGCAATCTCAATCTCACCTCATACTTTCTTTCAACTTTTATGTCTCTTACATTATTTCGCAAGGGTTACCAACATGATTTGGAATTGTAGAAACACATGAAGGAATTTTCCTTTTCTGTTTCGAAGATGTGTCTAATGGCGACATATTTTGTCAGTAATTTTATTTTTTTTTCTGTAAGAATCTGAAACTTTTTCCATAGGAAAAATGTCTCAGCATCTAAGTTTATTTTTATAGCATAAGTTTCTCAGAATCTAAGAATTTTTCTATAGAAAAAATGTATCAGAATCTGAAACTATTGCACTCAAAATAAAAACCTTGTAAAATTACAAGAAAAACTGTAACTTTTTTTTGTTTGCTACCTCCTATTTGACAAAAATTCCTAGTAATTTTACTAGATTTTTACCAATAATTTTGTAATTTTACAAAGTTTTAACAATAAAATTGTAAATTTACAAATTTTTTATACGATTAAATTTACAAAGAGGTTTCGTAATTTTACTAGGTTTTTTGCTACCTCCTATTTTACGAGAATACCTAATTTTACCAGCTTTTTACCAATAATTTTGTAATTTTACAAGCTTTTTACCAATAAAATTATAAATTTACAGTTTTTTTTTGGCTCAATTCAAATTACAAGGAATTCTCGTGAATTTACTAAATTTTTGTTTTGTAAAATTATCTTGAAAATTTGTAAAATTACAAAAAAAATTGTAAAATTACAAAAAAAAATTTAATTTCGATTTGTTAAAAAAAAGGAAAACTGTTAAATATTGGTTAATGGGATTACGAGACTTTTCCTAGTAATTTGATAAAGTTTTTTTTTTGTTTGTGCTTTAGGAAAAATATCTTAGAATCTGAGAATTTTTCCATAGAACGTCTCAGAATATGAGAAAAATCTGAGTCTATTTCTATAGGATAAATTTCTCAGAATCTGAGACGTTTACTATAGGAAAAATGTCTTAGAATTTGAGACTTTTTTTATAGAAAAATTGTCTGAGATTTTTTTCTATAAGAAAAATGCCTTTGAATCTGAGAATTTTTCCACAGAAAAGTCTCAGAATATGAGACTTTCTCTATAGAAAAATGTCTCAGAATCTGAGTCTATTTCTATAGGATGAAAGTCTCAGAATCTAAGACGTTTTCTATAAGAAAAATATCTCAGAACTTGAGACGATTCTATAGGAAAAAAGTCTCAGAATATAAGACTTTTTTTATAGGAAAACGTTTCAGAATCTGATACTTTTTCTATAGGAAAACTGTCCCAGAATCTGAGACTTTTTCTATAGAAAAAATTTCTCAGAATCTCAGAGATTTTCTGTAAGAAAAATATATCAGAATCTGAGACTTTTTCTAAAAAAAAAAATCTAAGAATCTAAGAGTTTTTCGGTAGGAAAAAATGTCTTAGAATCTCAGAAAAATGTTTAAGAAACTTTTCCTATAGGAAAATTGTCTCAGAATCTGTGACTTTTTCTATAGGAAAAATGTCCCAGAATCTGAGACTTTTTCTATGGAAAAAATGTCTCAGAATCTAAATTATTTTCTATAAGAAAAATTTCCCAAAATCTAAGACTTTTGCTATTGGAAAAATGTATCAAAATCTTAATCTTTTTCTATTGGACAAATGCCTCAAAATCTGTATTTTTTTTTTAGAGGAAAAATCTCTGTAGAAATTATGTTTCAATAATTATTAATTTTTGTATGGAAACAGTTTCTTAGAATTTTTAACATCTTCTAAATGAAAAGTTTTTAAAACTTACGATTTTTCTATTATAAATAATGTGTGAAATTTTTCAGCATATATGAGTTAGAAATAAATTCCTAATATCGCCTTTCATAAAAATTTGTATCTCAAAAATAGGAACAACTCTAATACTAAGTACTTATATTTTCAAAATTTATACATAAATATATGTATTGTACAATGTAGATATATTAAACGTTTACATATTATTCATTGATGTAATATATTTTTAGAATATTAAATACCAATCTACATATAAACATTAGGATGACAGCAAAATGTATAGAGATTTTTTTAAATTTAAATATCTACCGGAAGGAATATTAAAACTCATATGGAAATTATTTAGATATAACTTTAAACAGTCCAACTTTGAAGTTAATGGTTAAAAAAAGAAATTTAACAAAAAATTTAATTTCGATTAGACAAATTTTTCAGTTCATAAAGTGACTCCTAAAATAGGTTGAAGATGGTTAGAGCTTACTTTGAAAAAAAAAAATTCAAAAATCTGTAATGTAACTTTTTAGTTCTGAACATCAGAAAACTCAGAAAAACAATCAAAAAATGTTGAATGTATGTCAACTAAAAAAACGTTATAAATGAATCAAATTGAGAAAAGTGTGAAAGAAAAATTAAATTTTTCTAAAAATTATAGACATCTTGGTTCGCTTTGAATAGATAGTTTCATATAATTTATCTATTTTAAGTTTCAGAAATCTTGTAATGCCAAATGTATTCAGTTAATAGTCAAAAGTTTTTGAAAATTTTTGGGAGTAAAGCTTGTAACTACCCAGTTAGAAAAATACAATCGCAAAAGCGTTGTGAAAGCGTTGTGGACGGTTGTACGAGCGTTCTGTATACCAACTTCAAAGCGCCTTCAGATGATCCGAATGATAACATCGATCTACGCTAGGTTTAAAGCGTTTTAAAAGCGATGTTAAAAAGTGCTTTGAGAACGATTTTTTAAAGTCATCAAAGCGCTTTAAAAACCCAAAGAAAAGAATTTCTGTTTTAGTACGGTTATAATAATTTGTTTGATACAAAGTGAAATCCGAAAAAAAAAATTTTTCGTACTTCAAGAAACTTAAAAAAATTTTCAAAAAATTTTCGAAACTTAAAAAATTAAAAAAAAAATTCTAAAAACATTTTTGAAAACAAAAAAAAAAGTGACAAAAAATTGTTATTCAAAAATAGTTTCGGAACTTAGAAATTTTTTTTCAAAAAAAAAAAAAAAATCTAAAGAACTCTTAAAACGCTTTTCGAATACGCTCGCAAAGCGTTCCAAAAAAACGTTTTGAGATTGTTTTTTTGTTATAGAGCTTTCAGAACACTTTTCAAAAACGCTCGCAAAGCGTTTGAAAATAGTGTTTTGGGATTGCTTTTTTTTTGTTACAGTGCTTTCAGAACGCTTTTTGTTAGATCCGTCGTCAATTTCTGCTTGGGTAGCCTCAATTTTTTTTTTGGAGTCACTTATGGAACTTATATAGTTCACTTATGTTCAAAAATAAAATAAATAAAAAATTGCTTGTATGAGCTTTGATCTTAAAGGTTCACGGTTTAAAAGTTATCCGATATGACACAATTTTTGAAAAGTTGAAATTCCGCTGTCACCCTAATAAACAGACACTTTCATATATTTGTTCACACATGTTATTATTATTATTTGTTAAATTGTCACTTTTGTTATTTACTTATTTTTATTTGTTATCCATTTGGGAATTTTACTACTTATTGAACATTAAGTATAATTTACTGATATTTTTGCTGATAGTATTAATAAATATTTGTTGTTGCTATTTAAGAGATTTGTTATTTACGATAATATTGCAATATTTGGTAATATATTTAATGTCATGTATAATTTACAATTACATATGTTAAAATTTTATTAGAGATATAAAAAAAAATCGATAAATTTGTTTTTATTTTAAAGTCCAGTAAAAGCACATGCAAAATGTTTTATTATTTTTAAACATGATGGTTTTAGGCTGGTGTTTAATTTTAAAAATAATGCAGGACACCACCTTAGTTTGACTTTATAAACGTTTTAATTTTCTTTAAATCAAATAGGTTTGTAACTTGTATAATAATTTACCTCCTGGTGAATATAAAGGTTTTCACCAGCGTGTGAATAAAACGTAACATACATAATTATTTTTCAATTATTTTTTTATTCATCAAATTTTTTAAATCAAAAATAAAAAAATTTATTTTTCAGATTTTTTTTTTTTCATCAAACTTTTTAATATTGTGTTTTAGAAATGGATAAATAACATAATATGTTAATATGTTATTCAACTTGAACCCTTATAACAAATATTATAATAGCCCGAGCTCGATCTGTACTTAGAGAAAAAAAAGTAATAAAATTACTGACAAAACATGTCGCCTTTGGCACGTCTCCGAAACAGAAAATGCAAATTCCCTCATTTGTGTCTGCAATTACAGATCATATTGGTTACCCTTGCGATATAATGTAAGAGACAAAAAAATAAAAAAAAGTATAAAGTGAGGTTGAGATTGCTAGAAATATAATTGTAGTGTTGGAAACTGTCAAAAATTTATTCTGTAGAAACTATAAATATTTACATATGGGGCATTCCATGTCAATTTTTTTTTTCAAAACTTTTGTTTTTTTACATACTTTTAAAAAAAGAAATCCAAAAAAATTCTTAAAAGCGCTCTAGTATGCGATTTTTAAGTTTTAAAATTTAAATATCATTTTTAAAAAAGGTTTGTACTCTTCGATTTTTTTTTAAATTTTTTGCCCAGGAGGATCGTGGATAACGATTATTACTATTTTTTTAAATTTTTTTGAAAAAAATTTATTGTAATTTTCCAATCTTAAAATCATTTCTACTGCTCCAATGGTGCGTCTTAGAGGGGTCATTTATAAGACCGACCCCCTGTAATTTTTACGTCTTAACATTTCTTTGGAACAAACTAATATCCTATCTCCAATTTCTAAGGGGGCTCCCACACAAAACGACATTTATTTAAATTTTATCCATCCGCTCTAACTGCCCTAATAGTGCCCTAATAGTGCCCTTAGAGCAACAAAATGTATGACCGACCCACAATATTTTTTTAGTCCAAACATTTTCTCCGAACACACCTACCCTCTATCTTTAACTGTTAAGGCGGTCCCCATACAATTTTTTTATTTTTTTTAATTTGTTTTATTTAATCAGCTTCTACCGGTCCAATGGTGCGTCCGAGAGGGGTCATTAGTGAGACCGACCCCCATTTATTTTTACCCTACAACATTTTTTTAAAACATACCTACGCCCTATCTCCACTCCCTAAGTAGGCTTCCATTCAAAATTTCATTTTTATAAAATTCGCTCCAACTGTTATTTGTATGGGAGTCTACTTAGGGAGTGGAGATAGGGCGTAGGTATGTTTTCAAAAAATGTTGTAGGGTAAAAATAAATGGGGGTCGGTCTCAGAAATGACCCCTCTCGGACGTACCATTGGACCGGTAGAAGCTGATTAAATAAAACAAATTTACAAAAAATAAAAAAAATTGTATGGGGACCGCCAGGGGCGTATCCAGGATTTTATTTCGGTGGGGGCCCAACATTTTTTTTAATTTTTTTTTTTACAAAAAATTTACATAACAGCGCATGTTTTAGAATTTTTCTTGATCTTTTCCTTAACCTGAATGTAACAAAATCAGATTCTTCATTTTTGTGTAAGTTTAAAACTGTTGGGAAAATAAAAATTAATTTTTTTTTTATATTTTAAAATTTTTTGAGAGGCAATCCTTTTTTAAAGTGAGAATTGTATTAGATGCTGATACATTTTTACAAAGAAGATTATCAGAATCTGATTTTTTTTTCAAAGAAAAGTCTAAGATTCTATGCCAATATCAAGTTAAGACAGTTTTTTTTATAGAAAAAGTCGAAGACTCTAAATCATATTTCCAAAGGAAAACGTTTCTCGGGAAAATTATTGTATAAACATATTTATTATGGTTATAACTTTTTTAATTTTTTGCAAATATCAAAAAGTCCATTCCATAGTCGTATAGCCCATGAAAAAATATTAAGAAATGATGTCATACTTTTTCGCGATCTCTAAAAAAGTTCACGCACCAAACGCGATGAAGTTTGGAATATTAGTTTTTCTTTTAAGTATAAACAAATTAAATTAATTGCAAAATATTTAGGATTTTCTTGTAATTTCATTAATAAAAAAACAAAATCTCATCAATTGAATGGAGGCGCGAAAAAATCACGATATTATGGCGCTATTTCGCGGATTTTTTTTAATTAGCTAAATTTTAGTGTCAGGTGATAGGTGCTATGAGGCAGTAATTCTTTTCAGCAACTAAAGATTATAATAACGGAATTTTGGTGCTTTTTCGCGGATGTTATAAATAAGTTAAATGTTGGTTCCTTCTGATATGTAGGCATGAGTGTATGATAATTTTCAAATAATTAAGATATGACGTCATAATATAAAATTTTTAAAACAAAAAAATAAAAAAAATCATTCTTGGGGGAGTTTTAGAAATTGCATTCGGTGCGTGAACTTTTTTCACCGAAATGACCGGAAAAACTGATTTTTGTTATCTGTACAAAATTTCCCATAGCGAGGTGGCATGGACTTTTTTGTTCAAAAAAAGTTATAACCCTAATATTCATAAAATACTTTTTCAAAAGAAAAGACTCCGATTGTAAGACATTTTCCCAGAATCTGATATTCTGAAACATATAAGAAAAATAATTTACATTCTGATACCTATTTAAAAAGAAGACAATATTAAAAAGTCATAGATTCTAAAATCTTTTTCCTAAAGAAAAACTCGCGGATTCTGAGAAAATTTTCCTATAGAAAAAGTCTAAGATTTTTATACATTTTTCCTATAGAAAAATTTTCTAATTCTGAGACATTTTTCCTATAGAAAATGTCTCAGATTCTCAAACATTTTTTCTACAGAAAATTTCTTAGATTCTGAGACATTTTTCCTATCGAAAAAGTCTCAGATGCTTAAAAAAATTTCCTATAGAAAAAGTCTCAAATTCTTAGACATTTTCCTATAGAACAAGTCTGAGATTCTGAGACATTTTGCCTATAGGAAATTGGCAGATTCTGAAACATTTTTCATAAAGAAAAAGCCTCAGATTCTGAGACATTTTCCTAAAGAAAAAGTCTAAGATTCTGAAATATTTTTCCCATAGAAAAATACTCATATTCTGAGACATTATTCTTATAGAAAAAGATATTTTTACAATAGAAAAAGTCTCATATTTGGAGAATTTTTCTATACAAAAAGTCTCAGCTTGTGCTTCTGAGACATTTTTCCTATACACAAAATCTTAGATTTTGAGATAATTTTCCTTAAGAAAAATTCGTTGATTCTGAGACATTTTTCGTAAAAAAAGTATAAGATGCTGAGAAATTTTTTCTAGATTGTAAGAAAAATTCTCAAATTAGAGACATTATTCCTAAAGAAAGTTCACAGATTCTAAAACGTTTTTCAAATAGAAAAGCCTCAGATTCTAAGAATTTTTTTTATAGAAAAAATCTCAGATTTTGAGAAATTTTTCAGATTCAGAGACATTATTCCTATGAAAAGTTCTCAGATTCTGAAACATTTTTTATATAGAAAGTAACTTTTTTATAAAAAACGTCTCAGATTCTGAGACATTTTTCCTTTAGAAAAAGTCTTAGATTCTGAGAAAAAGGCTAATATTTTAAAACATTAATCCTATAGAAAAAGTCTTAGATTCTCAGACATTTTTCTTATAGAAAGTTTTAGATTCTGAGAATTTTTTTTTTTTATGAAATAGGCTCGTTTTTACACATTTTTCTAAAAGACAAAGACGCATTTTAATATTTGACTACAATTTATTTACAATTAGGTACATAAAGCTTCAGGTTCTAAGATATTTTTTCATTAGAATCTTAAGTTGAAAAGTTTTAAATTCTAAGAAAAAATTTTCAGATTTTGAGATTATTTTAACAGAAAAATTTTCAATTTCAAAACATTTTTCTTCCAAAAATTTTGGATTCTTGTTTTTCGAATTTTCTTAAGAAGTTTTTTTATATTGTACTTGTTATTTGATACAAAATCCTAAAATTTGTGAAATCATTTCGGGGGGGGGGGGGGGGGTCCGGGGGCCACTGGGGACCGCCTTAACAGTTAAATATAGAGGATAGGTGTGTTCAGAGAAAATGTTTAAACTAAAAAAATTCTGTGAGTCTGTCATACATTTTGTTGCTCTAAGGGCACTATTAGGGCAGTGAAAGCGGTAGGAACAAATTTTAAAAAATGTCGTTTTGTGTGGGAACCCTCTTAGAAATTGGAGATAGGGTATTAGTTTGTTCCAAAGAAATGTGAAGACGTAAAAATTAATGGGTTCGGTTTTATAAATGACCCTTTTAAGACGCACCATTGGAGCAGTAGAAATGATTTTAAGATTAGAAAATTACAATAAATATTTTTCAAAAAATTATAAAAAATAGTAATAATCGTTATCCCACGATCTTCTTGGGCAAAAAATTTGTAGAATCAAGAGAAGTTTTACTCAAAAAAATTTCCAAAAAATCGAAGAGTACAAACATTTTCAAAAATGAGATCTAAACTTTAAAACTTAAAAATCGCATACTAGAGCGCTTTTAAGAATTTTTTGGGAATTTTTTTTAAATAACGTAAAAAAACAAAAGTTTTGAAAAAAAAAATTTGAAATTTGGACCATTATTGACGAAGTTATGAGTGAAAGAAGTTTAAGTAAAGTAACAAACTACCAATTTTTCAAAATTCGATATCTTTTGTACGGGTCATCAAAAAATCTGAAAATTTACCACGATGGAGTTTTCGAAGGGTACTAAAAACAAATTGGGAAAATCTAAAAAAAAATGCCCCATATATAAAAAAACAATTTCCATTAACATGACAAACCGACATTTAAAATCCTTCTGATGATAACACTAACTGGAGTGTTTGAAATCGGTATGGGAATACCAGAAATGTCTATAATTTTTATAAATTCAATATTTCTTCTGAAATCCTTATAACAAATATAATTAGAGCCCCAGCTCGGTCTAAACTTATAGAAAAAAAACTATAAAAAAAGAGAATTGGTTAAAAATTAGGTGAAAATGCATTTTCTTCACTCCCTTAGATGATAATGAATTTTAAGTACTAAAGGAAGTGATAGAGAAAAACTATGAAGATTTCCGTTCTTTATGGACTCCAATAAACTCGAATTTTTATATTTGAACCCATACATTTTTTGGTTTAGAAAAGTGTTATTTTTGAAAAAAAAAAAATTAAAAAACTTTTTTTTTTTTTTAAATTCATGTTAAGTAAAGTTTTTTACCAAAAGCGCAAAAAAGGTTTTTACAATCATAGGTTGTAAGTGGCTGCTGACGTTTTACGTCAACACACGTAAACTCTGAGGTCAATTTTATAATAATACATTTAATGTTTTTATAGGGACATAACATTTCAATTTGTTATTAAGGGTTTGTGATTGACTAAAAAAATATTCAACCACTTTGTTGAACAAAAATTTTCTTTTTAAACAAAAAGTTTAACTAATTTTAATTTCAATATATATATATATTTTTTTCCTAATAATTAACACCATTACTTTTAAAATGTCCTTCAATTGTACTTTTTATAATATACAACTAAATTATTATTAAACAAATTTAAAAAAAAATTTGTTTAATTTGTGTTCTAAAACGCCTACAAATAATATTGTATAGTTCACTAAATTGTCATTTATATTAACATTGACGTTCAGCCTATTTTCAAAATATACTTTCTTGTATTTCACTTATAATTTCGGTTGATAATTAGGCGTATTCCACAAGGTTTACATTTAGTGCTTATGCACACAAAAATAAAAAAAAAGCCAAAAGAAAAAACTTGCCTCATTAGGCTTAATGTTGAAAGCCATCTATGTATATAAACTTGAATAGATTTCCTTAGGCTTTTCTTTCTGATGGTACTTTACAAGCAAAATTAAAAGAAAAACTCAAATAAATTTCTTCACTTTTTTCGAATCTTTATAAAGTCAGCTTTTGAAAAAGTTTTTACAAGTTAATATGTTAAATATGATATTAATAAATTTTTGTTCGGTCTTTGTGATATTATATTTTTGTTCAACTTTTTAAGGTGTAAATTTTAATTTTTTTAAATTCTATTAAAGAAATATATAAAAAAAGTTTTTTTTATTTTTTTCTGTTTTTTATTTAATTTTTAAATAACCCCTTGAAGATGGTCAGCAATGTTGAGACAATAAAAGAAAAAAATTTAATAAAATATGTTTATATATTTTATTTAATTTTTTTAATCCATTACTTAATGCCGAACAAAATCAACAAACTACGAGAATAAGATTGAAGAACGGTTTTCGAATCTCTGAATTTGAGATTTATTTAGAAGAAAATGGTCTCCGAATCTGAGTTTTTGTTTTTTTAAAGAAAAGGGTTTCAAAGTCTTAGTTTTTTTATTGTTAAAAATAGGTCTCAGAAGTTGAAACTTACTCAATTGGAAGAAGTTCGCAAAATCTGAGACTTTTTCTATGGGAAAAATGTCTTAGAATGTAAGATTTTTTCTATAAGTAAAAGGTTTCAGAATCCCAGAATTTTAGATTTTTTCTATAGGAAAGATGTCTCAGAATCTATGACTTTTTCTACAGGAAAAATGTCTCAAAATCCGAAACGTTTTCTTTAGAAAAAAAGTGCCAGAATCTTAGACTTTTCTTATATAAGCCTTTTTTATAAAAAAGTCTCAGAATCTGAGAAAAACGTCTCAGAATCTGGGACTTTTTCTTTAGGCAAAGTATTTCAGAATCCAAGACTTTTTCTATAGAAAAAAGGTTGTAGAATTTAAGTATTTTTCTATAGAAAAAGGTTTCAGAATCTGATACTTTTTTTGAAGGAAAAAGGTCTCACAATCCGAAACATTTTATAAAGGAAATCTAAGACTTTTTTTGTAGGAAAAATGTATAAGAAACTGAGACTTTTGTATAAAAATGAGACTTTTTTAAAAGAATCTGAGACTTTTTCAATAGGAAAAAGGTCTGAGAATCCAAAATTTTTTTCAGTACGAAACAAATCTAATAGTCTGAGACCTTTTCTATAGAAAAATTATCTTAAAAGTGCTTTAAAATACGACACCTAGAAAAGTTTTACAGTAACTATTTACAGTAATTCAAAAAGTTTTTAGGTAAAGTTGTTTTAAACGTTTTATCGTTTGTTTTTCAAAAAAACTAAATTATTGAAAGATTTATACAGTTGTTAAAACAATCAACTACAAAAATTTACGGAAAAATATTTTTATCAGTTAAATTATTTTTGACTGATTACTCCGTATAATTTTACAGAAATACGGATTGTGTAGTTTGTTATTAAAAAAAAATATTTTTACTCCACAAAATAAAAAATTGTAAACAGTTAAAATAACTGAAATATCATTTGTTTTTACGGAATGTCTAGTCATTTAATAACGTTTAAAAATAACTGAAAAAGTATGTTGTTTTAAATGAAATAAAAGTAGTCCGTTTTTTAAATGGAAAAACGATTGTTTTAAATGTTTTTTCAGTTGAATTTACTTACAAAATATTTTGAGTGGAGACTTGTTCTATAGTAAAAGGTCTCAGAATTTGAGAATTTTTCTGTGGCAAAAATTTCTTATAATTTGAAAATTTTTCTATACGAAAAAGGTCTCAGATTCTGAGAAATTTTTCGACAAGAGACTGTCTTAGGTTCTGAAACAGTTTCCTTATAAAAATAATTTTCTCACGAAAAATGTCTCAGTATCTGATATATTCCATGTAGGATGGATTTCTTCTATTGAAAAATTCTCAGATTTAGACTTTTCTATAGGTCAAATGTGTTAGAATCAGAGACATTTTCGATGTATAAAAAAGCGCACAATTTTGTTTTAAAACAAATAAAAAAATTTATCTAAACGAAATATGATCATGAAAAACAAACCTCCTTGGGCAAAAACTAATAAATTTGTAGATTTTATGGATTTCCATTGCTGGATTTTGAAAAAAAAAAAAATTAATCCTTGTTTTTTGACGTCCGACAAAGGCTAATTTATGATTTTTTTAATTCGATTTGAAAAAAAAAAAAAATTCAAGACCCTAGTAAAAATGATTTTGTATATATCCATGTATAAATTGATACAAAGTTATCTAATTTTATGTATAAATATCTAAACATATAAAATTATATAAAAAATTACTCAGATAAGACCAAAATTCGTATCAAATTTTATAAAAATTGATCTGGAGTTATATCAAATTTTATATAATTTGATACGAATTTTGGTCTTATCTGATTGATTTTTGATATAATTAAATATAAAAAGATATAAGTATGTATAATAAGATGTATTTGTATCAATTTATACATGGCTGTATACGAAACTATTTTTACTATTTTTTTTTTTTTTTTTTTATAAAGAAATAACACTCAGGCAATGATTTGAAAGATAGAAGGGCTTCAGTATGTCAACACTGTAATTGCGCGTGTTGATAATTTTGAGTACAGTTGTTGCATCGCCATCTGTTATTGATCTGGCGAATTATTTTTGAAGCTGTGTTTAATAGCCATTATTTTATTATTTTACTTCGTTGACGTATTAGTGCTATTTATCAACGAAGGAGGGTGCTGCGATAGATATTAGTTATAAATAGAAACTAATAAATATCTGAAAACATTTTGTTCTGCCTGAGCCGGGAATCGAACCCAGGCTTGCTGGCTAGTAGTCCAACGCGCTAACCACTAAGCCACAGCACCCCACTACTAGGGGAAATAAAGTTTTTTTTTGGAAACTATTTTTGGTGAGATTTTTTTTTTTGACAATTATTTTTTTTAATCTCATATTTTCACTCACTGTTAAGTTTGAAAATGTGCTAAACCTATTGGTTCCTAAAAATAAAGTCTTAAAACTAAAATTGCCATATCTCAAAAGCTATGTAAGGTAGAACAAAACGGAGTAAAATTTCGGATCAAAATCAAAATCTGAAGGAAATGACTAACAATGGAAGTCTCCCTAGTGTCACCCGCGGATCTTTATGGAATTGGTTTTATTTTGTAGATCAGAAAAAATAATGGGACACGTAGTTTTTTTTAGCGGCCCAAATTCATATTTAGGGGGTAAAAAGGAGGGGGGAAGGCAAGGTCATTTTGCAGTTTTTTCGTTTATCTCCTATATTATGCAAAGAAACCATACCAAACATACCAAATGAAAGGTTTTTGGAAAACCTATCTACGTGTGCTAAGAACGTGTCCAAAAATTAACAACTTTTCGTCATATTGAGCAAAATACCAAAATTTTATGACATTTTTGTTCATAAGTCGAAAAATATTAATTTCTTTGGCCCGTTTTTAGCACCAAGAGATAGGTATTTTTAATACCTTTAATCTGATACCACACATGCCTATATTAATTTTGTTTAAATAGGCGAAAATCGTAAAAAACTGAAAAAGGTCAATTTCCCCCATACAAATCGACCCCCCCTAAAAATGAGTTTGGGCCGCTAAAAAAATACGTGTCGAATTAATTTTCGTTCGTAACAACATATCCAAATTTCATGAATATCGGAGGGTGACACCAGGGAGACTTCCCTTGTAAGCGAAGAAACGAATATATCCGTGAAAGTGTCTGCTTTATACACAAAATGATCAAAATCTAAAGACACCTGGTCAAAATATACCCTTTTTATCGTGCTGTTTGATGGAAAATATGATATTTATAGCTAACGATCATTAGAGACTAAAGAAAATTAAAATTTTGTTAAAAGGTTTGTTTTTAAACTTAATAGGCCGTAGCTCTTCCAAACAAAATAGATGGATTTAAATTATATTCGGGAAGAACTTAATTGTAAGTCAGATTTTTCACACTCAACTAAAAATATGAAAACTAATACATTTAAAAAATATTAAAAATGCTTTCATGGACTGTCTTTATATATTTTACAAACAAAAACTATTGTATTCGCTGTATGGTTGTTTGTTTGCCTTGTGAACTAACAGCAGGATATATTCTTAGTTAAGTTTAGTTCAGTAAAGTTTACTTTTTTTTTCTCGTTTGCTTGTAAATTAGTAGTTTTTCTTGTAGTAATTATCAACGCCTTTTCAAATAAATAAAATCATTTTATGCCTTAAAGGGTCGTTCGTTTTTTTTTACAAATAAATATTATTATTACTTAAATTTAATAATGATTTAAACTAAAAAAAATAAAATTGAGTGTACTTTTAAAATTCTACTTGATCATTATAATAAATTTTTTTTTCCTTTATTCTTACGCAAGTTTCTTCGTTATTGTATATTAAATTTGTGTCTGTAATTTGCTGTAAGTATGAGTGTGTTTCTTGAAAAGAATTAAAAAAAAATAATTGTTCTCTATTTTCCTTTTCATTAATTTTTCATTTTTATTTTATATTTTCCGTAGGCTTTGTACTATTAACTATGCACAATTAGGTCGACAATAAAACAATTTAATTAGTAACTAACTTATTTCAAATCTAATCGGAGGATTTTTCTTTGACAGAAAAATAAAATTTTAATATTTAAAAGTTTTTATTGTTTTTAATTTTAATGTCTAATCTGAAATAGTTTTTGAGAAGAATTTTTAAATTGAGCTGTTCAAAAAATTTAATGACTTACTGCTTGAATCGTAGGGAAAAAACCCCAAAGGCTTTTTTTGGACAAATCGGTAAAAACTCACTGAAGGTCACAATCAGAAATATTTATATTTTCTTAAGTTTTTGAAGATATTCGTATCATTAACAGGGTTTCAATACCTTTAAAATTAAAATTAGTTTATTATTTTTTGCGAAAGGTCAGAGGTTATTAATTAAATTTTTAATGTTTGGAAAGCTGTATCCCAAAAAATTTAATTTTTTAAATCTTTAAAAAAAGATATAAATTAATGCGGAGGGTCTTCTCTGCATTTTTTGCCCAACAAATTTGAGTGAGCTCTTATTGGTTCCTGAGATACAGATAAAAATGTGAAAAATATTTGGTATATCTTCTAATGTTCTCAACTCACAAGGTCGGTATTGAAAACATTTAAAAGGTATTGACAGCGACTTTAATATGAAATTTATTTAATTTTTTTTTTGCAGAAGGTCAAAGGTCATCATTCCATGATTTAACTTTTGGGAAGATATATCTCAAAAAATTAAATTTTTTTAAAAAAATGTATATTAAAAATGTCACTGCATTTTTTGACAAAATATGTATTTAAATTTTGTTATTAATTTTTTTAAATACACTAAAAATGTTCATTCATTTTCACATTTTTCCGTACCCTAGAAGGGAAAACTTGTACAGAATGAGAAAAAATTTGAAGAGAGTGAAAGGTGCTTGCTCAGAACTTCTCAGTTGCTTTAAAAAACCTGAAAAAGTCATACAAGGAAAGTCTTTGGGCCATGTCCATTAAAGGTGTCCTTACGACTAAGGTAATTTTTCAAAATCACTTTTGAATACGTGGTAGGGTCCAAAATTGTAGTTTAGTATCTAAAAATGAGTGAGCCAAAATTTGGGGACAATCGGATAAAAATAACTCGTGCCGAAAATGGATTGAAGTTTTGGGACACTCTTATGTGATAAAAAACACGTTTTTTCTAGTTTTTTGAAAATTATTGGTATATGTTATTTTTGTTAATTTTTTTGTTAAATAATATGAAAATGGTACTAAATTACCTTTCCAAAAAGGTTAAAAAAATTCAAATCGGATAAAAAATAAGCATTTTATGCATACATGCCCCAGACCATTGCATGGTTTTTAAAGCCAAAATTTTAAAATGTTCAAAATTTCTAGGCAAAAAAATAAAAAAAATTAAATTTTACTTTATAATGTTATTAAATACATGTTATAGATAAAAACTAACAAATATAGTAGTCTAGCTTTTTTTTAATTTGGCGTGGGTAGTGATACAACTTCCGCGGATTTCAAAGAAAATGTGTTTTTCTATGATAATTTAGCAAATATGGGAAAAAATGTTGGCGTACGGACACAACGCCCAAGTGCATATCGCCCAATTTAAAAAAGTCATTCCACCCAAAAAAAATGTGTGTTAGTTGTTGTTGCAAAATTTTTTGGACGATATGGCCAATATTTTTGGGTATTTTAACAATTTTCTTTAAATTTATATAAATTATCAAAAATGTCATATTACCCAAATATCAAAATGTTATATTTATAAAATGTCATAGCACCCAAAAAAATAATCATAAAACTCACACATATTGTTTTTTAACACAATATTTTAAAGTTTTCTGCGTAGCCGGCCTTCGGCCGGGCTTAGGGATTACAAAATCCATGCATTAAGCCCACCCACTCCGCAAACTAAAGTTTTCTAGGTTAGCAGGCCTTTACGCTACCAAATTTGTTATGCCTCAAAAAGGCCTGATAACCAGAATAGCTTTGGTTTGCAAAGAGGGTGGGTTTAATGCATGGAGTATGTAATCCGTAAGCCCGGCCGAAGGCCGGCTACGCAGAAAACCTTTATTAAAAAAACACAAATCATAGAAGTCGTAATTTCGACATTTCGCCCAAAAAAATATTTTGGATTTTTTGACAATTTTGTTTTGGGAGAAATAACATTTTTATACCTATCATTTTGGGCTATATGTCGCAGCGTGGGCGATATGTCATTTACGGTTTTGGGCGATAAGACCTTGGGCGCTATGTCCGTACGCCTTTGCTGGCGTACGGACATAGCGCCCAAGTGCATATCGCCCAATTAAAAAAAGTCATTCCACCCAAAAAAAATGTGTGTTAGTTGTTGTTGCAAAATTTTTTGGACGATATGGCCATTATTTTTGGGTATTTTAACAATTTTCTTTAAATTTATATAAATGATCAAAAATGACATATTACCTAAATATCAAAATGTTATATTTATAAAATGTCATAGCACCCAAAAAAATAATCATAAAACTCACCAAAATTGTTCTTTTTTTTAACACAATATTTTAAAGTTTTTATGCATAGCCGGCCTTCGGCCGGGCTTAGGGATTACAAAATCCATGCATTAAACAAAGTAAAGTTTTCTAGGGTAGCAGTCCTTTACGCTACCAAATTTGTTATGCCTCAAAAAGGCCTGATAACCAGAATAGCTTTGGTTTGCAAAGAGGGTGGGTTTAATGCATGGAGTATGTAATCCGTAAGCCCGGCCGAAGGCCGGCTACGCAGAAAACCTTTATTAAAAAAACACAAATCATAGAAGTCGTAATTTCGACATTTCGCCCAAAAAAATATTTTGGATTTTTTGACAATTTTGTTTTGGGAGAAATAACATTTTTATACCTATCATTTTGGGCTATATGTCGCAGCGTGGGCGATATGTCATTTACGGTTTTGGGCGATAAGACCTTGGGCGCTATGTCCGTACGCCTTTGCTGGCGTACGGACATAGCGCCCAAGTGCATATCGCCCAATTTAAAAAAGTCATTCCACCCAAAAAAAATGTGTGTTAGTTGTTGTTGCAAAATTTTTTGGACGATATGGCCATTATTTTTGGGTATTTTAACAATTTTCTTTAAATTTATATAAATTATCAAAAATGTCATATTACCCAAATATCAAAATGTTATATTTATAAAATGTCATAGCACCCAAAAAAATAATCATAAAACTCACCAAAATTGTTTTTTTTTTTAACACAATATTTTAAAGTTTTTATGCATAGCCGGCCTTCGGCCGGGCTTAGGGATTACAAAATCCATGCATTAAACCCACCCTCTCCGCAAAGTAAAGTTTTCTAGGGTAGCAGTCCTTTACGCTACCAAATTTGTTATGCCTCAAAAAGGCCTGATAACCAAAATAGCTTTGGTTTGCAGAGAGGGTGGGTTTAATGCATGGAGTATGTAATCCCTAAGCCCGGCCGAAGGCCGGCTACGCAGAAAACCTTTATTACAATAAAACAAATCTTAGAAGTCGTAATTTCGACATTTCGCCCAAAAAAAATATTTTGGATTTTTTGACAATTTTGTTTTGGGAGAAATAATATTTTTAGACCTATCATTTTGGGCTATATGTCGCAGCGTGGGCGATATGTCATTTACGGTTTTGGGCGATAAGACCTTGGGCGCTATGTCCGTACGCTAACAAGATATCTGCATATATCCGGTTTCTCAAAAGTTATAGAATTTACATTTTACGCTTCGTTCCGTACAATAATGAAAAAATTTCCCCATATTTGCTAAATTATTGTGAAAAAACGCATTTTATTTGGAATCCGCGGAAATTTTATCACTACCGGCGAAAAATAAAAAAAAATCTTGACTACCATATCTGCTATTTTTAATTGTAAACATGTTTTCAATATGATCACAAAGTAAAATTATTTTTTTTTTTTATTTTTATGCCTAAAAATTTTGAAAATTTTGAAATTCTGGCTTTAAAACCCTTACAATGGCCTGGGGCATGCATGCGTAAAATGCTTGTTTTTTATCCGAATTTAATTTTATTAGTCTTTTTGGAAAGGTAATTTAGTACCATTTTCTTATTGTTTCACAAAAAAATTGACAAAAAATAACAAATACCAACATTTTACCAAAAACTAAAAAAAAGGGTTTTTCTTTCATATAAGAATGCCCCAAAACTTCAATCCATTTTCGGCACGAGTTATTTTTAACCGATTGTCCCCAAATTTTGGCTCACTCATTTTTAGATACTAAAGAACAATTTAGGACCCTACCAGGTGTAAAAAGATGATTTTCGTTTTTAAGGACACCTCTAATGTCCATTGACAAAATATCAGAGCCCATTACCCGCAGTCTTGCTCTTGACAACGCTAGGCAACATCAGACGTAGTGTTCTGTTGTGTCCTCATCCTGAAGACAAACTGCACAAAGAGGGTCTGATAAGACACCTTATCTCGTCAAATGACGAGCTTCTATACGAAACCAGATCCAGAACCATATCCGTTTTAACTATTAGGGCACACTGGGCACGTGCCCAGGGCCCCTTATCTAAAGGGGCCCCGAAGTGACGAATTCGCTTTGCGAAAAGGGAGCATTTTTTTTTTAATTTGTTTCTAAATTAAATTTAACATTTTCTTAAAAAAAAAATTCTCAGAATCTAACAGATTTTTCGTACACATCTGAAACTTTTTCTATAGAAGAAATCTGTCGTATATCAAGTCTCAAATTCAAAGAAATTTTTTCTACATAAAAAGTTTCAGATTGAGAAATATTTTTCGTACAGAAAAAATTTCAGATTCTTAGATTTTAAAAGTCTAAAGATAATAGAAGATTTTCCAAAATAAAAAGATTTTGAGACACTTATCGTATGTAAAATCTCAGATTCTGAGACATTTTCGTATAGAAAAAATCTCACATTCTAAGACATTTTTCGTATAAAATTGTTTTAGATTCTTTGGCATTTTTCGTATAGAAAAAGTCTTAGATTCTGAGACATATATCGTATAGAAAAAGTCTCAGATGCTTAGACATTTTTTTATTAAAAAGTCATATTATGAGACATTTTTCGTCTAGATAAAGTCTCAGATTCAGAAACATTTTCCGCATTGAAGAAGTTTTAGATCTGTTACGTTTTCCGTATAAAAAAATCTCAAATACTGAGAGATTTTTCTTAAATATTTTTCGTAAAGAAATTGTCGCTGATTCTAAGAAATTTTTCGTATAGAAAAAATTTCAGATTATTCTGAAACATTTTTTATATAGAAAAAGTTTCAGCTTCCGAGGCATTTTTTCGTTTAGAAAAAGTTTGAGATTCTGAGACATTTTTCTTATAGGAAAAGTCTCATATTTGAAGATAGAAAAGATCTCATTAAAACCAAATTGTTCTACACATATCATGGTTTTATTAAAGAAAATGACCTCGAGCTAGAATATCCCTACTCAAAAGTTTTTTTTTTAGTTTCTTTGTCTTAAACCAGGTAATAAGATTATTTAAATTTGTACAAAAAAAATGTTTTTTTTTGTCATGCGACTTGTTACTCTCCAGCGGGCCCCCAAATTCTTGTGTGCCCAGGGTCCTTGCCATACCTTAAAGCGGCCCTGTCCAGAACCAACTAAGGTACCGGAACCGTCCGTATAGAAGATATCAGAGTAATTTCTAAGAAGTTTATCTGGATCGCACTAGTCTTCCCTTTTAGGAAAGTTAACACTGAACTTCCTGCCAAACTCTATGCAAGGTGTCGTACTGTCTAAGGGCATGGCAAATATCGAACAAAGTTCCGGAAGCCCATTAAACAGTTTTTCTACCATGTCCTATGTCCTGCATTGTACATTAGCGCGTCCCGAATCCGGCTCTTTTTCGAATTTGAAAATGCTTGCCCCCTCAAAAGATGGGGATTTAGGACCCTTTTACGGGAAAAATAACAAAAAAAGTTTTGGACAAAAAACCAGTTGGCTACCAGCGGCTAAAGATTGCAATCTTAGTCCATTTTGAAAATTTTTTTTTTTTGTTTTTTAAAAAAATGTATGCCAAAAGTTGCACAATATAGAGTACATTCCTGGAAAAATACTAATAAAATTTCCATGGAGTAATTTTGGTGCAGCGTTGCATCTTAAAGATGAAAAGTGTGACTTAAAATTTTTTTATTTTTTCTTTTAAGCTAAATTGGTCTCAAAACCTGCGCAAAAAAGATCACATTCTAGGAATATTTGTCAAATAGGAGGTAGAAAAAAAAACTTACAAGTTTTTCTTGTAATTTTACAAGTTTTTTTTTTAGTGTAGTCTCCACCAGACCACCGCCGCGCATATCGCAAAAGATCTAATGACTGCTAGGTACATCCAGTGCACCCCCGTAGGTTTTAGACCTTTAGTTTTCCCAAAAGCTTTTCTACACTACCAGAAAATACGGTGCGCCCGAGATACCTTAACGTGTTTTTCCACTTTGGTTTACTATCCAGAGTGGTCGCTAAATACTTTACATCTGTGGACAGTTGAGAAGTAACACCCTTCAGCGTAGGAAGCTTAAGACCCACGAGTGTTGTCTTAGCTGGATTCACGGACAATGCCTGTTGCACCAGTTGTCCATCAAGACTACAACAGTCTGCATTTTATTGCAGACCAATTTAAGAGAATTTCAAATAACTAATGCACACAGATCGTCCGAATACGCCTGTACGTGAACACTCAGAAACTATATTTCCACCAGAAGTGAGTTGACTACAAAACACCACAGTAACGGAGAGAGGATACCCCTTTGGGGCAGCCTCTGTTTACCTCAACCGTGACTTTTGTGCCACATTGAATTTCAATGGTCAACAATCTATCAGATATCAGAGAGCATAAAGTAGATCCATTTGATAAGAATTGGATCCACACCATGCTCTTCAGCCGAAGCCTTCATTGAGTCAAAGGTGGCATTATCAAATACACCCAAAGTGTAGTTCTGTTTATCAAGGCCCTCCTCAATCTTGAAAAAAAAAATTTGTTACCGACATAATAAATATTTCAAATTTTGAAAAAGTGTATATTCTTTCGAATTTTTAGACATTAAAATATTTGTCTTGTAACAATTTAAGATTTAGTTAATATCTTTAAAAATTACAAGAAAAAAATAAAAATCTTAAAATTCAAAATGATATTGAATTTTTATAAATTAGATGAATGGTGCAATACTACTCCCGAATCGGGCACATTGTCTCAAAAATTTGTATTTATATCTTTTAAATTCACCGTTTGAGAAGAGAACACGCCATTATAACATTTTCTATTTACCGGCCTTTTTCAATTTAAAACCAGTTTCAAATGTAAACTTTAAATGCGTTTTCTGCCAAATCAAATATTTTGAGTTATGCCACTATACAAGTAAATGAGCGATATGTAGTCAAACAATAGCGGAATTTTGTTACGTTTTTAAAAGTAGACACGCATGTGTTATCATATTATCATGCCTAAATAATACAAATATTGTATTAGTGTCATGCGATTACAAATTGAAATAGCAATTATTTTAAATTATACATTAAAGCTTAATGAATTTTTTTAAAATATTCAATAAATATATTAAAATACATTTGTATTTATAAATTTAAATAATTGAAAATTTACCTTTTTGTTTATTATTATTCAGTAGTAGTTTTGTTTTATGGTGTATTCTAAAAGTAAACAGAAACAAAATCCAATTATTATTATAATGCACTTTTTTTTTTTTTGTTAACATAAAATTTGTATGGAATTATAGAGATAAATATGTAAAAAATATTATTTTATATACATAAGTATGTATGTGTACCTTAACGAAAACAAAAATCAATTTAATTATTTACACTTTATAATGATTGAATTTATAATATTTATTATCATAATTATTTTTTTATTTTTTCGTATTTAAATTTAATTTAAGCAATACAAATAAAATGTACATTATAGTTTGAACACATAAGTATTTGAAATTGCATTTACACTCTCAGAAAGTATACAAATATTGTTAACAACATCTCTTGAACGCATTCAAATAAAAACTAAATTTAATTTGTCAACAACACAAAAGCACAACCGCACAATTCAAATGTAAGTCATACAGATGAAATGCATTGTAGATTTAACAAGTAAAAAAGTAAATTTCAGCCATGCTGAATATATTTATACCCTCCACAATGTAAAAAAGATTATTATTGGTAACAAATATTTTGAATAGGTTTATTCTAGCTCGAGGTCATTATTTTCTTTACTAATTAAAACTGTGATATTCTCATAGAATAATTTTCAAGAAAATTATTTTTCTAATTTAAATTTATTTAAGTTGGTCATTTTTTGCAGTGGGAGTAGAGTCGAATATGTATTAATATTTTAGTTTGATCATTAACGATTTGTCATTAAAATTCCTTTGTTACTTGTAGTATTGGGTTTTTATGTTTGCTAAATAATCTTGACAATGGAATTTGACAAATTCCGAAACACGTGTCGATTAAGTCTTGCAAAAAATGAGCTACACAAATAAATGTAGAACAGTAAAATAATTTACTTGACAATTATTCTATGAGAATATCATAGGTTTAATAAGTAAAGAAAATAATGACCTCGAGCTATAATAAACATACTCAAAATATAATATTTTAAAGGTCGAATAAAAACAATTTTTATTTTTTAATAAAAATTAATCAGAATTAGTAACAAATTTTTTTATTGATTACACTGTGTCACAAATCTTCAACAAAGTCGTGACCAAATAAATCTGATACCTAATCTTTATGTAAAATTGTTCGCTGAATCCGAATGTGAAGTCAGAATGGTCAAAAGTGAAACAGTTTTCGAGATATTGCAAAATTACCGTTATTTGCGTTTTTAAAAATTATGATATGACTTTAATAAAAGTATCTTTCAAAATATTTGACGGATTTTTTATATATTTTTTTTGTTGAAAGATAATAAAATTACTAAAACAATCATGGGTCGTGTGATAAAATTGGTCAAGAAATAACTGATTGTGAGATACAGTGATCCAAAGTTAAAATTTCGCAAAAATTCTATTGATTTTTTGCAATTTTGCTCTTTTCAACTTATTTTTATACCCTCCAACCACAGTATGGGGGTATACTCACTTTGTCATTCCGTATGTAACGCATCGAAATATCGGTCTAGGACCCCATAAAGTATATATATTATTGATCAGTGATCGATTCTAAGACATTCTAGCGATGTCCGTCCGTCCGTCTGTCCGTTCGTCCGTCCGTCCGTCTGTCCGTCTGTAGAGGACACGATACAGTCCAAAATAAAAGAACTAGACTTTCGAAGTTTGGCACGAATATGTCTTATATTCCTAGGCAGGCTAAGTTCGGAAATGGGCAAAATCCGACCAAGGGGAAAAAAGTTCCCCTTTGGAGAACTAAACCAACCTTTGAAAAACGGTATTTTTTTGCAGGGTTTTTTGTACCTTCTTTAAGCAAATGCAACATTTTCATGTCAGAGGAAGCTCAAAACTCTGCATGTGGACCCAGCGGATAAAAAAAAATTGACCCGCCCCTTTTGTGGGCGTGGATATGAAAAATGTATTTTAATAATGATTAATTGGATTAAATAATTGGTAGAACCATAATAAATCCATTTGCTAACATCTATCGCATGGGAAAGGTGTCAGCCAATGTCTCCACCCAAGCCCCCCAAACCACACCGCCCCTCACCCACCGAAAAAAGGCGCCCCTAATTTTTTTTATGTTTTTTTACACTTTGGAGGGTATAAAAGATTCGGCACAGCCGAATTTAACACTCTCACTTGCTTTAAACTTATATTGTTAAAAAAAATCCTCGATTTTTGTCTTTTTTTGGTCAAAAAATATGTTTGTACTTGCTTAAATACCATTTGGTGTTCAATTATGTTTACACATGTCAACCAGCAGCCGAATTAAAGCATTTTGTATATTTAGGTTATGTTGAATGTAGAGATGGGCACGTGAGTGACTTTTGACTCACACTCACTGACGCTCACGACAGGAATTTTTAAATCACGCACACTCACTCACGAGCATATTTCTTCTACTCACACTCACTCACAATCACGTTAGTAAATTTAATACTACCCACACTCACGCAAGCTTCACTCACACTCACGTTGACTCACACTCACGAAACTCTTATTTATACAAATAAAATTAAAAAACTAAAATTTCTAAAATCTAAATGTTGTTTTTTTATTTTTAGTACCAAAAGGTACATAAAAATAAAATGTATTTATTCGGCCTTTATATATGTATATATATTCGATTAGAGTTTTATTCTAGTTCGAGGCCCAAAAATATTTCTATTTATGATATTGTCATAATAGAGTATTTTTAATTTATTGCTTTAAAAAAGTTACTATCTCATAGTATGTCTGTACTGATCAGTTTCATCCCCACTAAAGGAATCTTCAGCAGACTTTAGAGAATCATCGTTGGTCAATCAAACATCAAACCAGACATAATATTTGATATATTTCCCAAGTTATATGAGAAGTACTATTATGAAGGTCCGAAATCTGTTTTCCAACAAAAATAACTCGTTTAAAGCAAAAATTGTATATATTAAATCACCGTCGGTAACTATTAATATATGTGTTGCTGTTATTTTACAATAACAACAGTGCCTAACCAAACAATAGTGTTGGTAGGATAAGTCGTACTAAACTTTGTGTTAAATGTTGTTTTTTTATTTTTAGTACCAAAAGGTACATAAAAATAAAATGTATTTATTCGGCCTTTATATATGTATATATATTCGATTAGAGTTTTATTCTAGTTCGAGGCCCAAAAATATTTCTATTTATGATATTGTCATAATAGAGTATTTTTAATTTATTGCTTTAAAAAAGTTACTATCTCATAGTATGTCTGTACTGATCAGTTTCATCCCCACTAAAGGAATCTTCAGCAGACTTTAGAGAATCATCGTTGGTCAATCAAACATCAAACCAGACATAATATTTGATATATTTCCCAAGTTATATGAGAAGTACTATTATGAAGGTCCGAAATCTGTTTTCCAACAAAAATAACTCTTTTAAAGCAAAAATTGTATATATTAAATCACCGTCGGTAACTATTAATATATATGTTGCTGTTATTTTACAATAACAACAGTGCCTAACCAAACAATAGTGTTGGTAGGATAAGTCGTACTAAACTTTGTGTTAAATGTTGTTTTTTTATTTTTAGTACCAAAAGGTACATAAAAATAAAATGTATTTATTCGGCCTTTATATATGTATATATATTCGATTAGAGTTTTATTCTAGTTCGAGGCCCAAAAATATTTCTATTTAGAAATATTTTTGGGCCTCGAAATATTTTTGGGCCTCGAACTAGAATAAAACTCTAATCGAATATATATACATATATAAAGGCCGAATAAATACATTTTATTTTTATGTACCTTTTGGTACTAAAAATAAAAAAACAACCTTTAACACAAAGTTTAGTACGACTTATCCTACCAACACTATTGTTTGGTTAGGCACTGTTGTTATTGTAAAATAACAGCAACACATATATTAATAGTTACCGACGGTGATTTAATATATACAATTTTTGCTTTAAAAGAGTTATTTTTGTTGGAAAACAGATTTCGGACCTTCATAATAGTACTTCTCATATAACTTGGGAAATATATCAAATATTATGTCTGGTTTGATGTTTGATTGACCAACGATGATTCTCTAAAGTCTGCTGAAGATTCCTTTAGTGGGGATGAAACTGATCAGTACAGACATACTATGAGATAGTAACTTTTTTAAAGCAATAAATTAAAAATACTCTATTATGACAATATCATAAATAGAAATATTTTTGGGCCTCGAACTAGAATAAAACTCTAATCGAATATATATACATATATAAAGGCCGAATAAATACATTTTATTTTTATGTACCTTTTGGTACTAAAAATAAAAAAAACAACATTTAACACAAAGTTTAGTACGACTTATCCTACCAACACTATTGTTTGGTTAGGCACTGTTGTTATTGTAAAATAACAGCAACACATATATTAATAGTTACCGACGGTGATTTAATATATACAATTTTTGCTTTAAAAGAGTTATTTTTGTTGGAAAACAGATTTCGGACCTTCATAATAGTACTTCTCATATAACTTGGGAAATATATCAAATATTATGTCTGGTTTGATGTTTGATTGACCAACGATGATTCTCTAAAGTCTGCTGAAGATTCCTTTAGTGGGGATGAAACTGATCAGTACAGACATACTATGAGATAGTAACTTTTTTAAAGCAATAAATTAAAAATACTCTATTATGACAATATCATAAATAGAAATATTTTTGGGCCTCGAACTAGAATAAAACTCTAATCGAATATATATTTCTAAAATCTTTTAAAATTTTCAGCAAAATTTAAATTTCATCCAAATTTTACATTTTTATACCCTCCAACCACAGTATGGGGGTATACTCACTTTGTCATTCCGTTTGTAACGCATCGAAATATCGGTCGGGGACCCCATAAAGTATATATATTATTGATCCATGATCGATTCTAAGACATTCTGTGAATGTCCGTCTGTCCGTCCGTCCGTCTGTATGTCTGTCTGTAGATGGCACGATGCAGTCCAAAATAAAACAGCTAGCCTCGAATATGTCTTGTGGTCCTAGGCAGGTTAAGTTCGTAAATGGGCAAAATCGGACCAGGGGGAAAAAGTTCTCCCTTGAGGAACTAAACCAACCGCTGAAAAATACGATTTTTTTTTTACGTGTTTTTTTATATTTTTGTTAAACAAATGAAACAAATTTATGCAAGAAGAAGTTCAGAGTAATAATAATAATAATAGTTTTGATCACATGATCAATTATTTTTATTTATTCTTTCTATTTATTTACAACTCATTTTTTTAATAAATTCAACCTAACCGAGAACTGGTAACAATGACCGTCGTCTCGTTGTAGCGAAAAAACCAAGGGCTCTGGTGGGAATCGAACCCACGACCCCCACGTTGAAAGGCTAGCACGCTACCAACTAGCCTACGGGGGCCCCTTTCAGAGTACTGCACTAGGACCGGGGGGACTAAAAAATTTTGTTTTTTTTTTGCCCGCCCCCCTTTTTAGGGCGTGGATATAAAAAATAGTTTTAATAATGATAAACCTGTATTACTTTAGTGCAAAAAGCATAATAAATAAATTAGTAAACATTTTTCGAGAGGGGAGAGTGTCCCCCACTGCACCAACCGAAGCCCCCTCCCAAAAAAATACGCCGCTGATTTTTTTTAAATGTTGCAGGGTATAAAAGATTAGGCACAGCCGAATTTAACACTCTTATTTGTTTTCTTCTTTTTTCGGACGAAATCTAAAATTAAGTAAAATTTTACAATTTTTTGGTGATTTTTTTGGTACGAAAGGAAATATGAAGAGAAAATAAATCACGCAAACTCACGCAAAAAAATCGACTCACGCACACTCACTCACGCTAAAATCTTACTCACGCATTTTTTTTCTCCACTGACACTCACTCAGAATCACGTGAGTAAATTGAATGTACTAAAATTTTTGAGGTGTCCTTAAATTTTCATTCATAACTTTTGAATCGCTAAACCGATATCGCTCAACTGCAATTCCAAACTTCTCGGGAGAACTTCCAATAAATATGTTAAGTTTCAGTCATCTCCGTGCAATATTTTGGCCGTGATCACCATTTCCACAGAGAGACAGACAAACATGGCTAGAATGTCTTAAAATCGATCGAGGAGGGGATCATGAATATATATATTTTATGGGATCCCAGACCGATATTATGAGGCATTCCACACCAAATGTCCAGCGAAAAAGAACATGGGTACCGCAAACTTCTGAATAGGTTGTATGGATAGCCCTATATGGAACTTAGAACTTAGAAAATTGCGATTTTGGTTTTTCAATTTTTCAAAAACTGGGCTTAGGAGGCGTGGTCAAATATCTGGAAAATGGTAAATTTTGTGCCGAGTTTCCTTGATTAAATATTTATTACATTAAAACGGAATGCACCACCATCTTAAGAATTTACATTCTTATATAGTTTTGTATGGGCTATCGATTAAAATTTTTTTTTTTGGAAAATTTTCAGAACCCGTTCTGAAGTTTTCCATTTTTATAAAAATGTCATTTATCAAAAATCCGGCTGCTTTTTTTTTTAAGTTTAGATGTTTGTCCATCCACACAAAAAAAATCAGACATGCGTTTTTCGTTTTTTTCGAGAAAATCGCATTTGAATTTTAAATTTCATAACAATTTAATAATTTCCTTGTATTTTCTTGTTTCAACAGAGCGTATGAGTAATATTTAAGCAATTAATAATACTCATTCGCAACGTTAAAACAAGAAAATACAAGCAAATTACAAAATTGTTATGAAATTTAAAATTCATTTGCGATTTTGTCGGAAAAACGCGTGTCTGAATTTTTTTGTGTGGATGGACAAACATCTAAACTTAAAAAATAAAAAAAGTGGCCGGATTTTTGATAAATTGACTTTTCAAAAAATGGAAAATTTCAGAACGGGTTCTGAAAATTTGCCAAAAAAAAAAAAAATTAATCGATAGCCCATACAAAACTATATAAGAATGTATTTTTTTTTTTTGAGATTGTGGTGCATTCCGTTTTAATGTGATAAATATTTAATTTTTTAACTCGCCACAAATTTGACCATTTTTCCAATATTTGACCACGCTTCTTAAGCCCAGTTTTTGAAAATTAGAAAAACCAAAAACTTAATTTTCTTAGCTCCATTTAGGGCTATCCATACAAGCTATTCAGAAGTTTATGGTTGAGTTGAGTTGAGTTGAGGGTGGGTTGTACAAGCCTAAAAATAAGTAAATTTTTCTAGGCAAGTCCATGGCGCTCAGACTTAAAATAGTCCATTGTACCGTACCCTGAAGTTTATGGTACACGTGTTTTTTTTCGCTGGACATTTGGTGTGCCTCATATATACTTTATAGGGACCTAGACCGATATTTCAATGCGTACACACACACGGTGAGTTGGGGGTATACTATACTGTGGTTGGAGGGTATAAAAAAAAATTAAAATCTTTTGAATTTTAATGTTTTTGATGATATTTATTGGCAAACATTAATGAAAACAAAGCTCACATGGAAGAAACCTAAAATATCAAGGAAAGGACACAAACTGTTTCAGAATTTAATCACAAAGTCAATCAGGTTGAAACATCTTCATTCGTGACAAGTGCCTGAACATTTCTTGGAAAAACCCTAAACAAACATAAAACTCATCAAAAATATTCCGAATTTCTGTTAAACGCTTGCAATATTCGAAATTCAATTGTGTGGAACCAACAAAAAGAATAAAAATCTAGAAGCGTTTGTCTGGCATCCAGAGGCTCTCTGGTAGATGTCTGACTTATAGTAAGCGGTCTTATTATTCCAATGCGTTCTGCTAGACCATTGGCCCTTTTTAGGGTTAAAAGATACACACAGAAAACAAATTTGCTAATTTCCAACTGAAATTCAGTTGTTGCAACAAAAATTCCGTTGATGCATTTGTATTAAGGTTAAAACAACTAAATATCGGTAGTTACAACTAAATTTTGTTAATACAACAGTCTAAAAAATTCGTCTGTCACAGTGAAATTTAGTAGCAGTAACCGAAATTTGAGTTGCTACAACTGAAGAATTCAGTTGGAAATTTATTTTTCTTTGTGTACCTAATTTAATTACACTGTAAGTAAAAAATGACACACCAAAACGCCGAGACATGTCAACCTTATTTTGGGTCGTCGAATCCGGTGGTGTACCCCGTTTTGAAAAGTTAGCTCAAAATCCCTAGATATTTTGATTTTAAATTTGTAGTAGATTTAAGGCGATTTTTCATTTTATTGATATGAAAAAACTTAAAAAACTTGTTAAAAACTTGTTATTTGTCAAAATTTATATCTAGAAATAATAGACGTCCATTTTCAAGCGGACATGGAACATTACTTGCTCTCATTTTGATGAAATTTATAATTTTTTTTTTTTGGGTTTATTAAATTTTAACTGTGCATTTGCAAATTTAAAATCGAAATATCTCGTTATTTTGAGATAACTTTTTAAAACGGAGTATACCACTGGATTCTTTGACCCAAAAATAAGTGGGGTGTCTCGGCGTTTTTGTGTGTCATTTCAAAAGTTCAAATTTTACTTACAGTGTTATTGAAAATATATGAGTTTAAATATGTTCACCGAAAAAAATTCCTGCCTTATATGTACGAAAACGTTCGTACATTGTACGAAAAATTTCGTTGTTTCGCACCACGAAATTCTTGCATACAATGTACGAAATGCACGAAATTTTTTCGTAAAATAAACGAAATTATTTTTGTATTTTACAAAAAACTTTCGTAAAATAAACGCAATAAATTTTTGTGTTTTACGAAAATTTTCGTAAAATAAACGAAATATTTTTTTTGTTTTACGAAATTATTTCGTAAAATAAAAAATCTTTTGTAAAAAAAAAATCGTTAAATAAACGAAATTGCATGTAAAAATTCTTTCTTGAGAATAAGAACAACGTTTTGACAGCAACATTTCCAAGCAATTAATTGTTTCTTCTTAACAGAGACTTATAAGATTTCATTTATTATTTACAGTGATTTTGTTTAAGGCTACGTTCACACTACAAGAACTTATGATGATATGTTGAGATGATTTTTTTTGTAAAAAAAAACATCTCAACATAAAAAACTTATATCATCAAGCCTCAAATTTTATTTGATCCGATTATCCTCAAATTTTAATTGATCCTTAAAATAAATAAAAACCAAGTGAGGGCTTTAAATTCGGCTGTGCCGAATCTTTTATATCCCAAATAAGTAAACAAATTATCAGAGTTATCATTATTGAAATTAATTCTTTATACCCACGACCACAAGACATTTTCTAATCCCCTGGGTCGAAGCACAGTATTTAAATTTTTTTTGACATAAAAATGTTTCATTTGTTTAACAAAAATGCAAAAAAAAACACTTTAATAAAAATTAAGTTTTTCCGAGGTTGGTTTATTTCTTAAAGGGGATTTTTTTTGCATGGACCGATTTTGACCACATACGAACTTAACCTGCTGATGACCAAAAGACTTGTTCGTGCTAAACTTCAGGAGTCTATCTTTTTTATTTTGGATGGTATCCGTGTTTTATGCAGACGGACATTAATAGAATGCCTTAGAATCTATCATGGATCAATAATATATATACTTTATGGGGTCCCCGACCGATATTTCGAAGCGTTACACGAAATGACAAAGTGATTATGCACCAAAACTGTAGTTGGAGTGCATAAAAACACCCTTTAAGCATGCATTTAAAGATTTCTTCTTTTTTCATTAGTTTCGAAAAAATACAAAATTCTTTATTATTTTCGTAATATAAAGTCCACTTTCGTATATTTTACGAAATAAGTTTTTACGAATTATTTTCGTAAAAATACGAAAGTCTGTACACTTTTTTTGTAATATGTAGTCAACATTCGTATATTTTACGAAAGAAGAACTTGCATTCTTTTTTTCGTTACTTTCGTAAAATTAAAAAAGTTTTTACAAATTTTTTTTCGTAATATGTAGTCAACATTTGTAAATATTACGAAAAAAATATTTACTAATCATTTTCGTTACTTTCGTAAAAATACGAAATTCAGTACTAAAGTTTTTCGTACTAAGTAGTCAACTTTCGTGTATTTTACGAAAAAACAAAGTACGAAACTTTTTTTCGTAAAACGTTGCATGGATTTTTTTCGGTGTTCATATAGAATTGTCTAATGACAGCCCTCATGGCACTGGTCATAAATTGCGGAAAACACAACTAGAGTCCGGGGCAGTGGGGGATACCTCCCCCTCTAGAAAAATGTTTAGTAATTTATTTATTATGCTCTTTGCACTAAAGTGACACAATTTTATCATTATTTATACTATTTTTTATATCCACGCTCTTAAAAGTGGGACGGGCAAAAAAAATTGAATCCCCCCGGTCCGAGTGTTTAACAAAAATATTTTTTTCTAACAAAAATAAAAAAAACACGTAAAGAAATAGTAATTTTCATAGGTTGGTTTAGTTCCTTAAGGGGAACTTTTTTCCCCCGGGTCCGATTTTGCCCACTTACGAACTTAACCTTTCTATGACCATAAGACATATTCGTGCAATATTTCAGCACGCTAGCTCTTTTATTTTGGACTGCATCGTGCCATCTACAGACTGACGGACGAATAGACGGACATTCATAGAATGTCTTAAAATCGATCATAGATCAATAATATATACACTTTATGGGGACCCCGACCGGTATTTCGATGCGTTAAAAACGGAATGACAAAGTTTGTATACCCCCATATTGTGGTTGGAGGGTATAAAAAAAAAATTAAAGTCTTAAAGATATCTATAGTTTTTATGGTCAAAATTAATCGAAAATTTTCATTTCTAAATTTTTTTTAAAAAATTTAAATTTTTTAAAATCGATTACTCAAAACTAGTTGAGTTGAGTTGAGGGTGGGTTGTACATTGTAGGCTTGTACAATGTACAAGCCTAAAAATAAGTAAATTTGCGCTCAGTAAATTTGCACCCTGGCGCTCAGACTTAAAATAGCCCATTGTACCGTACACTGAAAAGAAATATTAAGTAAGGGTGATAAAAAGTTGAGAAGAAAAAGAAAGAATTTCTCAGTTGCTTTCATAGACTTGAGAAAATCAGACAAGGGAAGTCCATGGACCATGTCCATAGACAGAATATCAGAACCCAATATCCGCAGTCTAGCGTTGAGAACGCTGGACAACAACAGATGTAACGTTCAGTTGTGTCATCATCCTCAAGACAAGCCACACATAATGGGTCTGATAAGACACCAAATCTCGTCATATGACGAGCACAGGCATTGTGTCCCGTAGTTTAGCCAGTAAGTCTGCGACAGTCTATTCTACTGAGGCTGAGTGGATAGTTAGCGACTTTCTTTTCTGGCTTAATCACAAAACGTTTGGTATTCTTGCATGCGAACTCATTTGACCAATTTTCCATGAAAGTTGCTTTCATATGAGAGTTGATCCAACGCATCAGCCATGTCAAGCCAATACCAATTTGAGGTACCGGATTGTAAGGAATTATATCAGAGCCAAGATTTGCCAAAGAGATGGCAATCTTGTTTCCCCGTATTCCTCTATGACCCGGAACCCACAGAAGACTTACGATATTCCCACATGAGACCTCATTGAGTCTGCGTTTATTCCTGTGCTCAGTTTCTGTAACTATGCGAAAACTTTTCGCATCGAGAAAAATAAAACAATATTGTAGTCATTTAGTTTTTAACAAGGTGACTACAATCTTGCTAATGTAAAAAACATCGAATCCGAAAAAAATGCAAAGCTATGTTTTTAAATCACTCTGTTAAGTATAAGATGACTATAATGTTCATTTATTTTTTTCGATGCGGAAACTTCTCGCATAGTTACAGAAATCGGGTACTGGACAATTTTGGACGAAGTGACTGGAGATTCAAGTGCAATGAGCGCAGCCTGGCTGTCACTGCAAATACTGATTCTCCGATTACTCCATCTGTTCCTAATTCAAGTTAGTTAACTTGGAAAAACTTGGTGTGCCAATTGCATTTAAAGCATACTAGAACACATCAAAAAATTAGCGAAATTGAAGGGGGTGTGTCTAAAGTTGTGGGATTTGGCATGGAATGCCCCATATGTATTTATCCCTTACAAAACTGTAATTAGTTTCATATGAAAATGTAACTAATTAATAAACAAATTTGCAAACTTAAACTTTATTTTTTTGTTAAATTGGCTTTATTTAAATTATAAACACTAGAATAATTCTTCAAATAAAAAAAGAGCATAGCGACACGTTGTCATATAGGCAATTAAAAAACAGTCCAAAGATCAAATAAAAGCGATTTCAAAGGAAAAACAACATATGAGGGGGAATTTGTTTCATGCGCAGTTTTTTTCGGTGAAAATATGAATGAAGAAACACTTTCAAAGTAATATGAACTTTAATTTGGTAATTCATGGTAACGTGCTTGTATGTAATGTTAATTAAAACCGTGACATTCATGTGGATAATTTTATAATAGCAGCGAATAGGAGACAATGTTGAACAGAGATTTTAGCTACAATTTAAGTTATGAGTAAAAGAAGTTTTATTAAAAGAAAAAACTACCAATTTTTGAAAATTCGATATCTTTTGAATGGGTCATCAAAAAAATTTGAAAATTTACCGGATTAGATTTTCCTAAATTGGG
Source organism: Pegoplata infirma (assembly GCA_963921195.1). Lineage (NCBI taxonomy): Eukaryota > Metazoa > Arthropoda > Insecta > Diptera > Anthomyiidae > Pegoplata > Pegoplata infirma. The sequence goes on along the minus strand of OY992537.1, from coordinate 80,275,778 downwards.
AAAATATAATTTTGGGAGTGGTTTCACTTAACTTAAAACTTTTTGCATTAGGAGTTATTTCACTGCACCAATTCTTTGTTCTGAGCCACATATTTAAGTTTTAATGAAATAACAAACAAGAAATATCGATAAAAGAAATCTGAAAAACTCAATGTCCCATACTGCAATTACAAGAATTTGCCAAACTCATAAAAATACTTTTGTTTAATCAAAAAATTATGCATTTAAAATTATTCTTTATATTCAGACAGAAAGAACAACTGTCTGTTAAGTTAAAAAAAATATTCATAATTTTCAAAGTATAAAATAAAAGCATGACATGTAATCCTCCTTTACTACGTACACTTGTCATTTTATTATATGTGTCTACACAACTTTGGTGACACTTAGCAAAATGAAGTTTATGTTTTATCAAAAAAATATATATATATATTTTTTTTGTTTTAACTCAAATATGAGGAGTATTATTATTTAAACAGAATTTATGACATGTGTTTTATATGTATTTTTTTGGATTTATATTTTTTTGTTAAATCCAATGTTATTTTTTTATGATGGGGTGGGTGCTGCTACATTCGCGCGACAATTGATTTATGAAGTAAACACTTGCTGGAGGGGTCTTAAATACAACTGCGACAATAAGTGATAATAGCTTAAGTCAATACAAGAGAATATCAAACTTCTTGAATATTACACTATACAACAAATTTTAGGGCACCGCCTTAAGCATTTTTTTTTTAAACGTATATTTTGTAGTGCAATGTCGGGAAAAAGTCCGAAACCTTCGATATTTAAAAAAAAAATATAAAAATTGTACTCTAAGTTACTAAACTTTTAAGCCATAATACGAGATGTGATCCCAATTTGTTCTATTTTTTCTTTTTTTTTAATTTTTAAAATTGTACTTTTTTACCATGTTTGATATTGACCGCAATTTCACCATGATATATTTATTTGGATTTAGAAATATGTAGGTCTCACAAAGTTTTAGGATAATCGGACATGGCTAAGGTGTGGCGCATCGGCCATGAAGTTTAAAAACAAATTACACGTGAAAATATGTCTTTTTATTAATTTTCAAAATTTTTTTTTATATTTTGAGTTAAGTTTGAATTTAAATCGTTACAAAATTATGATTTAGAGTAAAGTGCCTCTCCTAAAGGTACTAAAAACTAAAATCGGTTGAAAATCAGACATGATCTTACAACTTCACAAGGCATCTAACGTGTACTATACCACTTGATTAAGAAATACGAGTCCCATTTTTGAAATTTATTGAAATTATCTACTGTAATAATATTGTGTAATATTTTTCTGATTTTTCTGATTTTTCCAGATTTTTTTTTTTTTTTTTTAATAAAAATTTAAAATTGGAGAATTAAAAACAGTGTTGAAAAATGCAGGCATTTTTTTCATTAATTTAAAACATGTTACCAAAACACAATATGAAAAATACTTTCCATCCAATCACATTTGAACTTGAATAATAAAAAAATGTTATAGCAGTAGAAAATTTCAATTAATTTCTAAAATGGTACTCGTATTCCTAAATCAAGTGGTCTGCCACCCGTTAGATGCCAGGGGAAGTTGTAATAACTTGGCTGATTTTTAACCGATTTTTTTTATCGCCTTATTAGGGATATATTTAACGCCAAATTGCAATTCTGTAACTCCTTGAACTCAAACTTAACTTAAAATATCAAAAAAATTGAGAAAACGGAAAATAAATAGTTTGTTCTCCGTTTTTTTTTAATTTCAAGGCCGATGCGACACACCTTACCCATGTCCGATAATCCTAAATGGTTGTAAGACATATTTCTACAACGAAATGAATATATTTAGGGTTAATTACAGTCAATAAATACACTGTGCTACAAAAAACACAAAATCAAATATACTTTTAAAATGAGGTAGTTAAGGTTGTAGGTCTTGTCGAAAAGATCACAAAAATACCCATCAAACTTGCCAGACACCCTCAAATTTTAAAGTTATTGTCAAAAAACGATTTTTTGGGACTTTTCTCACTAAACCACGTGTAACTTAATAATTTTCCAAACGATTTTCAATTTTTAACTGTTTTGGATAGAAGAAGGATAGGGCTTTTCATGTGTGTGAATTGGTCTATACATATAAAAAAGATATGCATTGATTTTTTTAACATCATCTAATTTTTTGTTATTTTTTGAAAATTTTTTAAGTTTATCGATTTTTTTCTGTTATAGTTCGTTCAACAACATTCAAATTTATAAACGTATTCTTGAAGAAAATTTAATTGTGAATACGATGAGTTTTTTGCCGAAAAAATCGGATAACAATTGACAGAGTTGAGATCATTTTTCTAAAAAAGAAAATTAAGATTTTGCTTGAAATTGCCGTTCGGATAACCCAGGCAAAAAAAATAACAAAATAAACGAACATACTAAAAGACCGCGTATCATTATTTGAAAGGTTTTTTGGCTTCTTGAATCCGAATTCGACCTTGAAATTACGCTATCTTATTAAGTTTTTGATATATCAATTTATGTTAAATATCTCAAAAACCTGATAAGATAAAGCAATTTAAAGGCCAGATTCGGATTCAGAGCGCCAAAAACCTTTAAAAATATTGTACATGACCTCTTATGATAAAATTATTTTTTTGCATGGGATATCTGAAAGGCGATTTCCTGCAAAATCGTAATTTTCTTCTTTAGAACAATTATCACAACTCTGTCAATTGGTATCCAATTTCTTCAGAATAAAGCTTATCGTATTCAGAATCAAATTTTCTTTAAAAATGCTTTTATAAAAATAAGGGTTGTTAAACGAACTATAGCAGAAAAAAAACGATAAACTCGAAAAATTTTCAAAAAATAACAAAAAAATTAGATTTTATAGAAAAAATCAATAAATATCCTTCTTATACGTATAGACTAATTCACACACATGGAAAGCCCCATCCTAATTCTATCAAAAACAGTTAAAAAATTTAAAATCGGTTGAAAATTTTCTGAATTACAAAAGGTTTAGTGAGAAAAGTCCCAAAACAACGTTTTTTGACAATAACTCTAAAATTTGAGGGTGTCTGGCAAGTTTAAGGGGCATTTTTGTGATCTACTCGACAAGACCAACAACCTATACTATGTCACACCAGAAGTATTTTTTCACTGTAGCACAGTGATATCAATTTAGTATTTTTACGGCACCATAAAAAAAATCAGAGGCAAAATTATAAGGTGCAATTTTTAAAATTTAAAAAAAAAAAATAGGAAGAATTGTGATCACATCTCGAATTATGTGTTAAAATTTGCGTAGTTTAGAGATCAATTTTTAGAGTTTAAAAAAAAAATCTTAGGTTTCGGACTTTTTTCAAAAAGTCGATTTTAGTTTTTAAACGTTAAAAAATAAGTGATAGTTACTTCGAATAATTTTTGAATATTTTTTTTCTAAAACATCATTTAAATACCAACAAAATGTTGTCCAACTTTTTTTAAGATATCGATATTTTTTGATGGTAAAAAAAAAATCAATTTCTTATTTTTTTTTTTTAAATCGTCATTTTTAAAAAATACTCAACACCATCTTGGACTAAAAGGCTGAAAACTTGGTGTGCGAGTTCCATTTTGCACATACTAAACCATATTTAAAAATGAAATAAATCGAAATCTGTCAATCTGGAAGTTGTTATTATGAAGAAAAATTTTCTTTGAAAAAAATTGTTTCATTCGTGACAATTTTGGTATAAAAACTCACTTACACATTTCCTTTAGGAAAAATGTATCCGAGTCTGAGACTTTTTCTATAGAAAAAATGTATCAGAATCTGAGACCTTTTCTATAGGAAAAATGTCACAGAATCTGAGACTTTTTTTATAGGAAAATGTCTTAGAATCTGAGACTTTTTCTATAGGAAAAATGGGTAAATTTTCTTTAAATCTGAGACCTTTTTCTGAAGAAAAAGTCTCAGAATTAGAGACTTTTTCTATAGAAAAAAAAAATGTCTCAGAATCTAAGACTTTTTCAATAGGAAAAATGTCTTTGAATCTTTTTCTATAGGAAAAATGTCTCAGAATCTATTTGTAAAACATTTTCTTTAAGAAAAATGTCTAAGAATCTGGAAATTTTTATACGAAAATTGTCTCCGAATCCGAGACTTTTCAATAGGAAAATTGCCTCAGAATCTTAGACCTTTTCTATAGGAAAAATGGGTAAATTGTCTTTAAATCTGAGACCTTCTTCTGAAGAAAAAGTCTCAGAATTTAAGACGTATTTACAGGAAAAAGATCAGAGAATCTGAATTTTTGACTTATTTTATATCAAAAAGGTCCCATAATCTGAGGCTTTTTCTTTAGGAAAAATGGTTTAAAATCTGAGACGTTTTCTCTTGAAAAAAAGTCTCAGAAGTTGAAATTTATTCTCAAATTCTGATACATTTCTATAGGGAAAATGTTAAAAAAAAGTCTCACAAGTTGAAACTTATTCTCAGATTCTGAGACTTTTCTATATGAAAAATGGGAAAAATATCTCAAAATCTGAAACTTTTTCTACAGAATTGCAGACCTACTTATAGGAAAAAGGACTAACAATAAGAATTAAAATCTGAAATTGAGACTTATTTTTTCTACAGAATTTCAGACGTATTTACAGGAAAAAGTCCTAAGAATGAATCTCTGGATATTGGACGACTTGTCATATTGACCCCCATATTTGTGAATACAATTAATTTTTCACTGAAAATGCTGCCATACGGATTTGTAATATCAACAAACGTTTATAAATTTTAATTGTTGAAAAAAGATTTTTTTTTACTTTCAACAATCAAAAACAGAAATAGTTGATCTGAGAAATAAAAAAATCTTAATTTTTTTTCAACAAAGAAATTCAACAAAGACAATTTGTTGATCTGACAAATGAATTTTTTTTTTCAACAAAGAAATTTAACAAACACAAACACTATTTATTGATATGATAAAAAATGTTTGAAATAAAATTACTGGACTGACAATGAGTGTTGAAAACAGAATCGAAGGTTTGTATTACGGACTAACAGACGGCCGTTTTTACTAAATGTTTGGTTGATATCATGTTTGGTTGATTTACAATTGATGTTGTTGATTTAAATTTAACGATTTTATTTTCTGTGTAGGAAGTAGAGATGGGCGCGTGAGGGATTTTTGACTCACACTCACTCACGCTCACGACAGGAATTTTTGAATCACGCACACTCACGACCATATTTTTATACCCTCCAACTACAGTATGGGGGTATACTCACTTTGTCATTCCGTGTGTAACGCATCTAAATAGATTTTTTACTCACACTCACTCACGCTCACGACAGGAATTTTTGAATCACGCACACTCACGACCATATTTTTATACCCTCCAACTACAGTATGGGGGTATACTCACTTTGTCATTCCGTGTGTAACGCATCGAAATATCGGTCTAGGACCCAATAAAGAATATATATTATTGATCAGAGATATATTCTAAAACATTCTAGCGATGTCCGTCTGTCCGTCCGTCCGTCTCTGGAAGACACGATACAGTCCAAAATAAAAGTGCAAGACTCCTGAAATTTGGTGCATATATGTCTTATGTTGATAAGCTGGTTAAGTTCGGAGATGGGCAAAATTTGACCAGGGCTCAGTACCACATTTGGCCAATCTAGCACGACAAAAATCAAAAAAAAAAGTTAGCCGATTTTTATGATTTGTTTGTATGTATTATAAAACTAATAGCACGGAAATACTCATATAAGGACGATAATTCTGTTCGTTGTTAAGATGTGGGTGCATAAAGTTGCATCTTGTAAAATCCTGTAAGTAGTGGTAATTATTTTGCATTAATTAAGTCGATTTTAAACTGTTGTAACTTTTTAACAAAAAAAGATATTTATACACTCTTTTTTGGTAATTTTAAAGGATATTTAAAGGCTTTTAATCATTTTTCTTTCTTCACTTTTCTTTTTTTTTTAAATTTTTTTTTCTATTTTTTATTAAATTTTTAACATAATAAAAATTTTCGAAAAGAAAATTATATATTTATTTTTTTTGATGGAATAGAACTTTTGTTTTTGGTCCCTATTGGTCGCCGGACTTTTTCAGACATATTAATCAATTTCCATAGTACTTATTTCAATGGCTAACTTTTGCGACCGTCTGCTACGCCGGCTACAGTGGGGCGATATGTAAACCTTGTTTTTACATGTTTTTTAAACATATTTTTAAAAAGTGGGCGTGGCAGTTGTCTGACCGCCCCCCTTTTTGTGATATTTTTTCTACAGTCCTTGAGAGTATATATATCAAGTTTAAAGAAATTACAACCAAAATTAAAAATTTTTTAAAAAGTGGGCGTGGCCGTTAACTGGCCTCCCATATTTTTCATAATGTTGGTTTTGAACTCAAAACGAACACGTATGTATACCGAATTTCCAGTCAATATAAATAAAATTGGATTTTTGTCGTCCTAGATTGGCCAAATGTGGCACTGTGCAGGGGGGAAAAGTTCCCCCTTGACGAAGTAAACCAACCAATTATAAAAGGTAACATTTTATAGGTTTTTTGTATTTTTGTTAAACAAATGAAACATTTTTATGCTTGAAAAGCATTTGTTAATAGAGAAAAGGTTCCCCAAGGACCCCAAAAAAAAAAACCCTGCAATTTAATTTTTTTATTTTTTTTAAACGTTGGAGGGTATACAAGATTCGGCACAGCCGAATTCAACACTCTCACTTGTTTCTACTCACACTCACTCACAATCACGTGAGTAAATTAAATACATCTCACACTCACGTGCACTCACGTAAGCTTCACTCACACTCACGTTGACTCACACTCACGAAACTCTTATTTATAAAAAAAGATTTTCAAAAACTAAAATTTAAAAAATCTTTAAAATTTTTTAGCAGAATTTAAAGTTCAGCGAAATTTTACATTTTATTTTTTATTTTTTAAGCCAAATTTTACACTTTTTTGTTGCTTTTTTTGGTACGAAAGGAAATATGAATAGCCGTTTTTTCCCCACTCACACTCACTCTCAATCACGTGAGTAAAATTGAATTCAGTCACACTCACGCGTGATCACCCATCTCTAGTAGGAAGATTCTATTGAAAAATTTTCAGATTTAGACATTTTCGTACAACAAATACACAGAAAAAAATAAAAAAAATATTTGAGTAAATTTTTAATACTATTGAGTAAAAAATTACTCAATTTTGCACCAGTAAACGATTTAATAGTATTGAGTAAATTTTTAATAAAAATTTATTAAATGTTTGAAAAAAAAAATTATCTATTTATTTTTTTAAGTTTAAAAAAGTTTTAAATTTTTTTACAAAAAAAAAACAAAAAACTTGTTTTTTCAAACTTTACCAAACATATTTATGTCTCAAAGACATAGGAAAATTTTATAAAGACGATTACAAACTTTCATATACATACACAAAAAACTATAAACTAAACGAGAATTCAAAAAACTATGAGAGTTAAAAAAAAAATTAAAAAAACTATTAAATTTTTATTAAATTATTTACTTAAATTGTTTTTAAAATGTTTGAGTAAATTTTTAATTACGTCAATTAAAAAATTACTCAATTTTTGTTTTTAAATTTAAACAAATGATTACTCAAATTTGTTTCCTCCATATTTTTTTCTGTGTATGTTTGAATCTGAGACTTTATCGATGCATACGAAAGTGTAAAATTTTCTTTTAAAACAAGGGGTTCTGATTTTTTGGCTGAAAAACCGGCTGCAGTAGTTCGGAAAAAATTACTAAATTTTGCAACAACAAAAAAAAAAACAGTATCCCTGTTTTGCTTGTCCGAGAATGGTGAATTGATGATTTTTTTTATTCGAAGTAAAAAAAAAAATTTTTTTAATAATTAAAACCTAAACGAGAACTTGTAACAATGACCGTCGTCTCGTTGCAGCGAAATCGACCAAAGGTTTTTGTGGGAATCGAACCCACGGCCCCCTGTTTCATAGGCTAGCACGCTACAAACTAACCTACAGGGGCCCCTAACTTAAAACCTTATAAAAAATATAGAATTTTCTTAAAAAAAAAAAAACAATTTAGTATGCATATGTTTATTTCATAATTTATTTAGAACTTTATAAAATTAGCTATAACGGTTAAAATTTTAGTTTTTGTTGACATATGCTTTTATAACTTATTACCACAGTTCGTAAGAAAAACTGAAAAAGAATCTTAAACGGAAAAGGGGGATTTATTTTAAAGTTGTTTTATGGAGGAAATAAAATTATTTATTATGTTGTGTGTGAATGTTGTTTTGTTTTTTGTATAATATTTTATTTATATTTTATGAAGAAACAAAATTTATTAAGTTACTTAATTTATGTTTAAAATGAAAAGAAGTGTTTAAAAAATATATAATAGAAAATTTATTTTTAAAACTTTAAAATTCTTTTTAATATAAAATTTTTAAGACTTTCTAATTGTTTTTTTTATAAATAAAACATTTTTATTTATTTAAGAAAATAATTTGTAATCCTGTTCATTCATATTCCCCTTTAATTTTTTCCAACAAATTAATATTATTCTTAAAATTTTGCTGGTTAATCGCATCTGTGGTATGTTATAAAATGATTAATGAGACAAGTTTTATGATTATTTTTTATTCCAATCACCCCTGTTCTTTATTTTTTCTTTCTTTTATATTCCATCATGCTTACATATTGATGTATATTCAGATACGGTCGGTATTTAGTTCAAAATATTATTGTGCATGTTTTGTGGTTGGTTTTCCCGCTGGCTGAGTGACAATTACAACGCCTTTGAAATCTTAAAATGGTATTTCTAAATGAGTCTGTTTGTATTTTTCCTGAAATGATTACACAAAAAAAAAAAAAAAGTGTGAAAAACGATTTAATATCACTTGGCAGACAGTAAAGCCAATTCAACTACATAAAACTATCTGTTAAAGATTTTATTCCCTTTCATATATGCTCTATTTTTTCATTTCATTTGTTACCCTTGTGCATAGAACTTTGTGCATAATGATGATTTGGCATCTTAACAACACGTATGTGTAACCAACATGTCTGATGAAAAATTACCATCAAAAATTATTTGCTAAAAGCAAAAAGGAAAATACGTAAAAATGAAAAATGATAGAGCAGACGTATGTATATGATTGTTGAAGTAAGTACTACCACACCATTTTATACTATAAAGAAGAAAGCACTGTTAATGTTTTAGGCTCCCATACAAATAACAGTTGGAGCAAATTATATAAAAATGTAATTTTGTATAGGAGCCTACTTAGGGAGTGGAGATAGGGCGTAGGTATGTTTTAAAAAAATGTTTTAGGATAAAAATAAATGGGGGTCGGTCTCACAAGTGACCCCTCTCGGACGCACGATTGGACCGGTAGAAGCTGATTAAATAAAACAAATTTACAAAAAATAAAAAAAATGTATGGGGACCACCTTAACAGTTAAAGATAGAGGGTTGGTGTGTTCAGAGAAAATGTTTGGACTAAAAAAATATTATGGGTCGGTCAAACATTTTGTTGCTCTAAGGGCACTATTAGGGCAGTTACAGCGGTTGGATCAAATTTTAAAAAATGTCGTTTTGTGTGGGAGCCCCCTTAGAAATTGGAGATAGGGCATGAGTTTGTTCCAAAGATATGTTAAGACGAAAAAATTAATGGGGGTCGGTCTTATAAAGGACCCCTCTATGACGCACCATTCGAGCAGTAGAAATGATTTTAAGATTGGAAAATTACAATAAAATTTTTTTTAAAAATTTAAAAAAATAGTAATAATCGTTATTTTACGATCCTCCTGGGTAAAAAATTTGTAGAATCGATAGAAGTTTTACACAAAAAAATTTCAAAAAAATCTAAGAGTACAAACATTTTTAAAAATGAGATTTAAATTTAAAAACTTAAAAATCGCATACTAGAGCTCTTTTTAGAATTTTTTGTGTTTTTTTTTTTTAAAGTACGTAAAAAAACAAAAATTTTGAAAAAAAAAAATTGAAATTTGGACCATTATTGAAGAAGTTATGAGTAAAAGAAGTTTGAGTAAAGGAACAAACTACCAATTTTTAAAAATTCGATATCTTTTGAACGGGTCATCAAAAAAATCTGAAAATTTACCACGAAGGAGTTTTCGAAGGGTACTAAAAACTGTTAACAAATTGGGAAAATCTAAAAAAAAAACAAGTAGGAAAATTATAGTCGGTCACGACCGACCATATAATACCCTACACCAGAGTTTCCCGGAAAATGGGGCCCAAGTTCAAACATCGACTGATTAGATCTATATTTTGTCAAATCTTTAATAAGTGTAAAAAACACTCTCAAATCAAATTTGAGTGAAATAGGCTACTTTTTGTTGACAATAAACCGCTTCAACTGAATATCGGGCGAAATTTTCACATGGGACCTAAGTCCAAAAATGGTCCGATGATAATCAGATTTGATAAGGTTATTAAAGTACGCGTTTAACATAAACAAACAGAATTTTAATAAAATATTTTCTATTTTCATGAAATTTGAGAGATTTATATGAAAATCGGGAAGGTGGTTTGTATGGGGGCTACAAGAAGAACTGGTCCGCTTTCTTTAAAATTCGGAATGGTGATTTGTGTGGATGAAACATGATTACCTGCCAAATTTCGAAAAGATACCTATGAAAATGCGGTTGTTAGAGTCATTTGAGCCAAAACTAAAGAGGACCTTTGTATGGGGGCTAGGTCTAAATATGGACCGATTTTTTCCAATTTCAATAGGCTTCGTCCTTGGGCCAAAAGAGGCTTAAGTTTCAAATTCCAAGTCAATTAATTAAAAATTGCGACCTGTATCGTGTTTACACCGTTTACATGGACAGACAGACGGACGGACGGACGGACGGACGGACGGACATCGCTAAATCGACTCAAAAAGTGATTCTAAGTCGATCGGTATACTTAAAAGTGGGTCTAGGACCAATATTTCGGGTAATTACAAACATCAGCACAAACTCATTATACCCTGTACCACAGTGTGGTGTAGGGTATAAAAAAAATTTTAAAGTGTCCGATTTGACATGGAATGCCACATATATACTTTATGTGGCCCCCGACCGATATTTCGATGCATTACTTACAAACGGAATGAAAAAGTGATTATACCCCCATACTGTGGTGCGAAGGTGTAAAAAGTCTTTTGTTCTGCAGAAATTTTCTGATAGTAAAAGTCATAGATTCTAAAATAATTTTGTAATAGAAAACAATATTAGATTTATGGCATTCTAAGGCTGACCATTAAGGCGTTTTACCAAAAAGGTTTTTTTTTTATTCTGGCAAATCTTGAAGTGGAATATGAATTCTTATGGCCTAAAAAAATTGATGATAGATTCTCTATTTTTCAGGAAGATACTGTGTGAAATTGTATAAATTTAAATGTATCTAATTGTAAGATGTCTCAACAAGATAAGGTCTTCGGAATTTTCTTTTCCTTAAAAATATAATATTTTTTTTTTGATAAAAACTCTTAGAACTTCACGGTTTTTAAAGAAATTTGTGCTCTTTTCTGACTGGGTTTCCTAAAGGAAAACATTTCAGAACTAAAGTGAAAAAGTTTAAAAAATTGAGTGGTTTTTTAAATAAATCTCAATCTCAAGACCTTGTCAGGTTTTTCCCTATAAGAAAGAGTTTCAGAATTTTTTTTCTAGAAAAAAAAAATTGGGTGTACTGATTTCAGTTCAGGAAAAAAAATGTTACCATTGACATTTTTCATACAGAAAGTTTTCTAGGACATTTGCTTAAAGAAAAATGTTAAGATTAAGTGACCTTTTCCCAATAGAGGTTCTGAGGTATTTTGCCCATAGAAAAGCTACAGAAAAACTTTAGGCTATCATACACTTTCATATAGAAAAATTCTTAGATACTAAGTTATTTTTTTTACTGAAAAATTTAGCAAAATTTCATAGAAAATTTTTCTGGTCCTGAGTTTTTTTTTCATAATGCTAATTTTAAACAATCTAAAACCTTTTTCTTTAGAAAATTACTCAGATTCTGAATTATATTTTCTACACAAAAAGTCTGAAATTCTGAAAAGTCCTCATTATGCCAAAACACTTTGCACCATAGGCAAAAGTTAGGTCGATTCTGAGAGTGAGGGGTGAAAATATAGGCATGGTTTTTTTGGCTATTACTCGTCGACTAATTGATATTTTTCAATCTGTAAAAGCCAAATTATTGCAAGAGACATGTCTAACAATTAAAATTTATTAAAAAATTGATTTAGAAAATGTTTGTGGTGCTAAAGCAAAATGTTGGAAAAATTATTTTTGTTTGTCATGCTTTTTGAAAATATTTTGCTTCATAAGCACCACAAAAATTTTCTAAATCAATTTCTTAAAATATTTTGATTGTTAGACAGGTCTCTAGCAATAATTTGGCTTTTACAGATTGAAAAAATATCAATAAGTCGACGAGTTATAGCCAAAAAATCCATATATCGTCACCTAAAATGCAAAACGCCCTAACTAACAGAAAATTCAAAATCGGTATTTTGATAGATTCTGGTGTATTTTATTAACCTACACGCCCCAACAAAAAATAAGGGCCACATAATAAAAATTAGCGATTTTATAGCCAAAAATTTAAAACATGCAAATTGCGAAATCGCCAATGAACGGAACTAGAAATAATTTTTTTAATTATTTTATGAATAATTTTGATACATATTTACAAAACGTACGTCCTCACAAAATTTTAGCCCAATTAAATCAAAACTAACAAAGTTATTAACCCTGCTGTTAGGTTAGAAAAAACTTACGATTGTTAGGTTAGTGGACCATTTGGTCCATACTTCAATATTCAAACAAAATAACAATTTAATATTATATTTGTATATATTTTGGATCATTTCTACCTAAATACTATTATTTTAAGCTAAACTCAACGTTAGAGATGGGGGCGTGAGTAAATTTTGGCTCACGCTCACGCAAGAAATATTATTATCGGTCAAGAATCACTCACTCGATTTTTTTCTTTACTCACGCTTAGTTACTACTCACGTCAGTAAGACTAAAATAAGTTACGCTCATGCGTGACTCACGTGATTCGTAATTACTCTCACCCCAATTCACGCAATATTCACTTACAGATACACAATTTTAAGGAAATTTAAAATAAATGGTTTTCATATATTAGCAAACCGTTAATTTGAATTTTAACTGGTTGCAAACGAAAAATATAACTAAAACTATAAATAAAAGTGAAAGCAATACAAAAAAATTATTTTGAATCACGCAAGAAGAATGGCACTCACGCAAAATTGGGCTCGCTTTCTAAATACTCACTAATAAAAGTTTTGAAATCTTACTCACTCAAGCATGATTCTCGTAATTAACTAGACTTTCGCTCGAGCGTGAGTCGCGCGTGGTTCACGTGAACCAAGCAAATCACTTGACCAGCACCCATCTCTACTCAACACAGCACAGTTGAGGGTTTCCCTTTTTTTTATTTTCTTTACTTTCGAGATTGTTTTGTATTACAATTCAACGAAAGGTGTGTTAGTTTTGTTTTTTCCTATAATTTCTAATGATTCATCTTATTTAGGTGGCGTGGATATTGCTGATCAAATGGTTGGTTCCTGCAGCACAAAATGCCAGCAAATCGATGGCCTAACATTGTATTTGCAAACATACTTGATATCCCAGCAAAACCTTAAAAATGGAAACGATTATGTAATGCATTACCATGTAATGCATAGCCAAAAAAAAATGTGCATTAATTTTCGCCTACCGCTTACCATAGGCATTTATGTATTTTTCATGCATTATATAAAACTCATGCATTACTTTGAGTGACATCCCAAACCAAACGCATAAATCCTGTTTAGGGTAATGTAAGGTTGCTTTATTCTATACTAGATTAATGATTTTTGTTTAGGATAAGACTCAAAGTAGTGCATGAGGTTTACATAATGCGTGAAATAAAAAAAAGTTATGCCTTTGGTAAGCGATAGGGAAAAAATGCATATTTTTGATTTTAAAAATTTTGCCGGGATACCCGCTTTGAATGCGTGCATCCTACTATATATTCTGAAATAGTTTCATGAACTCAAGCTATCGAAATCGCTGGAGAAAATATACTATGGACCAAATGGTCCCTTAACCTAAGATACGTAATTTTTTATTTTTCTCAGTCCTGGTTTACGTCAGAACCTAGATTTTTTGTAAATATCATTGTTTTATAAAAAGACCCCATGAGCAAAAAAAAATTCAAAAGTTTTTTCGAATATTCTCAAGTTAAATATTTTTTTTCTTTTTCGTAAAAGCCTTTCTATCTCTAGTGAAAAACTTAACGTTTTTCGGAAAAAATAATATATTTTTATATATTATCTGATAACAGATCTAAATTTGGTCGCTATTTTCTGGATCTGTTATTTACGAAAGTATTTGGGAACAAATTTTAAAATTTTTCGGACATTAAAATGAACCTTGTCTTTCCGGTGAGGACTTAATTTATTTCTATCCCTAGTGAAAAACTTAACATTTTTCGTACAAAATATTATATTTTTATATATTATCTGATATCAGATCTAAATTTGGTAGCTATTTTCTGGATCTGTTAATTAATTTATCAATTAATTTTTAAGATATTAGAATAATTTTTTTATATTTTACATCATCAACATGTTTTTCTGTCTCACCGCATTATTTCGTAAAACGCCAGACATGTCTTTATTATTTTGCCCACTTTACTTTTTCCCAATAGATGTATTTGCCTTTGTTAACGTACAAAAAGGGTGAACTCTATTCCACTCGAGTGCACTGGAAAATTGGTGCTATGGAAAATTGTATGCCTTTTACATCACTAACAATTTTTGATCAGATTTTTCTGCTTATTGGAAGACCAGTAAATTGTTACTTTTAATTTTCTGACGCTTAAAAAAGCGGGAATTTTGAGTCCCGCGCTGGACGCGGGAATCGTTGACGCAAAGCGGGATAATCCCGCCAAATGCGGGACGTCTGGCAACCCTAGTTATAATATATAATTATACCAAGCCTTAGAAGTCAAACTCTTTTATTTTGGGCTGCATAGTGCTTACCACAGACTGTGATTGAATAATTTATGGAACCCTAGACCGATATTTCGATGAGTGTAACGGATTGACAAAAATAGTGCACCCCCTTATTGTGGGTGGAGGGTAGAAACCACAAGTAATTTAATGAACGGATCAATTATTTTACATTCACAAAAATTCGATTGCAAAAAAAAAATATATAAGATTGAAAACGGTGTAAATTTTTCACTATTTTCAGAAGTAATGTAATATAATTTTATTTTTAATATTTCTTTACTGTATTGCTGGTGTTATCTTCTCAACCCCATCAATGTGGTAACAAAACAAATAAATATTCTCATGCACTTGACATTTTGTTCATTGGTTTGTTTTTTTTTTTTTTATTTTTTGTTCATTCTTCATATTTATCTGTGCACATATGACATTGTTTTATGTTTAGTATTATGTTAGGTTGACATTTCATCATAAGCTTCACCATCATCATCATGAGAAGCCTCATCATTAGCATCGTGCTTCCCGCATCATTTTATGTTGTAGTCACATGTACAATGTGGTGAATGCAATATGATGTTGCATTTACCACTTACTTAAAGTTGAGTAGAAGGTTTGAGATTTTTTATTTTTCGCCTTTACATAAATATTTTTTTTTTCAAATTTAATTTTAAAATTGATGATGTTGAGTTTGGTTTGGTTTTGTTTGATGGTTGTTTGTTGGATGGTTTATTTAAGTTTATGACACACACAAGTGATTAATGATAACAAATTTTCCAGGTTGTTGATAGACATTTTAAGGAAGAAATTATTTTATATTTTTCTACGAAGAATGTCTTTTTTATTTTTTTTGCTTTAAAGAGCAGAAGATTGTCAGAATAATAGGTATTTAAATCACGTTTTACAAGAGTTTTTAATTTACTATTCAGGGACTTAGCAAAACCCAACATCAGATGAAAAATATGGTGCTTGAAAATGAAAGAAAGTGCTGGTATATCCAACGCTGGACTTGGACAAAAACTTTATAAAATTTTTTGATTTTTCCAATAATAGTTCCTAGGGTCATATTCAGGAATTTTTTCAAGAGGGAGGCAAACATTTTTTTTTTTAATTCTTTTTTTTAATTTTTTTTAAAGAAACAATTTACATATTTGTACATATTTTGATATTAGTAACGGACAGTTTATTCCTTGGACTAAAATGTAACTAATTCAGATTCTGATAAACTTTTTTAGATTTGTCAATATTTTTGAATATTTTGCAAAATATTTCCCATTGATTTCAGATTTTGGAATATTTTTAATAAATAAAAAGTCATAGATTCTAAACCAAAGATTAGATTCTGAAATATTTTTTTATAGAAAACTTATTCTATGGAGCATTTTTAATAGACCCTCAGAAATTCTTTCAACATAAAAAAGTCCTAAAAAATTATTTTTTTACACTGAAAAATGCTCAGACTCTCAGCTTCTGAGACATTTTAGCTATAGAAAATGACTCAGCTTTTGAGAGATTTTTCATATTTTAACACATATTTACTACATTCTGAGAATTTTTTTTTAAATAAAAAGTTTAAAACTCTGAGAAAAATTATTCAACTTAAAAAGTGTCATTTTTCCTACAGAAAAATTCACAGGTCTTAGACATTTTTCCTATTGCAAAAGTTTCCACTGAGACATTTTTACCACAGAAAAATTGTCTGATTCTAAGACACTTTTCCATCGGAAAAGTTTTAGAATCGGAGACATTCTTTCTCTCTTTTTTCTGATACAGGTTTCCTACAGAAAAATTCTCAAAATTTGACAGATTTTCCTACAGAAAAAGTCTCAAATTTTGATGTATGGTTCCTTCAGAGGAAGTATCATATCCTGATATATTTTTTTCTATAGTCTCAGATTCTGATAAATTTTTCTCAGATTCTGATACATTTTTTCAGTTTCAGATTCTGGGATATTCTAGAGCCTGTCTTAGACTCTGAGACATTTTTAGGGTCCGAAAAATCTTTTTAAGATTCTACAAAACTTTTAATTAAGAAAAATTTTAGATTTTAAATTATTTTAGAAAATGTATCAGATATTGAGACGTTTGTTGTAAGTTGTTTCTTCTGACAATTGTAGAGACACTTTTTCTGTAGAAACGTCTAAGATTCTAAAAAAAATTTTTAAAGGGAAAATTATTTTTTTTGAGATATAGTACCCGATTAATAAAACAATTTTGATATCCCGAGTAAAAATAAAAACTTTTTAGATCTAATTTGATCTCAAAATTGGCTGTATAAAGTTGGATCCGATATTGATGTAAATGTATTATTTTAGATACACTAATATAAAAAATGATACAATTAGATCCGAATTTTGGTCACATCCAATTAAATCCAATTGATCTTATTTTATATAAATTAATATAGATTTCTATAATTACATAAAGTTAGATATATTTATGCATAACCTCAGATAAGAAAATGGAGCCGCAGTAAATCTTAGATAAAGTTAGATATGAACATATAAAAAGTCATATATAATTTAATATGATTGTATCAAATTATATATCATTGTACAAAACTTTTTTACTAGGGATAGAAAAGTTTTTGTATTCCGATGAATTTTTCTTTAGAAAAGTATTTATATTAAGTTTAATAAAAATGGCTCTGTATGATTCACTAATATTTTTATTTAACCCATTTCTTACCAGCGTGTGTTTGAACACACGCTCATAATTTCTTTAAAAAAATACAAAACATGAATAAATATTTGTTTTTCTGTTTTTACAAAATATAGACCATGTTCTGGCAAGGTTGCAAAATAAGTACTTAGATCAGAGTTGATGAAGGAGAGGAGGACGAATGATGATTACTAAAAAAATTTAATTTATTCACCATAATGCAATTTCACCTTCTTCTGTACGAAAAAACAACAGCAACAACCACACATGAATTGAAAAACCATGATTTAGTTGATACTTGCTTAACAGCCAACTTAGCGTATCGGTCTAGAGTGATCGTACCGAAGAGGCAGTTAACAGTTAATAGGCAAATAATTTTACATATAGAATAAAATTGACTATTAACTGAATAAATTTGACATTAAAAGTTTTTCTGATGATTATAATAACTGGATTATATGAAACTAGTAAAAAACGAACCATGATGTCTTAAATTTTTAGAAAAATAATTTTTTCTTTCACACCTTTCTCAATTCAAACCACATATAACATGAATAAATATTAATAAATAAGTAATTTTTTTGTGATTTGTATACCCTCCACTCTAGTGATAGAGGCTATATAAAAGATGTTCATTCCGTTTGTAACACCTTGAAATATTGGTCTAGGACCTCATAAAGTATATATATTTATGATCCTCGATCGATTTTAAGACGATCTAGCGATGTCCGTCCCTCCGTTTATCCGTCTGTCAGTTGAAAACACGCTAACTTTTAAAATACTTTACGGAGGATCCTGAAGTTTGACATATATGAGGCATTTCACACCAAATGTCCAGCGAAAAAAAACACGTGTACCGTAAACTTCTGAATAGGTTGTTTGGATAGCCCTATATGGAACTTATTGTTAGAAAATTGCGTTTTTGGTTTTTCAATTTTTCAAAAACTGGGCTAAGGAGGCGTGGTCAAATATTGGAAAAATGGTAAAATTTGTGGCGAGTTGCATTGATTAAATATTTATCACATTAAAACGGAATGCACCACAATCTCAAAAATTTACATTCTTATATAGTTTTGTATGGGCTATCGACTATTTTTTTTTTTTTTTGGAAAATTTTCAGAACCCGTTCTGAAATTTTCCATTTTTTAAAAATGTCAATTTATTAAAAAACATGCCACTTTTTTTCTTCTTTTTAAAATTTTTTTTTAAAAGTTTAGATGTTTGTCCATCCACACAAAAAAATTCAGAAACACATTCTTCGTTTTTTTTGAGAAAATCGCATTTGAACTTTAAATTTCATAACAATTTTGTAATTTGCTTGTATTTTCTTGTTTTAATGTTGCGAATTAGTAATATTTATGCAATTAATAATACTCATTCGCAATTCGAAAAAAATTTTACACTCAAAAAAAAAAACTTGGTAAATTATTTTTTTTTTTTTTAAATTACTTAAAAAAAGTTTTTTTATACAAAATAAAATATTTCTAATCATTTTTTTTTTTCACGTTAGAAAATTTACTTTCACTTAAAATAAAAAATGCATAGTGGAAGGTATTCATTAGGGCGGGTCGACTTTTTTTGTCAAAAATCGTATAGCAAAAACATAATCTACAAGAAATTCTAAGAACATTTCCCAAAGAAACCATGTTTCTAAAATTAAACCCTATACCGCGCCTAACAACATGAAGATTTGTATGTCCGTCCTTTTTTTCATAAGCAAAACATAGAACTTGACTCTTTTTTGGTGTTTGTGTTAATTTTTGGGCTTTGGTGTGCTCCGAGGTATATAGTAAAATTTTATTGGCAACATTTTTGTAGAACATTTCATCCCCACCATCCCCCTCTTTCGGGGTGTTTTTTGCGATTTGTTAGAATAGAGCCAAAAAATACCGTTATGATAGGGAGTTAGAGGGTTAATATGTTTCACAAAAATGTTTGCCATAATATTTTCTACAAAGTTGCTGAACATACCCTACACTGAACATACCCTAAACATCAGATGTAAAGAAAACATTGTTTTATATACCGATATGCTGCAAGAACTTATCTAGCGGCAATGTTTTACCAATTTCCGCTGGATATAATTCGATTTTTGGGATCGGCAAGTATATTAGACATAATCCCTGAAATGGAGAAATAAATAATTAGATTTATTTGTAATAAAAACACCGCAGACGAAAAATTATAATAAGAAATTTTAACGATAAATCGCTGCTTTTATCGTTAACCCATGGTAATTTTACTGCATTGTTTATTTTATATTGGGCTGCAGTATATTAACATGTAGCGTGATACACTGAAAGTAAGTGCAGGGGTTGTGGGGTCGATTATCTCCAAAGCCTTTGTATGTTAATTATTTTTTTTTTTAGTAAATATACCCAGGCAGAAAAATACGAACGGGAGAGTGCTGGCAAAGTACCTTTTATGGTCGCTTGTGTGCTGGCAAAGCATCACAGTTAAGTACTCTCCCAGCGTCCAAAATGATAACCACGGTAAACGGTATGCCGTTGTTATTTTAAAGCACTTTGAAGCGCTTTAAAAACAAAAAATATGGTACTATTATAGCACTTTTAGAACAAAAAAAAAAGGACGTATATAAATTATATACATAAGTCCATAAGACACAACTTTTTTTGGTGTGTACTTGAATAAAGAAATTTATTAAATTAGGATAAAAAATTTATTGACTCATTTATTAGAATAAAAAAATTCTGAACAAACTTCTAACAATTTTCTAAGTCCCGGAAAAAATTTGTTTGCAGTTTTTTTTGCGCTTTGGAATATAAAAAATTTATTAAAAATGCTTTTAGGAAAAAATTTGGAAAAGTCCCGAAAAAAAGTATAATAATAAGGTAATAAATTTTAATAAAAAATTTATACTTTGAACGGATTTAAATAGAAAAACATTGGCAAAGCGCTTGGAAAGCACTTTTTCGAATTCATACTACCTTCTACACAAAAAATAAAGTGCTTTGTCGAGACTTTTTCTTTGGAACGGTTGGCAGTTTCTGCCTGGGTAAGTATGTAATTGAGGATCATAATGATATTTCGTCAAAAAAAAAAACACGTAGACACTTTTGTGGGATGAAAATAAAGAGTTGCATATCGGAGAGGAAAAAAGCGGTGTTCGATAAAAATTTTTGATAACTGAATATTTTTTTACAACAGTATTTGATTTATTTTGAGTAAACATTTTAATTTTTGTAAAAAAAAAATTTTTGGGTGTAAATTTTTTTGAATTTTTTTTTTTTTTTTACTTTTTTTGAGTGACAAAAATAGTTTCTAAAATATTTTGTTGGCTTACCATTCCTTTTCAAAGCGTGTATAGCGTTTTTTTTCCACATGGGAGTTCGGGTTAAAACCCATCTGAAATTCCCCATTTTGCTAATAACTTATGAACCACTGGACAGATTTCGCTGAAATTTAGTATTAATCTGACCGGAAGTATAACAAATATATACGCCACGCTTCAGCAGCATGCCGTATATATTTTCATTCTTCCGCTAACATTTGAAAGATAGCGTGTTTCACACAGACAGAAATACAGACGGACGGACGGATTTTCATGTCGTTAGGCGCGGTATAGGGTTTGATTTTAGACCAATGGTTTCTTTGGAAAAGTTTCTTAGAATTTCTTGTACATTTTTTTTTGCTATACGATTTTACAGTTTTTTTCGATCCATACAAATCGACCCGCCCTAGTATTCATAGATTCGGCCAAGTCGAATTTAACTTTTCTACTTGTTTTTTTATTAATTCTTTAGAAATATTACTAATTTTCCTGCTGGGCAGGCCTCACAATTTTGTTTCAAGGTCAAATGTTTGTCTGACTGAAATGATTTTTTTTTTTTTGTTTATAAGTAGCAATCCGGCTAAAAATGTTGTATATCATCATATATGATATCATATATGAGACCATATACAGTATCATATATAGTATCAAATATGGTCTCATATATGAACATATTCCAAAATTGGCGCTTATATAAGACACGATCATATATGATGCAATATATGTGATCATATATTAGATCATATATTGAATCATATATTGGATCATATATTGAATAATATATGATGTTTTTAATTTGTTTTACATTCTTTTTTATATTTTTTATTTATTTTTTCATCTTAAACTATATGTAATAGGTTATTATGTATACATTCACCAGAATTGCAAACGATGTACGCAAGTATAATTAAAAATAAAAAATATTGTTTTATTCATTACTGGTGTTTTTGATATATTTGAATGAACACCTTTAGTTTGATGATTTTGATTTTTTAGTTACTATCGTTTGCATTTTTGGTGACCATATAAAAATATATAATTAAACTTATAGATACGAGAATACATTTTGATATTCAAAAAAATAAATTGAACATAAAAGATCTAATATATCAAGTTTTTCAATTGATATCAATTACGAAAGATGCGAACAAAGGGCTTGTTACAGGAACGATGATTTCCTTTGTGTTTTCTTGTTTTAGTGTTAATTTCGATTATCTTCGGAGTTAGCGTTTTTGTTAAAAAACTCAAAATCTAAAAAAATTGATAGAAAATAATATTAGTATGCATACAAGATATTTCTAGAATTTTTATTGTATTGAATTATTACCAACAACAGCATTTGGTGCTAATGGGCTAATGATAACACGAATATCCTTTAAAGATTGGCTTTATACTGCTAGACAAATACATACATGTTAATGGAGTGTATTTTGTAAGGACCATGGGTTGCTTAAGACCATGAATGCTTTTTACGGAAAGGTATATTGTCTTTCAGAACTCCATCTGATAAAATATTAAAATTACTCCATATTCCTTTTTTTATTCCAGAAAAAAAGAACTTGCTACTACTAAATGCATGTTTTTTACTCAAAATTTTTAGTAGGTACATAATTACTTAAGACTTCGATTAAAAGCAATATATTAGTAGTACGTATTTTATCTTTTTGGGTTATGTGTGTAACGATGTTTGAAGGATAGGGATAAGAAACTATTTTTACTTACATCATGGCGACAATGTGCCAGGTTGTCACTTTCGCTAATTGACAGCTTTCGTGTGATTGTAAGTAAAAACGTTGTCTTTTCGAAATCGTTACTCAACCTTAAAACTGATGATACGTTTTTTTCATTTCAATTTTCTATGGCGACAGTAAGCGATTTTAAAATATTTCGTAGTGTTGGAACCGTAGTGATAACGTTATGGTGGTGCATATGCCCTCTCCTCCATCTTGAGCGAGCTTAACGTAGCTCCTCATGGTTGAATTTTCTTTAAATAGTAACTCGGCCTCCAAACTTATACGTTCTTTCCATTTCCAATTTGCTATTGCGACAGTATGGTATTTCAAAATAATTTATAGTGTTGGAATCGTATTGATAACATTTCTGGTGGTGCATATGTCCTCTTCTCCAAGTTGAGTGAGCTTAACTTAACTCGGCCTTAAAACTGCTTACGATCTTTCCATTTCCAATTTGCTATGGCGACATTAATGGTTTTTAAAATAGTTTGCAGTATTGCAATCGTAGTGACAACATTATGGTGGTGCATATGACCTCTCCACCAAGTTGCACGAGATTAACGAAGCTGCGTAGTTTAATTTTCTTCAACATTAAAATACTAAATAATATTGTATTTGCGACGTATTTACATTTACTCATTTTGAATATGTTCTTGTTTTGGAATAAAATGTCCACGCTTAAACTTGTTATAACGATGAACTGGAAAAAATTAAAACATGATTTTAAAATTCAAATATATATTAATGAAAGCTTACCTTTTCCAACATTTTTTTTTCATGTAAATTTACATCATGGCGACAATGTGCCAGGTTGTCGATTTCGCTTTTTGACAGATTTCTTGTAATTGCAAGTAAAAACGTTGTCCTTCCCAAATCGTTACTCAACATTAAAACTGATCAAACCTTCTTTTCATTTCGATTTGCTATGGCGAAAGTAAGCGTTTTCAAAATAGTTTGTAGTGTTGGAACCGTAGTGATAGCGTTAGGGTGGTGTATATGCGCTCTCCTCCAAGTTGAGCGAGCTTAACGTAGCTCCGCATGGTTAAATTTTCTTCAACTAGTAACTCGGCCTCTAAACTTCTTATACCTTCTTTCCATTTCCAATTTTCTATTGCGACAGTAAGGGACTTCAAAATAATTTATAGTGTAGTGATAACAGTTCTGGTGGTGCAAATGTCCTCTTCTCCAAGTTGAGCAAGCTTAACGTAACTCGGCCTCAAAACTGCCTATACGGTCTTTTCATTTCCAATTTGCTATGGCAACATTAAGAGATTTCAAAATAGTTTGCAGTATTGCAATCGTAGTGAAAACATATTGGTGGTGCATATGCCCTCTCCACATAGTTGTACGAGATTAACGAAGCTGCTTTTACTTGGTATGACGATGAACTGGAAAAAATTAATACATATGATTTTAAAATTCTAAATACATATTAATGAAAACTTACCTTTTCTAAAATTTTTTTATTCAGAATATTTTGCAATATTTGTTAAATTATTGATATATATTAAGGTATGTCAATCGATGGTAAAGTAATAATATAATTTTAACCTAAAAAACTTTTATTTTGTAATTCTGGTTCAAATTTAACATTTTATGATAGCATATATGGTTCCATATATGATATCATATATGGCACATATTTTAAATACGACCACATATATGGGATCGTTTCTTGCATATATGATCACATATATGTTTCCATATAAGTCATATATGATCATTAGGGTGGGTCAAATTGTAGGGGGCCGAAAAAATGTAAAGGGGCTCATCCAGATTCTTGTTCTACGGGTCATTTGAAGATACTTTGCCAAAGAAACCATAGCTCTAAAATGATTTTCGAGCCCCCGGATTTTTCAAAATAGGTTTTTTCCCCAAATACTCAAGATTAGAGGTAAAAAAATGCTTTTTCCTCTAGCCAAATGTGTGTGGGGGTTTTTTTGGATCGAGGAATCCATTTTTGACATCTATTTTAATTTTTGAATACCACCAGAGGGCGCTTTCGTACATTTTTTAATTTTATCGTTTTTTTGGGGTAAATTTACGAAATTTTTCGTGGAAATTGACGAATATTTGACTTTCTCATGAGACAACCCCAAATTTTAAAAAGCCAAAGTGTTCAGCGTTAAAAATTATGGGGGGGAGGGGTTATTTATTCACGACCTATATCGAATTTAAGACAAAGAATAAACAAAGCATATTTTACTTTATTTTTTCTTCAAAAATTCGACATAAGAGATAATAAAAGCATATAAAATGTAATTAATAAAAACAAGTAAGAAAGTTATAGTCGGTCAAGACCGACCATATGATACCCTACACCAGTGTATTCCGGAAAATAGGTCCCAAGTCAAAACATGGACCGATTGGATCTGTCCTTTGTTAGATCTTTATTAAGTAAAGAGAACACACACAGATAAAATTTTAGTGGAATTAGTAAATTTTGTTGTCAATAAACCGATTTAACTGAATATCGGTCAAAATTTTTATATGGGGTACTAAGTCCAAAAATGGTCCAATAATATTCCGATTTGATTAGGTTACTAAAGTACACGTTTAACAACTAAAAATAAATTTTGTTATCAAATATTTCCATTTTTATGAGTTTTGAGGGAATTATGTGAATATCGGGATGGTGGTTTGTATGGTGACTACCAGAACAACTGACCCGATTCCTTTGAAATTTGGAATGGGGATTCGAGCATACAAAATTTGATTACCTGCTAAATTTCAAAGCGATTTCTATTATAATACGGTTATTAGAGTCATTTAATCCGAATCCAAAGGGGGCGTTTGTATGGGGCTAGATCTTAACATGGACCGATCTTCTCCAATTTCGTCCTTGGGCCAAAAGATGCTAAAGTTCTAAATTTCAAGTCAACTGATTGAAAATTTCGACCTGTATCGTGCTTAAACCGATAGATGGACAGACGGACGGACATCGCTAAATCGACTCAAAAAGTAATTCTGAGTCGATCGGTATACTTGAAGGTAGGTCTAGGACGAATATTTTGAGTAGTTACAAAGGGTAAAAAAATCAATTGAATTCAGTAATTAAGAAACAAAACGAGGAATTTGTCTGTCACTTGAGGAGTAAATGTTTTATATGAAAACATAGCATCTTAAAATATTCTATTTAGTTGGCAGATTGAGACCAGTCAAATCAGAAGACATACCAAAAGCAGGAACATCGTGAGAAGGCATATGTTTTTAACTACTTTCGGTACTTATTGATGTTGGTGCGGCTTGTGATGTTGACGGCAATGGATCCATGTTTAAAATTAAATATTAATTAATTAATTTATAAATATTAATATAAGATTTTCCAGCTAGATTTTGAGGTTTTCTTCCTTCAAAAGCTGTTAAAAATGTGGTTTAGGTATTAGCTGGAAATCTATCGATTTTTTTTTAGAAAAGCTGGAAAAAGGAACAAAATGTATGGAATATGATTTATCAATTTATAATTCGAGTATGTATTTTAAATATATTCAATACAAAGTCAAAACTCGTCTATTTCCACAACAATATCGTATATTTTCGCAAAAAAATATACGTAAGCGCCCTCTGGCGGCACTCAAAAATAAAAATTAATGTCAAAAATGGATTCCCCGTCCCAAAAAACCCCCACATACTCATTTGGCTAGAGGAAATAGCATTTTTTTGCCTCTATTCTCGAATATTTCTAGAAAAAATACCTATTTTGAAAAATTCGAAATTCATTTTAGAGCTATGGTTTCTTTGGCAAATTTACTCAGAATGACCCATAGAATAAGAATCACGATGAGCCTTTGGGTCGAAAAAATTTGACCCACCCTAATGATCATATAAAGATCTTTATATAAGCATATATGAACATATACATTTATTTTTAGCCGGGAATGTAAAATATTATAATTTTTTTTTTTTTAAATGTAAAAATGATTTTTTTTTTAATTTGTAGTGCATAATTTTGTAGTTTTTATTGCATATTTCATGAATTTTGGTGCATATTTTAGTTCCATCCCTGATAGTTTTACAAATTAATGTTTTTGTCTGCAGTCGGGGCACCCTTAGTACGCTCCGAAGATCTGCTGTTGAAAGCTTTTACTATGACCTCTAAAAAAGCTTTCTTGGCCCATAAGCTAACGCTCTGGAGATACTTATAAAGTTAGTATCATTCAATGCATTTAGATAATTTTGTCTATTTTCATCGCCATGTTCATTTTAAAATTGCAAAAAATTCTTTAAAAAAATTGGCAAATTAAAGCAAACTAAACTTCCCCTTAAAAGTGCAGATGTCACTGTCATAAAGTTTTTGGCAAATCTTTTAGCGTCAACCACATTATATGCCAATTACAAATTCAAAACCATAAAATTTCATAATTTATGTAAATCTTCAAATGAACAAAAATAATTTCATTATCTCTTCGTGAAATCCATGCAACTAATTAATTTAATTTGTAGTAAATGCGTGAAAGAAATCTTAAAAAGAAAATAAATTTTATTATTCTTAGAAATTATTTCTGTGGTTTGTAAAAATACAATGTTTTAAGTATATGACTCTTTAATATACAACGAACGAATTTAAGGCTAATTCTATTGAATACACTCAAAGAAATAAGTTGGTATAGATTGTGGGAATCATATGGAATCTTAAATCGTTTCTTCTTGTTGCTGAGTATGCAAAATTTTGCAAATTCTACTTATTTATTTTTATGAGTGCTCAAAATGACTATGCTAAAAACGTTTTGAATTTTCACTGGGGATTTACTTAAAGCAAAGCAAAAACAATCATGCATATAAAAATAAAAACTGACACCAGAAAATACAAATATTTTAAACATAGCAAAAACCAAAAGTATGGAGGTGGTTACTTTATTTTATTTTTTGTTTTTTGTACTTCTATGAACATAGATTTTTACTGTCTGAGGACTCTCTCTGGTGTGACTTATTATGTTTATGGCCTGTGGCGTAAAGGCGTGCAAAACATGGTAATGTTTCAGTGGCTTTTGAAACCAAGTGTAACGAATTGGAAAGATTTTTGCCTGCTAATGCTAGAAATGATAAAACTACTAAAGTTGAGGTTGGGGCAGCGAACATGGAAGAAATATTGAAAATAAACAAATGCATAAATATAAACATACATATGTTAAAGACTTATTGGAAAGGATGAATGCGGGTGGGAATACAACAGAAGTAGGAGTAGGTGAGAAACCAAATAAACATGTTTTTTTTTTTGTAGCAAAAAAGCCTAAAGGGAAGAATTTGTAATATTAATAGGATACTATGGTAATAAAGTAAAAGAAAAAAAAACAAGTAAAAAAATTAGATTCCCAAGTAAAAATGTGAAGGATACTGATCTTTCAAATGTCGGATCAAAACTGATCTTACTTGGATCAGTACTGATCATTCAAATCTCGAATTATATGTGATATATAAGAATATATCTAAACATTTTTACTAGGGTTCCCAAAATATTTTGAGTACAAATAAAACAACTGAGAGTATTAAATTTGGAATTTTTATACCCTCCAACATGTACAAAAATTAAAAAAAAAAAATTGCTGGGTTTTTTTTTTGGAGGGGGAAGGGTGGTTTCAGTAGGGGTCACCTTTTCCCTTGCAGTAAGTGTTTACAAATTCACTTATAATATTTTATGATCTTAAATAGTAAAATCTCATCATTATTTAAATATACTTTTAATATCCACGCCCACAAAAGAAAGCGTGTAAAAAAACGTAATTTTTTAATCCCCTGTGTCCAAATGCAGAGCTTTGAACATCTTTTGACACAAAAATGTTGCAACTGAATAGAAAAAATAAAAAAAGCTGTTAAAAAGTTTAATTTCAAAGGGGTTGGTCTTGTTCTTTAAGGTGGACATTTTTTATCATGGTATTTTTTCTTTTTTCCTCCTTGTCCGATTTTGCTCATCTCCTAACTTAACTAGCCTTTGCTCATCTCCGAACTTAACTAGCCTACATTCAACGAAAATGATTCATAATATTGATGATACGGTTTTATCACTTGCTTACTTATAAATATACAACATCCCTCTCTTTCTCTCTCACATCTTTTGACGGAGCATAGTTATATACTAGGGTGGGTCGTTTTGCCACTTTTTTGTCGGACCGAAACGCTATACCCGGCAAAAGTTGTCTACCCAGATGGGTACTACAGATGTGATTTTTTTTTGGAAATCGATCGATATCTTCTGCTCTCAGAATGGGCTCAAAGTTTCGAAATTTTGGCTAAAAATCCCAAAATGGCAATTTTTGAGGTTCAAAGAAGCGGTTATTTATTTTGGGTAAAGATATGTTATTTTAAACGTTAACTCCCTTTTAGGCATCAAAATGCAATTTTAACCCCTCCCGGAGGTCCAGGGGATACCCCCGATATCCCAAAGAGGATGTAAATTTCGGCTAAAAATACCCTAATTGACAATTTTTGTGGTTCGAAAAAATGGCATAATTTTTGGGTACAGATATTTAATTTTAAACGTTAACTCCCTTTTGGGCATCAATATACAATTTTAATCTCTTTCAGAAAACCAGGGAATACCCCCGATATCCAAAAGAGATGTGAATTTCGGCCC
This sequence comes from Pegoplata infirma, assembly GCA_963921195.1. Lineage (NCBI taxonomy): Eukaryota > Metazoa > Arthropoda > Insecta > Diptera > Anthomyiidae > Pegoplata > Pegoplata infirma. The sequence goes on along the minus strand of OY992537.1, from coordinate 80,246,502 downwards.
AAATTGACAATTATTGAGGTCCGAAAAAGTGTCATTTTGTTTGTGTAAAGATGTGTTATTTAAAACGTCATAAACCATTTATGCCTTAAATTGCAATTATTAACCCCCCTTAAGGGTCAAGGACCCCCGTCGGGATCGAAGAAAAATGGAAGTTTGGGCTTTTAAACCTTGTAAAGCCATTTTTGGTTATATGGAACATTGAAAATTTTATAGTTCTCGCCGAGACTTAACTCAAAGGCCAAATTTGTCAAAATCGGTTCATTAGTTACCGAGACATATGAATAGCTTGCCAAGGGCAAGCTATAATTCTAAAAATAAACAAACGTCTAAGGGTTTAATCGGGTGAAAAATTTGGTAGATTTATAGAAAATTACACCTATTTACAACTGAAAATATATTCTAGATAAGTAAGTATATGGGAGATATTTCAAGTTAGATTTTTTTAAATACATTTATATCTTTTACTTTTGTTTGGCTAGAGTTCATAAAAAAGTGTTTATATGGTAAACAAATCTAGGGGAGTAAAGAAAATATTTTAAAAGATATATTTTCCATAGTGGTGGAATTCTTCAAAAACTAAAAGAATTAATAGGAAAATGCATGCAATGGGCAGGTTGCCTTTAGCTTTTTATCGAAGTACCATTGCGAGTTCTCTTTAAGCATATCGACGGCGGAACATCATGTCATAATTTTTACACACGTCCTATAGTTTCAAAATTACCCTGATGTGAAAAACTTCGTATGGTGTCATTTAAACTCAGAAAATTATGTAAGTTCCCGAGTAAAAATGTTTAGATATAATTTTATATATCACGTCTTATCCGAGATTTAAAAGATCAGTACTGATCCGAAAAATGGATCGCTAAGATTAGACCAGTTTTACTCGGGCGGATACAATGTTATCCGAAAAATGGGTTTATATAATTAGATAAACCCATTTTTCGGATGAAATTGTATCCGTCCGATTAAAACTGATCTAATCTTAGCGATCCATTTTTCGGATCAGTACTGATCCTTCACATTTTTTCTTGGGTTACTACATGTTTGTTATTTGTATATTTTACAGTAGTTAGTTGTTTTCAACTGCAAAGACAGTTTTTTTTGTATGAAAAGTAAAAAAAAACTATAAAAAAAAACTTGGAAAAAATTTGGTCTTCCATTTTTTTCTAAAAAAAAAAATATATATCGTCGAACTATATTCAATAAATGCCAACTCGAAAAAGCTTACTGTTCAGGAGAGCTAAAAAACTAGTTATTTCGCTAATTATTGTAAAAATTAACAATGTACCTTCCATAACATGGTTTAAATATTCTAAATAATTTTTACCTATGCCAAAAATTTTATATTTTTTTAGAGTTGGCACATTTTGTCGGAAAATAAAAAAACATTTTTTTTTGGAAAAACTTTTATAATTTTTTTTTTTTTTGGTTTTTGTTATCCTTAGTACGATAGTTGCAAAAACTGAAAAAAAAATTTAAAATCTTTGCATATTTTTAAAAGTTACTAGCTCCTTTTAATCTCAGGGTGGTCAACTTTGGGACTCTGTAACTCACGCTGTATTGTATTAGGGTCACTCCAAACTAGCTATTGTGAAAGCTTACATCATTGACTTAATTTGCCCCACTCATAACGTTTCAATCTGACAAATAGTTTGAAAGTTAAATATATATGGGGGTTTTAGTGTCAACTGACACAACTTTTGAAACCGATGTCTTCCGATCGGGATGAAATTTGCACCAAGGTTAGTCCTATTGGATAGTAGTTCAGACTCAATTTTTCAGCGAGATCGGTCAAGGACTCTCTGAGTTAGAGGGGGTCGAAATTTGACATTTTGGCCAAAGAGGTGTTTATTCTCATCCATGTAACTTCTTACCTAATGTTTTTAGAAAAATGTGGCTCAAAGAGTTTAGATAGCTATTTCGTCAGTCTTTCGAAAAAAAATTATAAAAAAAATAAAAAAAAAAATTTTGATTTTTTTTACTAAAAATCTAAAACTTTTTTGACTTTTTCCTCAAATTGGGCCCTTTTTTTTTTTTTTTTTTTGATTCAAAAGAAAGCTTAGGTCTTTTCCTTTAAGAGCTATGGGGTCGCTTAGTGGGATGCGAGTGGGATATCTATGAAAAAATTATTTTTTTAACTTTGGAACACAAAAAACGGTTCTTCAATTTGCACTATTAGGCGTGGGATAGCTAACCAGTTTTCGATTTCGATCCGCGATACCCTCTAATTTTTATAGGTTCGAAAAAGAAAGCACGAGCCAAAAAATAAGGGCGGTGGGGTGGGGCCATATGGCCCCTCATGGGGGTCAAAATTGGGCGTAAAGAGGTAAAATCCTCAAAAAGCCCCAAAACTGCCCTAGAAACGCCCCTGGAGGGGTGCAATGTGAGACGAACCTCCAATAATTTTCTGCCCCCAACATTTTTCTTGAACATACCTTACCCCTATTTCCACTTCCTATGGGGGCTCCCATACAAAACATTTTTCAAAAATTTGATCCTACCATTCTAACTTACCCTAAAGCGCCCCAAGTGGAGCCAAATGTATGACCGACCCCCATTATTTTATTAATTCCAACGTTTTTTGCGAACACACCTACAATGTATCTTTAACCCTTAAGGTGGTCCCCATACATTTCTTTTATTTTTTATAAATTTGTTTTATTAAACCAGCTCCTACCGCCCCTACCGTGCCTCCTAGAGAGGCATAAATTATGACCAACCCCCATTATTTTTTAGTTACCAACATTTTGTCCGAACATAATAACACCCTATCTCCACTCCTTAAGGGGCTCCCATACGTTATAAAAACATGTATTTTTAAAAACTAATAAAAAAAATAAAAACAAATGTATGGGGACCCCCTTAAGAGTTGAAAATAAAGGGTAGGTATATTCTGAGAAAATGTTGGACATGAAAAAATATTGGGGGTCGGTCATATATTTTACTTCTCTAGGGGCACCCTATGGACAGTTAGAGCGGTAGGAAAAAATTTTATAAAAATGTCATTTTGTATGGGAGCCCCCTTAGGAAGGGGAAATAGAGGTTAGGTAGATTCAAGAAAAATGTTGGGGGCAGAAAATTAATAGAGGTCGGTCTCACATTGCACCCCTCCGTGGGCAGTTCTAGGGCAGTTGTGGGGCTTTTTGAGGATTGTAACCTCTTTACGCCCAATTTTGACCCCGATGAGGAGCCATATGGCCCAACCCCACCGCCCTTATTTTTTGGCTCGTGCTTTCTTTTTCGAACCTATAAAAATTAGAGGGTATCGCGGATCGAAATCGAAAACTGGTTAGCTATCCCACGCCTAATAGTGCAAATTGAAGAACCGTTTTTTGTGTTCCAAAGTTAAAAAAATATTTTTTTCATAGATATCCCACTCGCATCCCACTAAGCGACCCCATAGCTCTTAAAGGAAAAGACCTAAGCTTTCTTTTGAATCAAAAAAAAAAAAAAAAAGGGCCCAATTTGAGGAAAAAGTCAAAAAAGTTTTAGATTTTTAAGAAAAAAAATCCAAAAATTTTTTTATATTTTTTTTATATTTTTTTTTCGAAAGACTGAAGAAATAGCTATCTAAACTCTTTGGGACACATTTAGCTAAAAATAATAGGTAAGAAGTTACATGAATCAGAATAAACACCTCTTTGGCCAAAATGTCAAATTTCGACCCCCTCTAACTCAGAGAGTCCTTGACCGATCTCGCTGAAAAATTGTGTCTGAACTACTATCCAATAGGACTAACCTTGGTGCAAATTTCATCCCGATCGGAAGATATCGGTTTCAAAAGTTGTGTCAGTTGACACGAAAACCCCCATATAAGTAATTATACCCTACACCACACTGTGGTACAGGGTATAATGAGTTTGTGCTGATGTTTGTAACTACCCGAAATATTGGTCCTAGACCCACCTTTAAGTATACCGATCGACTCAGAATCACTTTTTGAGTCGATTTAGCGATGTCCGTCCGTCCGTCTGTCCGTCCGTCCGTCTGTCTGTCTGTCTGTCTGTCCATGTAAACGGTGTAAACACGATACAGGTCGCAATTTTTAATCAATTGACTTGAAATTTGAAACTTAAGTCTCTCTTGGCCCAAGGACGAAGCCTATTGAAATTGGAAAAAATCGGTCCATATTTAGACCTAGCCCCCATACAAAGGTCCTCTTTAGTTTTGGCTCAAATGACTCTAATAACCGTATTATAGAAGGTATCGCTTTGAAATTTGGATGGTAAACATGTTTTGTCTTCACATATCATCATTCCGAATTTCAAAGAAATCGGACCAGTTCTTCTTGTAGCCCCCATACAAACCACCTTCCCGATTTTCACATAAATGTCTCAAATTTCATGAAAATAGAAATTATTTAATTAAAATTTTGTTTGTATATGTTAAACGCGTACTTAAATAACCTTATCAAACTTGATAATCATCGGACCAGTTTTGGACTCAGGCCCCTTGTGAAAATTTCGCCCGATATTCAGTTAAAGCGGTTTATTGTCAACAAATAGAAGCCTATTTCACTCAAATTTGATTTGTGAGTGTTTTCTTCACTTATTAAAAGTTTTACAACATATAGATCTAATCGATCCATGGGACCCATTTTCCGGGAAACCTTGGTGTAGGGTATTATATGGTCGGTCTTGACCGACTATAATTTTCTTACTTGTTTTTTTTTTGCAAACACTATTTACCGAAAATTTCAAAATGGTAATATCTTGAAAACTAGTCATTCGATATCAAAATCTTTACCAGATTCGTGTTCAGCATGGCAATTGCAATAAGAAAAATGGTCAAACTTTTTTTAAAAAAATTTTTGAAAAATTTTTGGAAATTTACAATGGGAGTTGGCATTTATTTTCACCAAAAAAATACGTAGTTTGAGATGGCAGAATAACAAAAATGGATGTAAAACGACAACAAATTATTTTTTTGTTCTGAAATTTTTATCACAGATGGGTATTGCATAGGGGAGATATTTGCCGTCGGAAACTCATTTCGGTCAAATTTGAGTTGGCATATTTTGAATATAGGTTCACGATATATTGATTATTTTATTTTTACTACATGTTAGCTGTTTTGACTACAAATTTAAGTAGTTTTTACTACATAAGCCAGTTGTTTTTTGTCAGTAAAAATAACTAACATTGTTAGTTGATTTAACTGAAAAGTAGTTGACCACAAAAAAACTTACAAAATAGTTATTTTAACTGACATTTTCAGTTGATTTTACTAACATAATTTTTTGAGTGATAACAATTAAATGTGATCTTCCTTATCACAGTTCTGAAGAGCTTAAAAAACTCAGTAAGGACTTAAAATACTTGTATCTAATAGCTTAAGCTATTGATTCGCGAGAATGATCGGAGGTTCTTGCTTCCATGGTCCCTGGAAAATTGAACAAGGCTCGCTGGTTGACAACTGCAAAGCAAGGAACTTGTAGAAAAAGTTAAGTTCATACTTAAAGTCTATGTGGTGATGCAACTCAGAAATCATTCCATTGCTGATGGTCCTCGTCACGTTTTTGAGACCATTTGTAGATCACGATGCTGTAGTTTATTCATCTATTCAAACTAATGCGTTCTTTGCCCTGTCCGAAAATATTCTTCTCGCGATGATGACGCTATCGTTAAAAATAGCATTTTAATGCGTCTTTACCCATATATAATGACACTTTATCCAGACTTGTATTTTTTACAATTTTGAAAAATCACCTCCAATTTAGGATATCGGGGGTATTTCCTGGACTTCCGAAAGGGATTAAAATTGCATTTTGATGCCTAAAAGGGAGTTTACGTTTAAAATAAAATATCTGTACCCAAAAATTATGCTACTTTTTCAAACCACAATAATCGTCAATTAGGCTATCTTTAGCCGAAATTCACATCCTCTTTTGGATATCGGGGGTATTCCCTGGACCTCCGGGAGGGGTTAAAATTGCATTTTGATGCCTAAAAGGGAGTTTACGTTTAAAATAACATATTTTTACCCAAAAAAAATAACCGCTTCTTCGAACCTCAATAATTGCCATTTTGGAATTTTTTGTCAAAATTTCGAAACTTTAAGCCCATTCTGAGAGCAGTAGATATTAATCGATTTCCAAAAAAATTCACACCTGTAATACACATCTGGGTAGACAACTTTTGCCGGGTATAGCGTTTCGATCCGACGAAAAAGTGGCAAAACGACCCACCCTATTATATACTAGCTAGTGAGTGTAGTGTGATATAGAACACAATAAGCAAAACGACATTTTAATGTTATTATTTGTTGATATGCTTTAGGTAAGTGGCTAAACGAACCAGCGGCCAATTCACATTGACATCCTAGATTGTAAATGGCGCTGGATTGGTCATACGCTGCGTAGGCCCCCAGGTGACACATCCAAAATCGCCATTGACTGGAACCCACAGGGTAGACCAAGAAGAGTATGCAGACCATCCCACACCTGTCATCGACAACTAAACATCGAAGTAAGACGTATCGATCGATCTAAGCTGGGGAGAGATAAAACGAATCGCAACAAACCGGACCGAATGGAATAAATTCGTTGTGGCCCTTTGCTCCGAATAGGAACCACAGGACATAATATATATGGGCTATTTCACGTCAACGGGAGACCCCCCCCGCCCCCAAAATTCTATTGGTGGTAGAGAGTTGTATTATGGCTTAAAATTTAGTTAATGATCTCTACTTTTAAAAGCTGAGTGGCGGAAGTTGAACCCGATCAGGATATGGTGGAAACTAACGAAGGAGTTATCGGATTTTTCTGAAATTTGTTATAAGGGTTTAATTGGGACGCTAATTTCGAATTTTCATTCAGATTTCAAAAATTCAAAATGGCGGATCCAATATCCAATGATCCAATGATCAGTTTTTATTTGTTTATCCAATTTAATTACAAATCATTTTTAATAATTTAGACCTAAACGAGAACTGGTAACAATGGCCATCGTCTCGTTGTAGCGAATTCGACCAAGGGTTTTTGTGGGAATCCACGCACCCACGACCCCCTGTTTCATATGCTAGCACGCTACCAACTAACCTACAGGGGCCCCCTGGCGGATCCAATATGGCGGATGATTTTTTCGAGGTTTTCGCATTCAAATAAAACTCGGTTCCCGGGTGTATTACTAAACACGATTCTGAATTTAGATTTCCAAAATTCAAAATGGCGGATCCAATATGGCGTTTATTTTTTTTTTTAATTTCGATCTCCTTGAAACTTGTTATCCGGTGGCTATATGGGACGCTGATTTCGAATTTTCATTCAGATTTCAAAAATTCAAAATGGCGGATCCAATATGGCGGATGATTTTTTCGAGGTTTTCGCATTCAAATAAAACTCGGTTCCCGGGTGTATTATGGGACACTAAACACGATTCTGAATTTGGATTTCCAAAATTCAAAATGGCGGATCCAATATGACGTTATTTTTTTTTTTAATTTCGAGTTCCTTGAAACTTGTTATCCGGGGGTTATTTGGGACGCTGATTCCGAATTTTTATTCAGATTTCAAAACTTCAAAATGACGGATGCAATATGGCAGACGATTTTTTTTTTAATTGTCGCATTTAAGTTAAACTCGATACCCGAAAGTTTTATGAGTCACTTAGTACGAATCTGACACCAGATTTTCAAAATTCAAAATGGCGGATCCAACATGGCTCTTATATTTTTTTTATAACGATTTTTAAATCTGATGTCAAATCCGTACTGAGTGACTCATAAAACTCCCGGGTATAATTTTAAAAATAAAAATTTTTATAAGGAAAACTTAAGGAAGTATATTTAAAAAAAAAAATATTAAAAATAGCATACATTCTCGGTCCATTGTAATGAAAACATTTTTTTGTAGCAAAAATTCTAAATTTTCCAAATATGCTAATAAAAATTAAAAAGGGTAAAAGTTTCGCAAAATGCACTTCAAAAATGCACTTTTAAACCACCAATATTTTTTTAGTTTATTAGACATTAAAATAGACTTAGTACATACCATTCGTTTGCGCTATAGATTGTTAAAATGCGATAAGTAGTTTAGGAAATACAGCAGCTCAAAGTTACACAGATTTTACATTTTTTTGACTAATTTAAAAACGAAAATCGTGAATAAAATCGCGAGTTTTTCGAATATTTTCGATCTGATGGATGAAATTGGAAATTAGCTCCATAGAGAATCTGTATGAAAAATATATAAAAAATCGGAAGAACCTCGGTCAGATTTTTTAAAATGTCTCATGGAATGGACGATATATCACCTATCTTGCTCGAAGCATACCCAAACATTTTTTTTGTTTTAGAAAATTATATGTTTGGTGAATATATCGTTGACCTGTGGTGTATCTCAATTCAAACCAAAAAACACCAGTATTTTATATGTTTTATGCAGTTAGATCTAATATATGGCAATGTCTGGTCAAAACTCGGATGAAATCAAATCATATTTTATACAAGTTGATATTTTTTAATGCAAAAACATCCACAATTATTCGGCTCAAATTGCGTATAAATATATATTGTGTTACATATCATTATATATTGCATCATATACAAATTTTTACTCGGGTTTTCACCAAAATATTCAAAAATATGCAAAAACAAATCAATGCCATTTTAATGCAAATATCTTGATTCGGAAGATAATTGGTCGATATCGTTTTTAGACTATCGACAAAAAACATGCATTTGCATGAAAATCTCATCCCTATTCATTACCAATAACTTAGGTTTACTAATATATTTAAATAAACAATAATATATTTTTTTTTTGTTTTTAAAAAATTGGTTGTCAAACGAATTGTAGGTTGAGTATTGTTAACTTTGTCTTTAACAAATTGCATAGAAAAGTTTATAATTTCTTGTCAACCACTGTATATGTTAAATTTCAGGCAAACTGGTTCCTAAGGTTTGGATTACTCCCATTTAACTAAGCCAATTTACATTAAACTTACCATAGTTTTTGGTATTTTTATATAGTTTTTGTTTCGGATTTAGAAAGAGTCTTTAGCCCAGATTCATGAAAACTAAAAACGTTTAATAACAGATTTAGTAATCGAATTTCCACACCAGATTTGATTTATAAACTTCCTATTAGCCTCTTAAAACTTTTATGAATTTTAAGGTTTGGCTTTTATAATGTTCTTAAAGTTTGTGTCTACTTCTAGAACATAGTATATCACATTAAATGTAGCAAGTAATCCCTTAGCAAAGTGTTTTTGGTGTGAATCTCCCCAAAAATACATGATTTTGAAAATTAATAAATTACCCACAATATATATTTATACATCCGGTTTCAATACATTTTGCACCTCACACATACAATAAATAATGAAAAACAAAGTTTGCCAAAAAATATAACTTTTTGACCTTTCCTGGTACCCTTACCATAGCCGAAACTCTAACCAATCCAATTAAACTTTGCCAACTTACCCTACCCTCACTTGTACCTTTATTTTCTTCTCACCCATAACATTTATACTTTAAATGTTACAAATATTTATTTGTCGTATTAAAGAGTAACAAATTCTATTTAAACATGTTTTTTTTTGTTTGTTTCTTTTCAAAACTTTTAAATAACAAATAAACTTTTCACTCTGCGAGTCCTTTCAATAATAAATCCTTTTATTTCTAAAGCCTTTTAGATTAAAAGCTTTAAAACAGTAAAACGAAAAATAACTTTTGGACCCAAATGAACAAAACAAAAAAATAAAAAATAAATAGAAATAAATAAAATAAAAATACTGGAAAAACAAAATGAAACTACTTAATTAAATTTCTTCACTATATTGAATAGAACACGCGTTTCGTTTCTCCTCTTTTTTACTTATTGGCATTTCTTCAGTTAAATTGTTTAATTTCTTTAGATGGATGGCAACATCTTGAATACATTAGTATGCAGCCAAAGCAAAATTGTTTTGTTATTTCATTTTTGTAGTGTTGTTAAGAACAGAAGAAGTACTACATCCACATGGTTGAGCAATCACAAAAATTCCATCTTTCAATACACTTAAATGATAGAATTTCTTTTGTTTGTAGAGCAAACAGTGGAGTTAAACTTAAAAATTAGTAAAATAAAATTTAAGTGAAACAGCATCCGTATTGTAAAAGTTTCAGATTCTCGGGCAGTGCCATTTTTTATACCCTCCAAACAATGTGTGGGGGAATAATAATTTTTTTCATTCTGAAATGTCAGTGATCTATTATAATAACACTGTGCTAGTAGCAAAAGTTAACAAACTGGGCACCCTGCTGGTAAAGCTATTTCGGGTACGCTGTATTCAATGGCGCTCTTATTCGCGATATTCTCGATTTAAAATTGTAAAGCCTAGGTTCTACAATAATTCAATTTGTATGCTTTTGGAATAGTTTTTAAATCTAAATTTAGAAAATGCATTGTATTTTTTCGCGAATAAAAAAATTTCCGCGAAAAAAAAAAAAAATCCGCGAAAAAAATTTTGTATTGTATTCTACTCATTTTCATAAATTAATAGCAAAATAAAAAAAAAATTAAAAAAAAATTCGCGAAAAAAACAATTTACGAAAAAAAAATTCCGCGAATATTTTTTTTAATATTTAATAGAGTTTAGATATTAAACATTCAGCAATTGTCTAAATTATATAAAAAAATATTTTTTTACTTAAAAATAAAAAACAAGTAAAAAATTAAATTCGGCCTTGCCGAATGTAGTGATACCCTCCACAATTTCAAAAAGGCTATTGCAAAAAACATTATTTAAAAGGAAATTACTTTTGAAAAAAAAAAAAAAATTTCCGCGAAAAAAAATTTTGGTAAAAAAAAATCCGCGATTTTTTTCTTTTTTTTGACAAAAAATATAACCATTTGGTGTTCAATTATGTTCACATATGTCAACCAGAAGCCGAATTAAAGTATTTTGTATTTTTAGGTTATGTTGAATGAACTGACATTTTTGAGGAGTGCTTACATTTTCGATCATAACTTTTGAACCGCTGAACCGATATCGCTCAAATGCAATACCAAACTTCTCGGGAGAACTTCCAATAAATATGTTAAGTTTCAGTCATCTCTGTGCAATATTTTGTCCATGACAGCATTTTCCACAGACAGACAGACGGACACGCTAGAATGTCTTAAAATCGATCGGGCATCATGAATATATATACTTTATGGGGTCCCAGATCGATACTTCGATGACTTACAAACGGAATGAAAAACTTATATATACCCTCTATCACTAAGTGGAGGGTATAAAAAAATAATCGTAAATATCGCTAATACATTCGCTAACTTTGAAAAAAACTGATATTACAATGGGATTTAGGGTACACTAGCTTTACCAGACGGCTGTCGTAAATTCTAATAAAACTAAAAATATTTGTATTGAACCAATTTTTTCACGAAAATAAAGATTTTTCGCGAACAAAATTTTTTTTCGCGAAAAAAAATCACGGTATTATGTTTTGTTATATTAGTTTAACAGACTTGAATGGTTTTAAATTTAAAAATTTTCGCAAAAGTTAAAAAATATCGTTTTTATTGTACTTGAGCATCAACATTTTAAATCGCAAATATAGCGAATATGAGCGCTAACTTCGAAAAACTGCTAGCACCGTTGAATTCAGCGTACTCGAATTAACTTTACCAGTAGGGTGGCCAGCTTGTTAAAAAAAGTGTCAAATTCGAGCACAGTGTGATTACACAGCTCAACATGAAAATGCGTATTGGATTCTGGTAAGTAATGTAGGTAGTGTTTGTCGCTCTAATTCCGAATATGCAACCCAAATATGTCTATCACGTCAGGATTTTGAGTTATTCGCGGTTAAAGTGCCCAAAAAGGCCTTTTTGGACCCTTTTTGAAAGCATATAATATAAGATCCTGACATGCGATTGACTTGGTATCAAGCTCATTCAAAAGTATGTGATTTTCTCTATAAGACAAGATAAAATGTTCTCGGAATTTAATTTTCTAAAATAGTAAAACCATCATTAACAAAAAACCTTATATTTTTTAAATATTTAGTTTATTTACACAGTGTTTTTTAACAAATTTCCATACAAAAACACACGTAAATATTAGATTTAAAGCACTTGTGTCTAATGATTTTTTCACCATTACAAAAAATTAAATTCCAAGAAGATTTGATTTTATATTAAAGAGAAATTTACGAACATTCGAATGAGCTTGATATCAAGTTATTCGCATGTCAGGATCTTATTTTGTAGGCGCTCAAAAATGGCCAAAATGGGCCTTTTTTGACAATTTAACCGCGGTTTTCTCGAAATTGTGACGTGATAGAAAAATTTGAGTGACCATTTTGGAATCGGGAAACCAAAACCTATAAACTTTTTTTGGTTTCATTAAAAACGCAGCGACAAACCTCAGATTTGTAGAGCGGTGTTATTAAACATTCTATCGATTTAAATCTTGCCATCCTTCAAACAAACGAAATATACTTCTGAAGTTTGGTATCAATACTAGGGTTTCTATTCGGGAAAAAATTCCCGGGAAATTTTTTTCTCAAAATCCCGGGATTTTTTTATCGGGAAATTTCGGGAGTTTGTCAATAACTGTTAAAAAAAAGCTAATCAAATTACCGATTTTAAATACAATTTTATATGATTTATTGAAATAAAATATTGGATTAAATTTAAATTATCGCAGCAAAAATAGTAATGAAACACTTCAGGTTGCATTAAAGTATTTATAACAAACCAGCATTCTAGCCTAAAATTTCACAAAAGTTCCATTTTTTTAAAGATAAATATTTAAATTTAAAGGCTGATATTTGGGCATGGATGTCTTGAAAAGGTTATTTAACTAATTCGAAAGTTTTTCGAAATGTATGCTTAAATTAAAATCCTGATTATGATTGAACAGCATTATTCGAATTTATCAAAAAGCTTTTACAAATACAAAAATTTGGAAAATTATAAATTCATGAATAAAAAACATTCTGTATGGAGTAAAAATACGCGAAAGCAAATACGACAATCCTGATAAAGTACAATAATTTTACAAAAATCAGATTTTTGTGAATTTTATACGTTTAAAAAAGAAGTAAAGAAAACTATTTTACAAAAGAAGACATCTATGGGTGTTTGAATTAAAAAAGCGGCCATATTTTGAAAAAAATATATTATACATGATAAGATTCAGAATTTGTGTTAACCAAAAAATTACCGGGAATTCTCGGGAATTCAGTTTTTTTAAAACGCTTTCCAGGGAATTGAAAAAGTCCGGGAATTTAGAAACCCTAATCAATACGTATAATGGTCATAGGCTATAGCCTTTATAGACTTAACTATAGTTAAGTTTGGAGATGGTCAAAATAGGAACAGGCAAAATCGGATCTAAGGTTGGTTGGGATGTCTCAGGTTATCGGCCGAATCGGCGATTATGTAGCAATTTCTTCAAATGGGAAAAAAGGTTTTTTTAATACCTCTGTAACAGTAGCAGGAAACTATAAAATCCGGCTAATGTGAGGCCATAGACCTACACAGAAAAAAATATGGAGGAAACAAATTTGAGTTAGCACTTGTTTAAATTTAAAGACAAAAATTGAGTAATTTTTTAATTGACGCAATTAAAAATTTACCTAAAAATTTTAAAAACAATTTAAGTAAATAATTTAATAAAAATTTAGTATTTTTTTTTATTTTTTTTAAAACTCATAGTTTTTTGAATTCTGGTTTAGTTTATAGATTTTTATGTATGTATATGAAAGTTTGTAATCGTCTTTATAAAATTTTCCTATGTCTTTGAAACATAGATATGTTTGGTAAAGTTTGAAAAAACAAGTTTTTTGCATTTTTTTTTATAAAAAAATTTTAAACTTTTTAAAAAATAAATACATAAATTTTGAGTAAATTTTTAATTGTGTCAGTTAAAAATTCAATCAATTTTTTTTCAAACATTTAATAAATTTTTATTAAAAATTTACTCAATACTATTAAATCCTTTACTGGTGCAAAATAGAGTAATCTTTTACTCAATAGTATTAAAAATTTACTCAAATATTTTTTATATTTTTAATATTTAGTCATATAAATACGAAATAACTATTATTAAATTTAAGTCGACACATATTTTTGCTCTAGATGATATTCCCGTTACCTAGGGTGTTATCGGAATTTTTCCGAAAGTTCATATTATTCCGTGAGACGAGACACACCCCAGCAAAAACTGACATTACTAGTAATGGGTTTTGTAATCCGAAACAATTGTTTATCACTACTTACTTATTGAATGAAACACTAATTATTTTAACAAGGGCGTGAGACAAAAATAACTAGTGAAGAGTATGGAGATACATAAGTAGTTACTACCTCGGATTACAAATAAGGAGTAAAAACCCATTACCAATAAGAAGTAAAATAATTAGTTAATTAAAACTAATTTAACTTGTTTTTACTAACACTTAAAAATTCCGTAAATTTTATTACGTTTTTAAGTACTTTTTAAGTTAATTGAATTGTAAAGGTTAAAAACTGCAAGTGCAAGAAGATATTATTACTTAGAGGTGCTTTTATAACATATTACTGAGAAGTAGTTACTTTTGGGCTTAAAATAATGTTAATGGTAATGGGTACTCATTATAAATAATGTACTTGGTAATGATTACTTTTCACAACTCATTACCATGTTTTTGCTGGGACCAACCTTAAAATCTTCTCCTTTTTATATATTTGAAGTTTCAGGTCCAATTTAGTTTTTTTTAAATCTTTTGTATTCTCTTAACCACTGTTTTCATAAGTTCAGAAGAAAATGTTAATAATTGTAAGTTTTTTTTTTTTTCTTTTCACTGCTAAGATTCTTTAGCAAAAAGGATGCCATAACATTTGCTCTTTATTTATTTATGTTCTAAAGAATATAAATAAACATTCATATACAAATACTAGTTTAAGAAAGAAATGTCTGCCCGAGTCGTGTACGAGCTTTTTGATACACTACCCAATAAATTTTACTTCAACAGTGGAGGATAAGGATTCAAATAAATTTAACATATGAGAGTGACGAAAAGAAAACACCTTTAAGAGAGTGACTGGGGTAACCGGGTAGTCATACACAAATTGTACACACAGAAAAATAAATTTTAAACGGAATTTTTTAGTTGTATCAGCTCAGATTCGGTTGCTGCTACTATATTTGGGTGTGACAACCGATTTTTTTTTTGTTTTTTCAAATTAAAGCCAGTTATATCATCAGAATTCATTTGTAACTACCAATATCACCGTCCGATAAAAATGAAAAAAGTCTTTGAACACGAACTGGATAATATACGTTTGAAACTAGAGACTAAATGTAGTAAAACTACATTTACAGTTTTTCATTGCGTGATCCTGTTTGCTTTTAAAATGACTTCAAAGTTGAAGACAATTAAATTTTATAATAAATTATTTAAATTTTTTAATTTTTTATTAATCCACATGCCATTATTGATACCAAATGTAAAAGGAGAATCTCCCCCAATTTTCCTATTTTATTATTTTTACATATCAGGAAAATGGAGATAAGTTACGTCCATTCAAAAATGTGTCCTTCAATACCATTCACAATTTTCAACAAAGTATTTTGATAAAGTTTACAAATGACTTTATTCACATCCTTTTATCCTGATATGGCAAAATAGAAAAATAGAAAAATTAGAGGAGATCCTCCTCTTTCATCTGCCGTCAACAGTGTCATCCTAGGACAATTACAAATATTTCAAAAATGTTTTATAAAATGTATCCTTTAGAACTGTAAAGTCCTTTTAAAAGCAAACAGGATCACGAAAAGAAAAACTGTTAAAGTAGTTTTACACCATTTGATCTCTATTTTCAGACGTATATCACCCGGTTCATGATAAATATTGGCTGTTGGACGGTATATTCAATTGTGTCGACCAATACACAAAAGTTTCAACCACTTTTGTGTTGCAATAACTGAATTTCAGTTGATAAATCAAATTTGTTTTCTGTGTGTATGCAAATTTTATGGCCCGTACCAAAGAAAAACAAAAAGTCTATTCGATTTTAAAAACAAAAACAATTTGTATGGAAATAAAATTAAAAGTCGATTTTAATTTTATGTTATTTTCTATGGTATGGCTGCATGTTTTTTGAATAGTAGTTCACTTAAAATTGACATAAAATGATTTTTTGAATTTGCGATTTCTTTTCTAATAAAATAAAATCGATTTGTTTCTTTTTTTGATAAGCAATTCAAGATGCCAATAATAAACACTTTAAACAGAGTGACAGGGGATACTTGGGTACCCACATCAGCAATTCAAAATGGCAGTAAAAAAACACCTTTAACACCTTTAAACAAATAATAGATTTTACTGTTTATTGATTTTAGTTCATTGAAGTGTGTACTAAAATATTTTTATTTTTATATCTGTAACCAAACATAAAATCTTTATATTTATTTATATTTATTTTTATATCTGGTTACATTTTCTTTGTTTACAAAAACTTGGTGGTTAAAGAATTGGAGATCAAAAAATGCTGATTTTTTTACTGCATTTAAAAAATTTGAATTTGGGTCATTAAAAAATTTGCTAAGAGCCGAATATAAATTATTTGGCACTTTTTTAATTTGGAAAAAAACAATTTAAAAACATTTTTAAAAAAATTTAAAAAATGTCTATAAAAAATTTAATTTTTCCGTTCGACTTTCTTAGAACGTTATTATTTACTTAATCTGGAAGCTATTAAACTTAAATTATAGCTTAATAAACTAAATATACAGCAGTTTTTCTTATAATACTTGATTGGTTATAATAAGTTCTTTTATTTTAAAATTTGTCGACGAATTAAATATGTTTAACACCTGAGCACTTTATTTTGTCGAATATATATATTTCGTCGATAGCCGGACAAATTATGGTTCGTTTTGGCCCAAACAATTTTTCCCCATACAAACTTGATTAGCTTATTAACGACTAAAAATTTTATTTTGGTGTGATAAACCCTTCCGCTTCAAAATTCTACCATAAATTAAAAAAAAAAAAGATTATTTTTGACTTGAAATGATTTTAGCTGAGATGTTACTTTTAATTAAACATATCCACACAAAAAATATTTTTTAATTTGTAAAATCTTTATTGTATTCTGAAATTTATAAAAAAAAAAACAAAAATTGTGTTTTTTACCCCTTTTCAAATTTTATGGTTTATCACAAATAATTACTTTTGTAGATTGTCTGGCAAATTATGGTTAGTTTTGGTCCAAAAACTCTATGTTAACATTTTTAGACAAATCAGACAATTTTAACCCGTGCCCCTGGGAGATTAAAGTATTTTATACAAACCAAAAAAAATGTATAGGGCCAAACTTTAACCCCCCAGCAGTAGAGGTTTAAATTGTCCGATAAATTGAACCATAATATTCCCGGCAATCGACGAAATTTGTCAAAGGTAATTTTTTGTGATAATAAAAAAGGGTAAAAAGTCAATTTTTTGACATTTTTTGATATTTTTTGATAGAAAAAATAGAAACAGATAGAAATAAATTTTTTTGTGGATGTGTATCATTAATAGAAACATCTCAGCTAAAATCCTTTCAAGTCAAAACTAAAAAAACAAATTTAAAAAATGTTTCGAAAGGGACCTCACACGGTGAGGCTCAGCGATGTTTAGGTTGAACTTAAGTGCCGACGAAAAGTGTAAATACAGTTTGACTTCGACATGATTAAATGTCACAAAACAGCGAAATCGTAGCGAGATATCGCGAAATTAGTGTTTTTGTATTTTCTTAAATTTTGACACCGAAGTTTTTTTAAATATTTTTAAAAACTGAGTATACAGTTTTAATTATATTTATTTACAGGTCACAAAACAGTTAACATCCAAATCATATCTCCTTTATTTCGCGAGAAATCGCAAAATTCAAAATAAATAAAAAATTTTGGAAAACAATTTATTTTTCGCGTAAATTAGCAGTCTGTATATTGATTTCAGCAGTCTTACCACCATCAATCACGTAAAATTCAAATAGTTTACCATATTTTTGCCGTTACTTGAATTTTTTTAATTACTTTGGACACCAAAGAAAAAACAAATTAATTAATATAAAAGTTTGAACAGTAATTTTGCGATATTTCAAGAAATTAATCATCTACAATTTTTATGCATGCATTTTTTTTTTTGCGATATCTCGAAGAATTGAGCAGCTAGAATTTTAATGTTATGACCATTGATCAATAACAAGTCAAACTGCATTTCGTGTTTTCAACAATTTTAATCTTCTATTAATAAAAACAAAAAAAAAAAACACAAGGTTTTTTCACTATTTCTCGCGAAAGTGAGCAGCTACAACATGTTCGAATCAAACTGCATACTACGTTTTTACACAATTTTGATGTAAAAATAAAAAAAATATTTTGTTTCGCGATATCTCGCGAAATTTAACACTTACTACTTCGACCTTTGTCTGTCTGACCTTTGATCAAGTACAAGTAAAACTCCATACCAAGTTTTTACAAAGATTTAAAGAAGCCTATCTTAAGATAAAAAACGAAAACAGAAAAAAATAGTTTCGCGAATTTTCGCGAACTTAATAGGATTTTCATGTGTACTGCTTTGAGGCCTGTAAATAAGTACAGTTTAAACTGCATACTTAGTTTTTGAAAATATGTATATAAAAAACTTAAGTGTCAAAATTTAAGAAAATAAAAAAACATTTGTTTCGCGATATCTCTCAAATGCGAGCAGCTACGATTTCGGTGTTAAGAGTTTTGTGACATTGAATCATATAGAAATCAAACTGCGTTTACACTTTTCGTCGACACTAAAGTTCAACCTAAACATCGCTGAGGCTCACCGTGCCCGACGGCCCAAATTTTTTTTTTTTCGAAGTCAATTTTGAAGCGGAAGGGTTTATCCTACCAAAATGAAATTTTTAGTTAATAATAAGCTAATGAAATAAAAAAAATAAAAAACGAAAAAAAAAATTTGGTTTGTTTGGGAAAAAATTGGGTTAACTTTGTCCGATTTGGCTAAAAATTTAAACATAGAGTTTTTAGACCCAACGAACCATAATATTTCCAGCGATCGATGAAATTCGAAATAAAAAAAAAAAAAAAATTATGATGTCATATTGGTGTTAAGAAGGCAAAAATACTTTAGGAAATGTGATTAACATTTTTTTTTTTTAATTTTACCAAAAATAATCATAAAAATTTGGTTTAAAACTTTGATTTCTTTTGCAAATATTTCTAAATATACTAAATGGATTCATGATTTTAACCACAGGTTCTATTTATTTTAGTGTCTTCTTTACATATTTGCTTAAAACGGAAAATTTCTTGCAAAATTCGGATATTACTAAAAAAGGACATTTTGAACTTCTTTATAATGTCCTGATGGTATCTTTGATCGTATCTATTCCGGATTTCTTGCAAAATTTAGGTAATTTTATAAGAAATTCGAATAAAAAAATATGAATAACTTTAACATATACTTTTCCAATATTAAAAAAAAATTGCCGGCTTTAAGAGCTTGGTCCACAAAAAATTAAAATGCCTATATTTCGAGAAGGCGATTTGATACAATTTGTCTGGTGACAGCTTCATGTTAAGGAGGTTAAAACACTTATGAGAATTTACCCTAGAAGTCTTTGCAAAAAACAAATATTTTTGTAAAGTAGTGTTATTTTTATTTTTGATAATTTTTTTAATTGAACCAATTACACACTTTTTTTGGCTATGCTTTATCATTCAACAACAACTTTAATCACCAACATTTTGTTGTTTTTTATATTTTCATATCATATATTTATTGTGTTACAAACGATGTAATAAATTTTGTTATAACTGTAGTAGAAGAGTTAAATAAAAACAAACTATTTGAAAATATTTTCTAATCTTTTAAGTTAAACTGTGTTATTTACGAAATGAAAAATTCTGCTGATATTATTCTTCTTGTTATTTTTCATTTTACTTACTTATCTTTATGCTTGAATGCTACAACCTCCAACCAACCATCCATCTTTTTATTTATTTTTTTTAGTTTCGAAAATGGTATTCTTTTCACTTCAAGTTTAAATCAATATCAGTTAAAAATATAAAAAAAAAAAATGTTGCTACTAAAACATTATACTTACTATGGAAAATTATTTCAAGAATGTAAATAATTTTCTTTAAACATTTACTATTGTGTATTTATACCCACTCCACCTTCCGAATAACTGATTTTGCAAAATAGTCGGGTCGATTTGCAAAGAATGAAGTGGGTTTTGAAATTGTTAGGGTATGTGTAAGGGATTACAGTTTTGTTTGTGAAAAGTAAAAGGGTTGACTAAACAATTAATTTTGTTTTTGTTAAAAGGATATAGTAATGAATACGGTAAAGAAATGGGTGCTGGGTGTATTGGTTTTATTTGGGCAAGGGAAAATAAAGTCATTTAATTGAAAAGTTAAATTTGTGAAATAAATTATTTAATTAGAGTTTGATTTGATGATTGGATTAAAATAAATTTATTTTAAATAACATTTGAAAATGAGTTAGAAGATTATAATAAGATTTATTTGGCAAGAAAAAAATTCAAATAAAAAATGGTAAATAAATAATAAATAAATGAAATACTTTTTGTACAGTGTACAAAAGGGTTCGACATTTTGGATAACGAAAGCATAAACAAGTAAGAGTGTTATATTCGGATGTGCCGAATCTTTTAATACCCTTAAAAAAAAACAGGGCATACAAAAGTTTGCGGGATCGTTTGGGGGGCCTTTAAGGACGTTGGAGACATTTTCAACCTTTATATCATTAATTCCAAGACAAATAATGAAAAAAATTTGCATTTTCTGACCAGCGGTATATTGATTTTTGTTATATTCGGCACACAGAAGCTTAGTGGCGCCATTTAAATATTGCATTTATCAGATCCAAAAAATAAAAAAATTGGCGATTTGCGATTCTCATTTTTTGAAAAACCAAAAAAATGCAAAATCTTTGTAATTTCGAAATGATGGTACGTGCTTCTATTTTTATATTAAAAATATGGTAAAAATTGGTGGTTGCATTTTAGTGCATTTTAAATGAAAATGCAGTTTTTTAGTGCATTTTGCAAAACTTTCTTCTCTTTAGATTTTTTTTAAGTAACATAATTATTTTCTTCATAATTTTTACTACAAAAAAATATCCTCCGTACTTTGTGCACGATAAGTGCACTATTTTTAATATTTTTTTTAAAAAAAGATTATTTTCCCATATAAAAATTCCCATTTTTTAAATTATATTTTCGTAAGACCTTGCCGTATCTGATTGATCTAAAGCAAATTTGAGTAGTTCAATTGTCTATTTTCTTTTATAATAGTCGCAAAAATATTGGTCATGCAAAAGTGCATTTTAAATGCAAATGCAGTTTTAAAATGCATTTTTTAGTTTTTTAACCCTTCTTTACGTTTATGAAATTTGCATACTTGAAAAATTTATAAATCACTTTTCTTTCTTTACTATAAATCACTTTTCTTTCTTTTTTGAGCAGGTCATATAAATCCATTTAAATATATTTTTAGAAAATGCTTTAAAATCAAAAAAAATATATAAAAAAATCGAAAGAGCTTTTTCAAATCCAGTCACTAAAAGTCGAGCAACAAAGCTGTCCAAAAAACTAAGGATACTTATTTAAATGAAAAAATTACATATTTTGACTATATTGTAGTTTCGACAAAATATCCTAAAAAAGTTTGCAAAAATGCATTTTAAGTTTGCATATAAAGTGCACTTTTGAACCTCCAATATCTTTGCGCTTATTAAAAAAAGGAAATAGACAGTCTTACCACTTGATTTTGCTTTAGATCAATAAGATACGACTAGAACTTGAGAAAATATAACTGTTCAAAGTTACACCGATTTTACATGTATTGCGTATAATTTGAAAAATGTAAATTTTTATATGGGAAAATTGGGTAACCTTTTTTTTAAATTATTAATAATAGTGCACATATCGTGCACAAAGTTGGGAGGACATTTTTTTAGCAAAAATTATGAAGAAAATAATTATGATGTCAAAAAAAAATAAAGGGGATAAAAGTAGTGTAAAATACTCTTAAAAACTGCATTTGCATTTAAAATGCACTTTTAAACCACCAACTATTTCTATATTTTTAAATATAAAAATGGACTTACCATCATTTTGCGCTTTATTTCATTCATATAGTACTTAGAAATGTATAGCTGTACAAATTTACTCAAATTTAGCATATTTTTGATGTTTTCAAAAAAGAAAATCGCTAATAAAATTTTTTAAATTTTTTTAAAGCTGTACAAATTTACTCAGATTTAGCATATTTGTTAATTTTTTAAAAACGAAAATCGCTAATAAAATTTTTTAAATTCTTTGGATCTGATAAATGCTATCTGTAAATGTCTCCATAGAGCTTGTGAATGCAAAATATTGGAAAATTTCAGTTTTTTTTCGGTTTCTCGTGGAATTGATGATATAAATAATAATTATGGTATCTTTGCTTAAATAATGCTACTACAATTTTATTTCTTTTTTCTTAACCACGCCCCCAAAAGGGGACGGTTGGGACCGGATCGGCTGCAGTTTTTTGCCAGTAGCACGGTCGTATATATTTCGATTTATTTTAAGCATTTTATTTGAAAACTACATAGATTTCTGATTTTTTAAAAACAAAAAACTAAGCGATATTTTGTTGTAGTCTGACGTTACACCATCTTTAAGTTAAAAGTTTAAAAAATAAAGAAATAAGATTTTTTTTTTCGTAAAAAGTACCAACACTCTTTTGACTTAAGATAAAAAGTCTGGTTCAAAATATGTTGACTATAAAACCCACGCCTCCGATGAGCCTTTAAAGGTAGGTGTGGATGCTCTATCATGAAAGTAGTATACACCATTCGGGAATTTTTAACACCGTCTTTATTGTGGGCGTGACAGCAAAAATTGCAAAAAACCATATCTTGGAAATTTTGAGAAAGGAAATTTGGAATTGGAGGATTTTGTTTCAGAGTGTGATTAATGTGATTTTCAACATGATAATTGAAGGTTAAACCTATCTGAAGTTCATTGCTAATAACTTCTGAACCACTAGACCGAGTGTTCTGAATTTCAATACCAGCCTGATCAGGAAAATTTCTAATTTATGCCAAGCACCAGAGTTGCCTGCTGTTCGGCATCGGAGTTGTCTGAGAAAACAGCTAGTCTTAAAATCGGTAGAGAATCATGAAAATATATACTACTATTATTTAGGGTGCTATTTTTCGAGATGTTGCAAACGGAATGACAAACTTATATATACCATCTACCACTATAGTTAAGGGTATAAACTCAAAAAATAAACAAAATAAAATTGAAAGAAAGAATTTCGTACATAAAAAGAATTTCGTACATAGAAAGAATTTAATACATAGAGTATTTTTTTCTTAAATAAAACCATTTTAAAACATACTTGTCATGAAATGTGTCGTGTTGTCTAACATAAGTTTCAAATAGTGGAATTTTTTTCGTCAAAATTTTAAAATTATTTAAAAATCTACAAAACATATTTCATTTCAAATGTTACTTCTATAAATTTTTTAAAAAAATGTATGATGGTCAAAGAAATGCACTTACTGTTCTAAATTACAGCAACCAGTTATTTATCCTTACCTGCAAGAAAAATAAAAAAAATATAAAGGAATTAGTTTAATTATTGAATACAAATGACAACAAATACAAATTTATAAAAAACAAGTGAGAAAACTACAGTCAATTTAGAGCAGTGATGGGCATTTATGTAATTCCTATTCCCGCGGGAATAGGCTAAAAAATGCTGCTTGTGCGCAGTCGACTCACGTATACTATAAAATTCTGTTTCTTGAGCAAATTTGTTGACTTTTCGCTTGCTATTACCCACACCACTGTGTGTGCGCACCACTGATTTAGAGCAACCAGCACCACTGCTTGCCGGAAAATAGGTCCTCTGTGCCATTCACGACCGATTGAATCTACGATTATTCAGATCATGAATTAGTGCAAAATATATAAACTAACCAAATTTGAGTGAAATAGGCAAATATTCACTGAGAAAATTTTCTACTTATAAATTTCCATTAACGTAATCAACAAATTAAAAGGCGTTCAATTATTTAATCGCTAAAAATTAAAAACTATTTGTTTAAGAAAACTACACTCAAAAAAAAAATAAATTGTAAAACGACAAGAAAAGTTTGTAACTTTTTTTGTTGCTACCTCCTATTTGACAACAACTCATTGTAATTTTACAAGCTTTTTATCAATAATTTCGTTGTTTTACAAGCTTTTTACTAATAAAATTGTAAATTTACCAAATTCTTTGACGCTATAAAACAAGGAGGTTTCGTAAATTTACAAGATTTTTTGCTACCTCCTATTTTACGAGAAATCCTAGTAAAAATGACGAGCTTTTTCGTTGTTTTACAAGATTTTTACCAATAAAATTGTAAATTTACAACTTTTTAATAATAAAATTTACAAGGATATCTCGTGAATTTACCAATTTTTTTGTTGTAAAAAACCTAGGAAATTTGTAAAATTGTAAAATAACAAAAAAAAAATTATCTGGGCGGTTAATTTGTAACGATATGTGTAGTTTTGAATAAATAATAATATTTAAAATTTATAAAAAAAAAAACTTTGCAGTCGTGTTATTTAATTTACCACATCAAACACTTAAAGAAATTGAAAATATTAAATAAGATTACTAACGGCTTATAATCCTTCAAGTCGCAACATGAATATAAATATATTTTTTAATAAAAAAAAACCGAAACTAAATCATAGAAAATATTAATAAAACCACATAAATGTACTTAGATGCCACTCATATACATTGACAACAGCAAATGAATACAAATCAATGTCAACATGTTTTTCGCAAAGAAATAAAATTTTACATTCACATTGTATTAAATTTCATGCAAATCTTTTTATGACACCAAACAAATAAAATTTGACTTACATTTTATGTATGCAAACATATATTTATCAAGAAATTGTTTATTATGTATATCACATATTTTTAGTAGGCCGGATCGAGTTAATCATTTTTCGTTGAAAATGGATAAAAAAAAATGGGCCTTTTGCTCAAAATAAAAATTTTTTGTTAAACAACGATAAAAAAAAATCTTGTAAATTTACCAAAAATGCCTCGAAAAATAATTGCTTGCTACCTCCTACTTTACGAGAGTTCCTAGTAAAATTTACAATTTTTTTGGTAAAAACCTTGTAAAATAACCAACAATTTACAAACTTTTTACCAATAAAATTGTAAATTTACAACTTTTGTAACGCGACAAAAATTACAAGGACTTCTCGTGACTTTGATAGATTTTGTGCTACCTCCCATTTTACGAGAATTACTAGTAAAAATACGACGTTTTATTGTAATTTTGCCAGTTTTTGTAACCAATAAAATTTAAACTTTTCGACTTTGTTGGTTTGAAATACTTACAAGGAATTCTCGTGACTTAACTAGATTTTTTTTTTTGTAAAATTGGCTTGAAAATTTGTACATTTACGAAAAAATTTTTAAAATTTAAAAAAAAAAAAAAAAATAAATTTCGATCAAAAATTGTTTGGTAAAAAACAAGGAAAACTGTCAAATATTAGCAAACTGGAATTACGAGACTTTTTCTTGTAATTGGCAAAGGTTTTTTTTTAGTGTAAAAATTAACGATTTGTCATTAAATCCCTTTGCTACTTGTAGTATAGCGTTTTTTTTTTTTCTAAATAATCTAGACAATGGAATCTGACAAATTCCGAAATACGTGTTGGTTGAGTCTTGAAAAAATTACCAACATAAATAAATTTAAAACAGAAAAATAATTTTCTTGAAAATAATTGTATGAGAATGTCATAATTTTAATTAGAAAAGTAAATAATGACCTCGAGCTAGAATAAACCTACACAGAACAAACACAATTCTAATTTTTTATTAAAAATTGATCAGAAATTTTTTAAGTAGTTTTACATTTTTTTAAGTGTAACATTGTAATCCTTAAAGCCCGAATAAAAAAAAAAATAAAATACACTCGAAAAAAATTTTACACTCAAAAAAAAATTTAGTAAATTATTATTTTTTTTCAAAAATTACTAAAAAAATATGTTTTACACAAAATAAAATATTTCTAATCAAATTTTTTTTTTTTTTTTAAGTTAGAAAATTTAATATTACTTAAAAAGGGCATTGTGGAGGGTATTCATAGATTCGACAAAGTCGAATTTAACTTTTCTAATTGTTAACATGATAATGTTTTTAGGCTGGTGTCTAATTTTAAAAGAGTTGCAAGACGACACCTCAGTTTGACTATATAAGCTCACAATTAACGAAAAAGAAAACAAGAAGTACTATTTCATTTGCTTAAAACCAAAGTTTTAATAACTTGGGATTGTAACTTGGACAATAATTCACCTCGTGGTGAATAAAACCGTTTTTCACCAGCTGTTGAATAAAAAGTAACATAAATTTGATTTTTTATCAAATTTTTATTTTTTTCATCATTTTTTTTTTTTTCATCAATTTTTTTCCATCAATTTTTTTTTTTTCATCATTTTTTTTTTTTTGCTTTTCATCAAATTTCTTTTTTCATAAATTTTTTTTTTTTCATCAAACTTTTTTTTCGTGATTTTTTTTATCAATTTTTTTTTCATTTAATTTTTTTTTCATCAAATTTTTTTTTCATTAATTTTTTTTGTCAATTTTTTTTTCATTAATTTTTTTTTTTTTATCAAAAATTTTTTTTTCATCAAATTTTTTTTTTCCATCAAATTTTTTTTCCATAAATTTTTTTTTTCATCAAATATTTTTTTCATAAAAAGTTCCTTTTTCATCAAACTTTTTTTAATCAATTTTTTTTTTTCATAATTTTTTTTTTTTTTTTTTTCATAAAATTTTTTTTTTCATCAATTTTTTTTATCAACTTTTTTTTTCATCAAAATTTTTTTTCATAATTTTTTTTTATCATATTTTTTTCATCAATTTTTTTTCATCAAATTTTTTTATCAAATTTTTTATTATCAATTTTTTTCTCACCAAATATTTTTTTTTTGCATATTTTTTTTTCATCAATTTTTTTACATCAAAAAATTTTTCTTTTCATCAAAAAAATTAATCAAAAACTTTTTTTATAAGGGTTCAAGTTGAAAAAATGCAGAAGAAAAATTGAATTTCTAAAAATTATAGACATTTCTGGTATTTCCTATACCGGTTTCAAACACCCCTGTTAGTGTCATCTTCAGTACGATTTTAAAATGTTAATGAAAACTGTTTTTTATATATGTGAATATTTATAGTTTCTACAGAATAAATTTTGACAGTTTCCAACACTACAATTCTATTTCTAGCAATCTCAACCTCACCTCATACTTTCTTTCAACCCGAGTAAAAATTTTTATATGATGCAATACATAATTATATATAACACAATATATATTTATACGCAATTTAATCCGAATAATGGTGGATGTTTTTGCATTAAAAAAGATCCACTTGTGTAAAATATGATTCGATTTCATCCGAGTTTTGACCAGACATTGCCATATTTCATTGGATCCAATTAGATCTAATTGCATAAAAACATAAAAAATCTTGGTGTGTTTTGGTTTGGATGAGTTACACCACAGGTCAACGATACATTCACCAAACATATAATTTTCTAAAACAAAAAAAATGTTTGGGTACGCTTCGAACCAGATAGATGATATACATAACCCTAACAAGGAAATGTTTAGGAACATTTTAAAAGTTTCTTATACTTTGCTTAAAAAACTTAGAACATTTTTGGTTAATTGGAAACATTTAATTGGAAACATTTATATATGGAACAGAATAAGCTACATATAATTTTATATTAAATTATACAGAAAAAAAAATTTTGTATTGGCCCTAATATTATTTCATATATTTATATCAACCGTATACCTTTTAATCCGAATCATGATAAAATTATATATTACAACATATGACTTTTTTAAAAAAATTAGAAAATACCTCACGGGATGTATAATCATATATGATTAATTATGTTTGTATCAAGTTATATATTGCTATATATGTCTATTTTTACTCGGGAACTTTTTTGTCTCTTACATTATTTCGCAAAGGTTACCAACATGATCTGGAATTGCAGACACAAATGAAGGAATTTGCATTTTCTGTTTCGGAGACGTGCCTAATGGCGACATATTTTGTCAGTAATTTATTTGATTTTTTCTGTAAGTACAGATCGAGCACGGGCTCTAATTATATTTGTTATAAGGGTTCAAGTTGAAAAAATGCAGAAGAAAAATTGAATTTCTAAAAATTATAGACATTTCTGGTATTTCCTATACCGGTTTCAAACACCCCAGTTAGTGTCATCTTCAGTAGGATTTTAAATGTCGTTTGTCTTGTTAATGAAAACTGTTTTTTATATATGTGAATATTTATAGTTTCTACAGAATAAATTTTGACAGTTTCCAACACTACAATTCTATTTCTAGCAATCTCAACCTCACCTCATACTTTCTTTCAACTTTTTTGTCTCTTACATTATTTCGCAAAGGTTACCAACATGATCTGGAATTGCAGACACAAATGAAGGAATTTGCATTTTCTGTTTCGGAGACGTGCCTAATTTTTTATTTTTTTTTTTTTTTAATTTTCCATTTGTTTATCAAAAGAACATAAAACAAGTGAGAGTGTTATATTCTTTAGTGTCGAATCTTTTATACTCTCCAAAATGTAAAAACACTTGTTTGCACTTATTTTTGCAGCCACTTACGAAATGTTCATCTCTTTTGGTTTTTTAATGGGGTCCTCGACTGATATTTCAATTCGTTTTGAATGGAATAGTAAAGTAATATAACATTATTTTTTCTAAAAAAACTTTGCTTTGGCAAGTACACCCAAATCTCCCGCAAAACATTATCATGGTTTAATGTTTTGGGCAAGAGTACAAAATTTGCAGGCATTTTTATACCCTCCATTCTAGTGATAGAGGGTATATATGCGTTTGTCATTCCGTTTGTAACTCATCGAAATATCGGTCTGGGACCCCATAAAGTATATACATTTATGATCCCCGTCAGCGGTATAAAAGTTATGAACGAAAATGTAAGGACACCTCGGAAATTTTGGTACATTCAACATAACCTAAAAATACAAAATGCTTTAATTCCGCTGCTGGTTGACACATGTGAACAGAAATGATCACCAAATGGTATTTAAACAAGTACAAACAAATTTTTTTTAACAAAAACAAAGTTTTCGCCGATTTTTTTTTTTCAACAAAAAATTTTTTTCGCCTATTTTTTTTTAAAATTTTTTTTCTGTTAATTTTTTTTTTTGCAAATAAACTTTTTTTACATTGTGGAGGGTATCAATACATTCGGCAAGGTCGAATGTAACTTTTTTACTTGTTTTTTAATGACATTAAGTAAACTTCCACTTTTCGTTTTCCTGATAACGACGTTTTTGTATGGAGGAACATTTTTGGGGTTTTTCGTTAAAACCAATTTGAAAATGTTTACACTTTGAAAAAAAAACCTTTCCAAATTACTAGAAAAAGTCTTGTAATCCTATTTTACCAATATTTGACAGTTTTGCTTGTTTTCAAACCAAAAATTTTCAATCGAAATTTACATTTTTTGTAATTTTATAATTTTTTATAATTTTACAAATTTTCAAGGCAATTTTACAAAAAAATCTGGTAAATTAACGAGAACTCCTTGTATTATCACATCAAAAAAGGTGTAAATTTACAATTTTATTAGTAAAAAGCTTGTAAAATTACAAATAAGCTCGTAATTTTTAATAGGAATTCTCATAAAATAGGAGCTAGCAAAAAATCTAGTAAAGTCATGAGAATTCCTTGTAAAGATATGCTAAAAGTTTGCTAATTCAAACTGAAAGTTGTTTTACAGATTTTTCGACAGAGTTGTTCTTCTGAGTGTTTTAAATTGGGAAAAAACGATGTTAAAACAAGCCCCAATAAAAGCTTTTATAAAACATAAAACATAAAACATTTTCTTAAAACATTTTTTAAAATGCGAGTGAGAAGTACTTTGTATACATATTATAAAAGGCATGCTTTCAAATTTTGCTGGTAAATGTTGCTTGTATTCATAATTCCAAATTATGAAAGAATCGGACCACTTTTACTATGAATCCCCATACAAACCGCCCTTTCTATATTCACATAAATCTCTCAAATTCCATTACAATTTTCTTTGTAGGTGTTTACGTTCTTTAATGATCTTGTTAAGTCTGATCATAACCTGATCCTTTTTGGACTTATTTCACAATAATAAAAGATCTAACCAAATATGGATCCAATTGGTTCGTGTTTGGACAACGACCAATGACTATAATTTTCTTTGTTGTTACGTTTTTGTTTTCGATCTTATATCCCTAGTTTTTTCGTGATATTGTTTTATATTGTTTTAAGAAAAATCGTTTTTCGTGATAAAAAAAATACTGTAAGAAATTTAAAAAATCAAAGTTCTTAAGTTAATACGTAATTTAAATTGACATGTTTGTGTACTTATTGCTCAAACTTACTTTATTATGGAGTTTTTTAAGCGTTTAATAAAAATTGTTCTTAATAAAAATCCATTTTATATGGACTGGAAATTTCGCTGCGGGATCCCGGAATCCCGGGAAAATTAAAAAAATTTCCCGCTCTCCCGGGAAATGAAAAAGTGTGGAAAAAACTCTAATGCTGGCTAGCGCAGGTGTTTTTATATTTTTTTATTCACCTAATTAATTATACTTTACCTTCATTGCTTTTATTCACCCTTTTATAAATTTATTTCTATTTACAGTAGGAGTCCAGTCTAGTAAGTGTGAAGCGATGCTTTAAATAACACAGCACGACAAAAATAATAAAAGAGGTGCGTACCTAGCAATATTAATATTAATGCTTTATTATTTATTATTCTAAAGTTTTCTGATCTTATCCATTGTTTTCTTTTTTGTGGAATTTGTAATTTTTTGTTTTCCAATTTATCGATTGAAGGGTTTCTTTTACAATGTCAAATGAATATTTTATATTTTGGTGAATCTTTTGTGTGAATGTGTGAATGTTATGTGTGATGTTTTTGTACCCACATTTATAAAAAATATATATTCAATATTATTCATTATTTAAATGTTCATACAATTCATATCTCTTGAGTATGACTACATCTGTGCTTAAATGTTTGTATTTACTAAAAAATTGTATTTGTTTTAAGTATTCATAATGGTGAATATACAATTTGATATGAAGTGACAGTGTCATTGATGTTGATGAAAAGGATGATAATTATGATGATGCTGTTGATGATGATATATAAAGATGATTATGATGATGCGGTTGATAAAGTCTTTCAATAGTTTTTTTTTGTTTAATAACATATTATATATTGAAATGAATAAATAATTGAATGTAAATATTTTTTGCGGTTTACTTATTTTAATGAAAAAAAAAATAATTTTAATTTCAAATAAATTGATTTTTTAATTATTTTGTACAAACATTATTAAAACAAAAATATTCGTATATAATCAATGGTGGCATTTTACCCTCCAACTACAGTTTGGGCGTAAACTCACTTTGACATACCGTGAGTAATCTTTGAGCGAATCTTTCTATCCCATCATTCTAGCGATGTCCGTCCGTTTGTCTGTATGTGAATGGCACGCTTTAGTCTAAAATAACAAACATAGACTGCGTAAGTTTAGTACGAAATTGTATAGTAGACAAGAATTTTTTTAACTTTCGATTTTCCCAAGTGCCCAGGCAAATTTTCATTGTCCTAGGCTTAAAACTTAAGTGGTATTAATTTGGGGCCTATCGGATTAAATTAACCCGTGGCGCCCGGCGTTCAAAATTTTAGATTTTTGAAAAATTTAAAAAAATAAAATAAACAAGTGAGAGTGTTAAATTCGGCTGTGCCGAATCTATTATACCCTCCAAAATGTAAAAAAAATTAAAAACAAAAATTTGTCAGGGGCGTTTCTTTTTTTTTTGGGGGGGGGGGGTTGATAGGGTCAGTGGGGGACGTTGAGAGCACCTTCCCATCGCGATAAATATACCAAATGTTTCGTTTAATTAACAAAAATACAAAAAAAACATGTAAAAAAGTGTATTTTTTTAGAGGTTGGTTTAGTTCTTCAAGGGGGAACTTTTTTCCCCCTGGTCCGATTTGGCCAATTTCCGAACTTAACCTGCCTAGGAACATAAGACATATTTGTGCCAAACTTGAAGGGTCTAGCTATTTTATTTTGGACTGCATCGTGTTAACTACAGACGGACGGACGGACAGACAGACGGACGGACGGACGGACGGACGGACGGACATCGCTAAAATGTCTTAGAATCGATCACTGATCAATAATATATATACTTTATGGGGTCCCCGACCGATATTTCGATGCGTTACACACGGAATGACAAAGTGAGTATACCCCCATACTGTAGTTGGAGGGTATAAAAATATATGAGGAGTCTAAGTCGTCTAAGACTTAAATTTTGAGGTAAAAAAAGATGTGATTTTTGTTTTGATGGCACATCGATGAAAGTTGGCAAAAATATTAGAAGCTATTTAAGAATAAGAAATTCGTTCGCGTCAATTAAATCGCGCAAGGGGGTCAAAAGTTTTGGCGGTTTTAAGATTTAGCGGTTTTAAAGATCTTAAAAATATTTTAAAGATTTTTTTTCTACACATTTCTTGCATGCGTTATTAAAACATGCCAGGATATATCATTTCTTCTAAAATATATATTATAAATTTAACCCTTTAATGACCAAACGATTTAAAAAAAAAATATCTAAGTACCTAAAATCGCGATTAATTCGCGGTAAAAGAAAAGTTTCACAATTTTTTATAACATATATAGGCAATGCGCGTTGTTATTACTGAAAAAAATCACGGAAAATCGTATCATTGTACCAGTAGTTTAAAAAAAATCGGTGATGCTTTTTTATGACAAGAAAATTTAATATGGTCCAAAAAATCTAAAATCATCAAAATGTTTTAACCCGCCTCTGATTTTATAATGACACATCAAGTGGGCTTTCATTTAAAAAAAATTTCATCCGGATTCGTGTAAAGCCTTGGATGTGCCAGATCAAAACAGGTTTAGATAAAATCATAGCGCTTTCCGCTCAGAATGGCTTAAAGTACAAAGTCAAAAAGCAAATCAGTTCTACTCGTTAAGGCACGTCTTTTGGTGTATCAAAATGAACATGATGCATTAATTGCTACTAAAAAAAATAGGAAACAGATTCGCAAATTTCGCACAATTTTCAAAATTGCCATAAAATTTTTGCAATTTAATTTTTATAAACCCGCCAGTGATTTTTTATATAAACTCACAAAAAACTCGGTTTACGCAAAACGTAAAAAACGCGGTTTCGAATGAAACCGCGTTTTTTACGTTTTTTCTTTCGAACTTTGATCTGCTGAAACTCCTTAACTATTCGTGGCACATTAACGGGATTAATTCCAAAATGTTAAGAATTACAACAGCTACCAATTTGCGTTCAACTTTTTTCATTTTATAGAGGGGGCCGAAATCCCTGATCAAAAAACCTCGAAAATTTAAAAACACTTAATTTTTGGTTTCAAAACTTAACCGTCTTATAACTTCTTACCAAGCGATGAAGCATCTATCAAACCAACATTAAAATAATCTGACTTTATGTTATGCCGGAAAAGATTGAAATATAAGGAGAACATAAAAAAAAAAAAGGTAAAAACTATTGATTATTTCAAGCCATTTTTATCGATTTTCCAACTTTAACCCTCTGTAACTTTTACGGATAAAGTGGGGTAATCCTTAAACATTGCTCAGTGATGGTTGAAGGTCTTGTTTACACAACTGCATTTACACTTTTTCTAAATTCCAAAAACTGCCGGTTTTTTTAAACATTATTTCAGTTTCACTGAGTTGAAATTTAAAAAAGATTTTGTGATATATTAGCATGTTCCGAAATCAGAAAATTTTGGAATTTCTATAGGGCATACCCCTAGAACGATGCTTATTGAAGAGCTTATTACGGGAAGGTTAGGTTAGGTTAGGTTAGAGGTGGCGGAGTCAAAGACTCCTCACATAGACCGGATGGTCCATAGCGAAACCACAATAATTCCTCAGCGACGCTGATAGAACACATTTGTCCTCATCGCGAATTGTACTATTTGCCTTAGGTCGACATTCGAAACCGTTTCGAAGCTCTCGAAGTCATGTCTGCCTAAAATGTGCAGTCGGGTTCTGGCCAAAGCAGGACATTGGCAAAGAATCACTCCAGTAAGTACACGGCAGTTCCATCTAGTGAGTGAGAGTGTTGGACGGCAACCCTGTTTCCATATTTGACATTTTACTTTATCTTTCTTTCTCTTTTTTTTTAGTTAAGTTAAATATTTTAATCATTGTAATAAAGATCACTTGAATTAATAAACGTGTGTTATTTAATTATTCATATTACAATAGAGCTAAAACACCTCAATTCAACCGACGAGTTGACCGCACCCCCTCCAAATTTAATGAAATTAAGTACTGGGGTTTACTTTAACAAAAAAGAGATTTTGCCAATTTTTCAGCATTCTGGCCATTCCAGTCTTCAAGATATGAGGTCTTGAAAATTAACAAAATCGTACATATTTGACAAAAGTGTTCTGACATAAATAAAGATATCTCGAAAAGTAATAACAATACAGGTCTCGTTCACGTTTCAAATAATAGGTAAAAAGACAGCCTTTAAAATGGCATTCACCAAGATTTTTTTTGAAAAAGGTCAAAGGTCATTGGTTTTTACCCCTCATTTTTGGAGAGCTATATCTCAAAAAAAGATATTTTTAAAATTTTGGAAAAAATATATGTTGTTAAGAATCACCCATGCTACTTAAGTTTAAATTTTCAGGATGGAGACTTAATTGGAACTTTTTATATTATAAGAAACATTGCGACAGGAAAGAAAAAGCGGTTTAATTTCCCTTAGAAAAAAAAAATATTTTTTTTGTCTTTGAAATTCTGGTACAAAAATTAATTTTTCACAATGTTTTTGACGTGCTGAGTCCAAATATGACCTTTGAACTGGCCTATCGCTATTACTTTTCAAGATATATGCACCTAAATGTTTAAAATAACAAAGAAATAGCATTTCAGCAATTTTCACACATTTATGTGCAGATAACTCGAAAACTAATAGCGATAGGCCAATTCAAAGATCATTTATGGACTCAGCACGTCAAAAAACATTCAGAAAAGTGAACTTTGGTACCAGAATCTCAAAGACAAAAAAAAAATTTTTTCTGTAAGGAAAAAAACACCGCTTTTTCTTTCCTGTCATTATGTTTCTCTTAATATTAAAAGTTCCAATGAAGTCTCCATCCTGAAAATTTAAACTTAAGTACTATAGGTGACCCTTAATAACATATATTTTTCCCAAAATTTTAAAAATATCGTTTTTTGAGATATAGCTCTCCAAAAATTAAGGTTAAAACCAATGACCTTTGACCTTTTTAAAAAAAAATCTTGGGGAATGCCATTTTAAAGGCTGTCTCATTACCTATTATTTTCAACCTGACTGAGGCCTGTATTATTATTACTTTTCGAGTTATCTTTATTTAGCTCAGAACACTTTTGTTAAATATATACGATTTTGCCAATTTTCAAGACCCCATATCTCGGGAAGAAAAACTACCAGAAGTCCAAAATTTTGGCACCACGATTTTTTTGTAAGGACCCAACTATATTCCAAGTTTCATCAAATTGGAAAGGGGTAAGGTCAAAAATGCTACTTTTTTCGGTTGAATTGAGGTGTTTTAACTCAATAGTGGCGACGAGGATTGAAATAATAAATTATATCTTTTGTGAAAACACAAAGAATTAAATATAATTTATATGTAGCTGCATTTTGTTTCTTGAACAACGTTTTTTTTATGGAAAAAATAGAAAACTCAAGAGAAATGGAAAACGTATTAAAGGAAATGCTTAAAATACAGCTGGAACAGCAACAGCATAATCTTGCTATACAGCAGCTGGTGAAGAATTTGGCTACATCCCAGAATGATACCAAACATGATAGCGTAGAATTTCTTATCGAATCACTTGGTTCTAATATCACCGAATTCAACTCCGATGAACATAACCTCACATTTGAAATGTGGTATGCACGGTACGAAGATTTATTTGAAGTCGACGCATCTAAGTTGGATGATGCAGCCAAAGTACGCCTTTTGTTAAGAAAACTTAACACGGTTGTCCACAACAAATATACAAACTACATCTTGCCAAAGCATGCAAGGGATATAAATTTCAGTGATACTGTAAAAAAACTAAAAGAGATTTTCGGTACACAGACGTCACAATTCAACATAAGATATAACTGCTTGCAAACGACAAAAGAATCCCACACAGATTTCATTACCTATGCGGGAATCGTAAACAAGCAATGTGAACAATTTAAATTAAGCGAATTGACCCTAGATCAATTCAAATGCTTAATTTTCGTAATGGGTCTAAAATCATCATCAGATTTTGACATTCGTACTAAATTGTTGAATAAAATTGACAACGAAGGCAGCTCCATAACATTAGATTCTCTTTCAAAAGAGTGTCAACGTATAATAAATTTAAAAACTGATACTGTGCTTATCGAGGGATCTAAACCAGAAACACATGTACATCAGTTACAGGCAAACAAAAACCCAAAATCAGTTCCAAAGTATCCATGCTGGTTATGTGGCGGCATACACTTTGCTCGTGAATGTTCGTATCGAAAACATAAATGTGAGCAGTGTAGTGTAATTGGTCATAAGGAGGGCTATTGCAATGTAGCAAAGAAAACAAAAAAGCAAACAAAACCAAAAAGTTTTAACAAAAGCAATAAAAACAAAGTTGAAACAAAAAGCATTTCTTTCGTAAACACAATAAATGCTCAACGAAAGTATATAAGCGTAGAAATTAATGGTGAAAAGCTCGATTTACAATTTGACACTGCTTCTGATATATCTCTTATATCAGAGAATACATTCAAAAAGCTTAATATTGGAAATGCTGTTAAAGTTCAACCAGTGTTGCCACCAATAAAATTGGAAATTACACAAAAAATTATCCAAAATCTAACAAATTACACAAAATTTTTTTTTAACAAAAAAAATTTATTTCATTTCACTAAAAAAATAATTTTTTTTTGCAATTCAAGATATAATAATTTTTGTCCTGTTATACAGACTTAAAAATAAGAAATTAAATTATTTTTTTTTATTTATATTAAATTTTTTGTATTTTTTTTAACTTAAAAATTAACTCCTGATTTTTTTTGATACCTTTTCTTGTAAAAATATTGATGCAGTTCTATTAGTCCAATGCTTGTTTTGTTTCAGTATTTTTTTTCCTTTCAAAGTACCTATGTTAAATATATCAGAGTTTCCAATTACTTAAAAAATTTTATTCTGGATGTGTTCATACCCTGCAAAAAAAGTCATTACCACTTCCCAGTGGAGTGCTTTAAAACTAAAACAAATGTAATGAAATACAACAAAAATAACAAAAAACACAAGACAAAAACACACAAACAGTTTTTTCTACACCAGAATACATAGATATTCAGCACTTAACTCATTACCTATCGCGACACCTCCATACAAATGTAAGTAGATATTCAGTAGAAAAGAACTACTCCGTGGAAGTAGTTGGAAGTGGTTTGAAAGCTCGGAGTACTTCTTATCTACTGAATAGCTACTTACTTTTGTATGGGAGTGTCGCGGAAGGTAATGAGTTAAGTGCTGAATAACAACTTTTTACGGAGTAGAAAAAACTGTTTGTGTGTTTTTTTCTTGTGTTTTTTGTTATTTTTGTTGTATTTCATTACATTTGTTATAGTTTTAAAGCACTCCAAATAGAAGTACTCCGCACTTTTTTTGCTGGGTAGCCTTAAACAAGAGTTTTATTCAGAAATTTTAAAAAATTCTTTTAACTGAAGAATGGGAGCTTGGTAATATTAAAAGAATAATTTAATAACAATTTTCTGAGTTTGGAAGAGGGATTCTCCTGAACAATTTTTAATTTCAAAAACTTAAGAAGGTTTTTATGGACCACGAAAGAAGTTCGTTTATTATCTAGTATTTGGTAATCAAAATTTCTAAAGTTGTACTTGGCAATGATTTTTTTAAAAAAACTTAAATATAAATTAAGATAGTTGGAACTTTATTGAGGTGAAATTACACAAAAATTACACAAAAAATGTCATTATCCAAAAATTATCCAAAGATTTGGAAATTGTCCCACTTTTGTGTAATTATCCAGAAAGTGGCAACACTGAGTTCAACACACAGCTCGGAGCGCAACTGGAAAGTTGCCTCTTTCTCTTCAGTTTGAATGCAATGTTAAATTCAAAGATAAACAAGCATTTACTACATGTTACGTCACTCCAATAAAACATTTAAATCTGATGGGTTTAGATTGGATAAAAGCTCTTCAACTGGAAAATATGTCGATTAATAACATTTGCAACAAAATCATCGCAGAAAATACGGAAAGTGTTCCAATTTCAATTGATAAGAATATAAATCGTTTAAAATTATCTTTTCCAGATGTTTTTGACGAAAAATTTGGCCTATGCACAAAAACAAAAGCTCATTTGATAACAAAGCCTAACATTCAACCAGTTTTTCGCTCAAAACGTCCAGTAGCTTATGCTGTTCAACATCTTGTTGAAGCAGAATTAAAGAGGTTACAAGATACGGGAGTAGTTTCACCAGTAAATTACTCAGAATGGGCAGCACCTATCGTTGTGATTAGGAAGCCAAATGGGTCTGTCAGGATATGTGCTGATTTTTCAACGGGTCTAGAAACTCATCAGTATCCACTGCCTCTTCCTGAGGATATTTTTTCAAAACTTGCAAACGCAAAATATTTTAGTCATATAGACTTATCTGATGCATTTTTACAAATTGAGGTTGACGATGAATCGAAACATCTTCTTACCATAAACACTCATATGGGTATATATCGTTACAATCGGATGGTGTTTGGTGTAAAAACGTTTCCAGCCATTTTTCAACAAACAATGGATAAAATGCTCGCTGGAATGAATGATGTCGCAGTCTATATTGATGACATTTTTGTTTCTGGCAAAGACGAAGAAGAACACAACAAAAATTTACATGAAGTTTTACGTCGAATACAAGACTACGGCTTTAAGGTAAAATTTTCAAAATGCAAATTTTTTGTAAATCAGGTAAAGTACCTGGGGTACATCATTAATAGAAATGGGCTCCAACCTGACACACAACGTGTTCCTGCAATTACACAAATGCCAGAACCAACTAATGTGTCAGAATTACGATCATTTCTTGGCGCTGTCAACTTTTACAGCAAATTTGTAAACAACATGCGTCAACTACGAGGGCCGCTTGACAATTTGTTAAAAGCGAACATGAAATGGAAATGGACACAACAACATAAAAATTGTTTTTTGAAACTTAAAGAAGTTCTTTCTTCAAATTTATTACAATAGTGGCCATTGTTAGCTATTTTTGGTAAAAAGTCAGGAATTGCAGTTCATCAAGCAAATCGTTTACAGCGCTGGGCTGTCAAGCTATTAGCGTACGAATTTGACATAAGTTTCATATCAACAACAAGTTTCGGCTATGCAGATGTGCTTTCGCGACTTATCGCTAAAAACAACACTGAAGCCGAAGATTATGTTATTGCAGCAGTAAAGTTCGAAAATGAAATTAAAACTATTTTACAAAATAATATACAAAATTTACCATTAACAAACAAAATGATACAATACGAATCATCAAAAGATGATGTTATACGTAAAGTATTACAATATATTGAAAACGGCTGGCCCACTGAAATTAACGATCAAGAAATAAAGGTATTTTATAATAGAAGAAACGATTTATCCATTGTCGACGGTGTTATTATGTTTGGCGAAAGGGTTGTAATTCCCAATGTTTTTCGAAACCGAATTTTGAAGCAAATACATCGTGGTCATCCAGGTATAGAGCGCACAAAAGCGATAGCGAGAAGTTACGTTTATTGGCCCAAAATCGATGAAAATATAAAGATGATGGTTCAAAGTTGTAACAATTGTGCAGTCGCTTCTAAAATGCCTACCAAAACCACATTAAAATCGTGGCCTATTCCTTCAGAACCGTGGGATCGATTGCACATCGATTATGCTGGTCCAATTGATGGAAATTATTTCTTAGTAATAGTCGATGCTTTATCTAAGTGGCCAGAAATAGTTATGACAAAATCCATTACAGCTCAGCAAACAGTTCAAATTTTAGAAGAAATTTTCGCACGATTTGGTTTACCAAAAACGCTTGTATCCGATAATGGAACACAGTTCAAAAGTGGTTATTTTGAGGATTTCATGAATAGAAATGGTATTAAACATTTGTGCTCCAGCCCTTACTATCCGATGTCAAATGGGCAAGCTGAGAGGTTTGTGGATACATTTAAGCGGGCACTTGGTAAATTAAACGGAGAGGGAACTGTAAGCCAAAATCTTCAATCATTTTTACAAACCTACAGATCTACTCCAAATCCAAATTCACCGGAAAATAAGTCACCTGCAGAAGTTTTATTTGGTAGAAAAATACGATTAACCTTGGATCTTTTTAAACCGTGTTCAAAAGAAGATACTCCAAAGCGCAACATATCAATGGAAAATCAATTTAATAAGAAACATGGAGCAAAAGATTCTCACTTTTCTGTTCGTGATTCCGTATATGCTAAAGTGTACATGAACAACAAAAATTCCATTTGGAAACCTGGAAAGGTTATTGAACGTATAGGAAGTGTAATGTATAACGTTTTACTAGACGGTGGGAAGTTAATTCGTGTTCATAAGAATCAATTAAAGAAAAATTATGGTGCACATCACAATACTAGTATACATAAAAGTTCTGAATTAGCATTGGGATTATATGATTCTCCAAATGAATCTAATTCTCCAATTGAATCTAATCATACCACTGAAAATATAGAAAATGAAAACATCACCAATGGTAGCTTAAATACACCGACTCTAAGAAGATCTCAACGTGAACGTAAAGAAGTTGATAGATTCATTCCTGGATAAATATCTAAAAAAAGGGAGGTGTTGGACGGCAACCCTGTTTCCATATTTGACATTTTACTTTATCTTTCTTTCTCTTTTTTTTTAGTTAAGTTAAATATTTTAATCATTGTAATAAAGATCACTTGAATTAATAAACGTGTGTTATTTAATTATTCATATTACAATAGAGAGTAAGTACTCGGTTTTTCTTAGATTGTAGCATGCCCACAATCTTCTACTGATCGCACTTGTTGTTAGCTCTCTCCACTTTCTATTAGCCATTGCAGTGTGGATCAATATGCACAGAAATACCAATACAATCAGCTCCTTGTTTCGCGAGCTCGTCCGCTCTCTCGTTTCCTTGAATACCTATGTGACCTGGTACCCATATTCGTTTCACCTTGTTCATACTCCCTAAACTTTGTAAGTTCTCGAAGCATTCGAAAACTACTTTTGACTTGATGTAAAAGCTTTTAAGAGCTTTCAGAGCAGCTTGGCTGTCAACGTAAATGTTAAATTCTCTGTTTGTCTCATCACCGAACTGTAAAGCCGCCATGCTTATGGCAACTATTTCGGCCTGGAAAATGCTAGAGTCCAGTGGAAGGATAAAAGTCTTCTCTAAATCTCGCAAACTCGTTGAAAAACCTGCACCGACTCCCATGGATTGTTTGGAGCCATCTGTGAATATGTTAATAGCGTTCATTGGGGGGTTTTGCCAGTTTGACCAAAATTCT
The DNA here is from genome assembly GCA_963921195.1 of Pegoplata infirma. Taxonomy (NCBI): domain Eukaryota; kingdom Metazoa; phylum Arthropoda; class Insecta; order Diptera; family Anthomyiidae; genus Pegoplata; species Pegoplata infirma. The sequence continues at coordinate 80,204,773 of OY992537.1, read as the reverse complement.
CGAGTCGGAAATTCTACGTCGTATTTCCGGTCGAAAATAAGTTTGGGCACTCTGTAGTACATAGTCTGTAATCGGTGGCAATATCATTTAAATTGTCCATGTTACTGTGTCCAAAATTGCGTTGCCTGAATAAATTTGACTCTTTGAGACGAAGGCAGGACTTATAAGGCTCCACCTTTGCAAAGATGTTAATTGGTATCAGGTGCAGTAGCGTGTCAATAGATTCAGCTGATGTTGTTCTCAGAGCGCCTGTGATGCATAAACCCATGAGACGTTGAATTCTCTGAAATTTTAAGTCCGTCACATTACGCTCCAGTGCGTTGTACCAGACCATAACACCATACAGTAAAATTGGTATTACTACAGAAGTATAAATCCAGTAAGCGATCCTTGGTTCCAGTCCCCAAGTTGCGCCAAACATTTTTTTGCATGCGTAGAAGGCGTTGTATGCCTTCTTGACCCTTTCCTCGGTGTTTTGTTTCCATGACAGTTTACTGTCTAAAATGATTCCTAAAAATTTCGCTTGGTTTGATAAAGGAATTCTAACTCCGTTTATATCGACCTTAAACGTCTCTATTTTGTACCTGTTCGTAAAAAGTACCATTTCCTTTTTTTCTGGGTTAACGTTTATGCCATTATTATTAGCCCATTTCCACATTTGCCTCAGTGACACTTCCAAAAGTTCCGATACTGTGCCCAAAAACTTTCCACACGACATAATGACAACGTCGTCTGCATAAGCTACCACTGTTGTCCCTTGCGATTTCAACTTCTTTAAAATGGGGTCCACTACTAAAAGCCAGAGTAGTGGTGACAAAACACCACCCTGTGGCGTTCCTTTTGACGCGTATCTTGTAACCATTGCTGGTCCCCATTCTGCTGTCACCTCACGACATGATTACGGGAAAAATAATTAAAAAATTTTGGAGGTCATCGTCAGGGCGCAACCAGCGCTTTAAGTTTACATCCGTGGTGTATTTGGTCTAAAAAAAATATTTTTTTTTTATTTTCAAAATTGGTGCCAAATGTATCGTTAGGTAGAGTACATTCAGGAAAAAATATTTAAAAAGTTTTCATGGAGCAATTTTGGTCCAGCGCAACGTTTTTAAACTTCGAAGATGCATAATTTATTACATATTTTTTTAAGTTTTTGTAAAAATCAGCTTTTAATACAAAGACTTAATCATAAACTCCGTTTTATACGAAATCTTAAAATAACTCTTACAAACTCCGGTTTTTACAAAAATGTAAACAAATATATCGTCGAACTATATTCAATAAATGCCAACTCGAAAAAGCTTACTGTTCAGGAGAGCTAAAAAACTATTTATTTCGCGTATTATTGCAAAAATAAACAATGTACCTTCCACAAGATGGTTTAAATATTCTAAACAATTTTTACCTATGCAAAAATTTTCATATTTTGCACTTGTTTGCATATTTTTCAGAGATGGCATTTATTACTATATCAAAAAACAAATATTTTTTTAGAGTTGGCATATTTTGTCGGAAAATAAAAATATTTTTTTTTTTGAAAAATTTTTAAAATTTTTTTTTTTTGGTTTTTGTTATCCTTAGTACGGTAATTGCAAAAACTGAACAAAAAATTAAAAATCTTTGCATATTTTTAAAAGTTACTAGCTCCGAAAGCCTTTTAATCTCAGGGTGGTCAACTTTGGCACTCTGTAACTCACGCTGTATTGCAATAGGGTCACTCCAAACCAGCTATTTTGAAAGCTTATATCATTGACTTTATTTGCCCCATTCATAATGTTTCAATCTGATAAATAGTTTGAAAGTTTCATAAATATAAGCAATTTTTTTTTTTGCAAACACTATTTACCGATATTTAAAAATGGCAATATCTCGAGAACCAGTCATTAGATATCAAAATCTTTACAAGATTCGTGTTTAGCATGGCAAATGCAATTAGATATGTGGTCTAATTTTTTTTTTAAAAATTTTTTGAAAAATTTTTGGAAATTTTCAATGGGAGTTGGCATTTATTTCCACCAAAAAAATATGTACTTTGAGTTAGCAGAATAACAAAAATGGATGTAAAACGACAACAAATTATTTTTTTGCTCTGAAATTTTTATGGCAGATAGGTATTACATAGGGGAGCTATTTGTCATCGGAAACTCATTTCCGTCAAATTTGAGTTGGCATATTTTGAATATAGGTTCACGATATAATAAATTACACCTTTATAAAATTTCAAAACGTTGTGCTGAACAAAAATTGCTCCATGAAAACTTTACAATTATTTTTTCCAGAATGTACTCTACACAGAATAAAATAAAACAAGTAGAAAAATTAAATTCGACGTGGTCGAATCCACGAATACCCTCCACAATGTTATCTGATAGTAATTTTCTAAAAAAAATTTAAAAAAATTGCATTACAAATTTTTTATTAGAAATATTTTTTTTTTATCAATTATATTTTTTTGAGTGTAAAATTTTTTTGAATGTCAACATTTTTTGGAGTGTGACATTTTATTAAAAAAAAATTATGTGTACATTTTTTTTGAGTGTAACATTTTTTTTGAATGTAAATATTTTTTTTAGTGTACAATTTCCTTGAGTAACAAAATTACTTTGTAAAATATTTTTGTTGTTTTATATAGTACGCATGTAATACAAAAAAAACTATTTCACATATTTCCCTCTTTTTATTTATCCATCCTCTTCTTTAAAACCCAAAAACAAACTAACATTCAATCATATAAATCCCACTTTATTTGATTTTTTTCCAAAAATACTTACCATGCACCGTTACATACAGTTACAAAAACAATAACAAATATTTACTTGTCTAACAACTAAACTGTACGCCACGGCAGGAAAACAAAAAATAACGAGTTTAAAAAAAACTGGTATTTCACCATGCTTTTAAAACTTTTTTTAACGAGTTTTCAACAGTTTAAGGTGAAAACAATCTGAAATTCAGAGCACTGCTTATAAATTTTGAACCACTAGACCGATTTTGCTGAAATTCAAGTCCCAAAACAGACTTGGGGAACGACAATATATATGCAAATATATATATATGCTTGCCGAAATTTACTCTTTTGCTCATAACTTTTGAACCACTGGACCGATTTAGCTGGATTTCAATTCCAACCTGACCTGGTAAATGTACAATATGTATGTCAAACTTCAGGAACCTTCGTAAAGTCTTTCAAAATTTAGCGTGTTTTCAACGGACAAACAGGCATATATATTGTCGTTCGACTTAAAATCGATCAAGGATCATGAATATATGCACTTTATGTGGTCTTAGACCAATATTTCGATGTGCTACAAATGAAATGACAAACTTATATACTATATCACTCTATCACTAGAGTGGAGGGTATAAACAATATTTGACTAAATTTTTAATACTGTTGAGTGAAAAATTACTCAATTTTGCACCAGTAAACGATTTAGTAGTATTGAGTAAACTTTTAACAAAAATATATTAAAAAAATTGACACAATTCGATTTTTTAAATATCTTTTTAATTGTGTCAAGTAAAAATTTACTAAAAAATTATCAATTTATTTTTTCTTTAAAAAAATGTTTTTTTTTAACTTTACCAAATATATTAATGTCTTAAAGACGAAGGACAATTTTATAAATATGATTTCAAACTTTTATATTCATATACAAAAAACTATAAACTAAATGAGAATTCAAAACACCAAGAGAATAAAAATGATAAAAAAATATTAAATTTGTATTAAATTATTTACTCAATTTTTTTTTTTTTTTATTTTGAGTAAATTTTTAATTGCGTCAATTAAAAAAATAGTAAAATTTTTTTAAAAATTTAAACAAGTGATTACTTAAGTTGTATATTTTAATATTATTTTCTATGTTCCTAACGAAACTTTTGGCACCAATTTTAAAAATAAAATTTTTTTTTTTTTTTAACTAATGCACTACGGATGCATTTTTATTTATTTTCCCGTAATCAGCTCTTTATTAAGCATCATTCTAGGGGAATGCCCGAAAATTTTTCATTTTCGGGACTCGCTAATATATATCTTTTGACACATTATGTTTGTTAATTTCGATGCGCACGAATATCAAAAAAAAATTTTAAAATCGGTCGGTAGGTTTTCGAGAGTCGCAAAAAAAATAATTTTGCCATACAATAAAATGTCATGGGATACCCAGCAAAAAAAGTGCATACTACTACTATTTGAAGTGATTTTAAACTATAACAAATGTAATGAACACGGCTCCATTCACGGTAGCAGTGCTAGTGCAGTGACGCGAATGGTCATCACATTGGCCATTCCAATGTAAAATTTAAATTCTCTTACACAACTTTTGAAAACTTTGTTGATATAAAAAATTGCATAGTATTTATTCTCTTTGGGTGTGAGGAATTTATCGCAAATTAAAAATCATTCCTATTACGTATAAATACTAATTAAATAAATACACAATTTACAATGACAAAAATATATACGCATAAATTAAAATATCCGCTTTAAGTTTGTGATAATTTGTTATAACAAAAGACCACTAATTATATATGCTCCAAAAATTAAGTTTTTAAAAAAATTTTGCTTATTTATATAAAATAAACCACTAAATCATTAAGGTTTACTTTAGGCATTTCCATAGTGTTTTTATGCATGAACAATAGAGTGTACCTTATATTAAAAAATCTATTTTGGAATTTAAAAACTTGTCCGATTGAAATGAAATTTTTTTACCGTTAATTAGTTAATAAAGACCACTAACAATAAAAAAAAAAACGAAAAAAAAAATGTTTGATTTTTATGGAATTTTTTTTACTTTGTGAACTTTGACCACAAGGGGAACAGGTCAAGGTTATCCGATTTGACTGAAATTTTGTCCACATCAGTTTTAGACCATGTGACAAAATATTTCGATCCGACAAGGTTAAAAATCCAAAGCTAAAATTTCGCCGCCACCCTAATGTACACTAAAAACAAAAAAAAATCTCTTGTAAAATTACACAAAAAAAAAAACTCGTAAAATAATTTTTTGTTCCCTGCTATTTTACGAGAGTTACTAAGTAGTTAACATTACAATTTGTATAAAGCTTCTAAAATTACTAAGAATTTAAGCTTTTTACCTATAAAACTGTAAATTTACAAATTTTTTGACGCGATAAAACTTACAAGGATTTTTCGTGACGGCTAGATTTTGTGCTACCTCCTATTTTACGAGAATTTATAAAAAAATTACGAGATTTTTTGTAATTTTTCGTGCGAATTTTTAACATTTTTTTTTATTAACCTTTAACTGTCGAGGTGGTGGTAAATTTTACCCTCTCGTTAAATTTTTTTGAATTATTCTTTTCCATTGCACTCTATTATTTTCATTTTCTTAGTATCTTCACAAATCGCAATCTTTAATATATAGTTGTGTTTTGGTGAAGCTAGGCTTAGCATGAGCCGAGCAATGGACATGCTGGTGTAAAAATTACCACTCGTCGGCATTTACGTAAGTTTTTCTTTGGAAATATTTTACCCCATGTCAGCATTAGCGTAAGTATTCAGTTGAAAATTATTGACCACACCTCGAAATAAACGTTAGGTTTTAATAGAATTATTTTTACCACTCCTCGGATATGTTGTTAGTAAAAAATTAAAAGAGTCATTAAAGCCAAATTAAAGGGGAACTTTGTATTGGTGACCAAATCTAAACACGAACCGGTGATTTCCACTTGATATAAATTGGAATTTCAGCAAAAGCGATTGTTAGTTGCGGTGTATCGCGCTTACACCGTGTACATGGACAGATGGTCGGACGGACAGACAGATATACTGTCAGACGGAAATCACTATATCAACGCAAAAAAAGATTCTGAGTTGTTCGGCATACTTGAAGGTTGGTTAGGACCTGTATTTCGGCTAGTAAGTTTTTCTTACTTTTTTTACTTACTCTGTTATACCCTGTACCACTGAGTGGTGGAGGGTCTACAAACCTCCAAAAAGGTTGACCTGTAGTTTCTTCAATTAATTTTTGTTCTCTACGATCTCTTATATTTCTTAAAATGTATACATTTGACTGTAAATTAACATCCATAAAAATTTTGGTTTATATTTTATTCATAATTTTTTTATAAGTTTTTCTTGTGACGTTTTTTTTTTTACATAAAAAAAGGTTCGTGAAATAAAGTAACTGTTATGATGAAAATAGCTTATATTTTTTTTAAGTTTTACATTTATTGTTATTATAAATGATGTAACTTAGTTTTAAAAAACAAATAATTATAAACAAATATTTTTTATTAATTTTTGTTTAAAAAATTAAAAAGGGGTAAAATTTACCACCACGTCATAAACTATGCTCTAAAAATTCACCTCGTCAGTTAAAGGTTAAATAAACGAAACAGAAAATCCTTCATTTGTGTCTGCAATTCCAGATCATGTTGGTAACCCTTGCGAAATAATGTAAGAGACAAAAAAGTTGAAAGAAAGTATAAGGTGAGGTTGAGATTGCTAGAAATAGAATTGTAGTGTTGGAAACTGTCAAAATTTATTCTGTAGAAACTATAAATATTCACATATATAAAAAACAGTTTTCATTAACAGGACAAACCGACATTTAAAATCCTACTGATGATAACACTAACTGGGGTGTTTGAAACCGGTATGGGAAATACCAGAAATGTCTATAATTTTTAGAAATTCAATTTTTCTTCTGCATTTTTTTTTTTCAACTTGAACCCTTATAACAAATATAAATAGTAAAATTACTGACAAAATATGTCGCCATTAGGCACGTCTCCGAAACAGAAAATGCAAATTCCTTCATTTGTGTCTGCAATTCCAGATCATGTTGGTAACCCTTGCGAAATAATGTAAGAGACAAAAAAGTTGAAAGAAAGTATGAGGTGAGGTTGAGATTGCTAGAAATAGAATTGTAGTGTTAGAAACTGTCAAAATTTATTCTGTAGAAACTATAAATATTCACATATATAAAAAACAGTTTTCATTAACAAGACAAACCGAAATTTAAAATCTTACTGATCATAACACTAACTGGGGTGTTTGAAACCGGTATGGGAAATACCAGAAATGTCTATAATTTTTAGAAATTCAATTTTTCTTCTGCATTTTTTTTCAACTTGAACCCTTATAAAAAAATGTTATTTGAGTTAAATTATTTAGTTGGATGTTCAAAACATTTTCTAAATCATTGTTTAAACGATGATTTTAACAAAAAGTTTGCTTAACCACAAGTAAAATTAGAATTTTAAATCAAATTTGAAAAATTTACAAATTTTTCTTAAGTGTAGGTGGGACATAATATTTTTTTTAGCTTAAAAGTGGGGCATGACGCAAAAAAGGTTGGAAACCATTGCTCTAAACTGTAAGTTTAATTGTAAATGTATGCGATTATCAAAAAAAAAAAAAATTTTTTTTGCCTATAGCACTATTCAGACAACCGTTTAAGCAGCTTAAGTTGTCTGATCTGAGTTTTCTCTACTTATTATAATAAATAAAATTTTCATACACAAACATACACACATTTGAATTCATGTTTATGTCGAGCAACAAACGCCAACCACAATTGCCACAAAATTTTTAACACAATTTAAACTAATGACTAAAAATTTGTCAGCAAAAATAAAACCACAATTTATGTGTGTGTTAGTGTATATCATGTATGATTTTAACTTTACATCCGTTTCTGTTTTAGTTTTTTTAATGCTTGTATGTGCGTGTACATCTGTTCCACATTTAACAAGGTAAATTGGCTTAAAAAATTATGGACGAGAATGTTTTTGTTTTTTTTTAATTCGTCGGGAGGATTAAAATGCATGGATTTGTTTTGTTTTGGAAAATGAATGGCATTATTTGTTTTTCGAAAATAATTCAGAAGTGTTTATGAATTTTTTATATTTTCAAAAAAAAATTTTTTTATATTTTTTTATATTTTTAAATTAAGTACGGGTAAAAAACCGGGTTTTCGTACTTTTTTTACTTATAATCCAGTTATTTTTGTTGAATATTAATTTTTTAATTTCTCGACGGTTTTAGAAATAAGAAACTAAGATCTTTTCAAGACTTGAACGTGATATTTCTCTTCTACAGTGGAAATTGATTGAAATGAGAGAGTAAAATCTTGAATGAAAGTGTTAAATTTACAAAAAAATATTTAGGTAATATTGAGACAACTGTGCGTATTTTTCCAGCAAACTCATTTTTTTTAATTTTTTTTTTTAACTTTGGAGATGTTTTTACGCATTTTTTTAAGAATTGTAACATTTATTAATTTATTAAAAATAATAATTATTTGTGAGTAAAACCCAACTTTGGTTTTTAAAAGCGGTTGAAAATTTTCTTATTTATTAAACTTTTAATAAAAAAAATTTTGGAATAAATGCCGGCACATTGTTGTTATACCCCTTAACCATAGTATGGGGTATACCCACTTCGCCATTCCTTGTGAATCACATCGAAATTTCGGTCTAGACTCATATGAAGTATATGTATATGGGGCATTCCATGTCAAATCGGACACTTTCAAAAACTTTTTTTTTAGATTTTCCCAATTTGTTTACAGTTTTTAGTACCCTTCGAAAACTCCTTCGTGGTAAATTTTCAGATTTTTTTTGATGACCCGTTCAAAAGATATCGAATTTTTAAAAATTGGTAGTTTGTTCCTTTACTCAAACTTCTTTTAAACATAACTTCTTCAATAATGGTCCAAATTTCAAAATTTTTGTTTTTTTACGTACTTTAAAAAAAAAAATTTTTAAATTTAAATCTCATTTTTGAAAATGTTTGTACTCTTCGATTTTTATGAAATTTTTTTGTGTAAAACATCAATCGATTCTACAAATTTTTTGCCCAGGAAGATCGTGAGACAACGATTGTTACTATTTTTTTAAATTTTTTGAAAAAAAATTTATTGCAATTTTCAAATCTTAAAATCATTTCTACTGCTCCAATGATGCGTCATTGAGGGGTCATTTATTAGACCGACCCCCATTAATTTTTACGCCTTAGCATTTCTTTGGAACAAACAAATACCCTATCTCCAATTTCTAAGTGGGCTCCCACACAAAACGACATTTTTTTAAATTTGCTCCAACCGCTCTAACTGCCCCAATAGTGCACTTAGAGCAACAAAATGTATGACCGACCCACAATATTTTTTTAGTCCAAACATTTTCTCTGAACACACCTACCCTCTATCTCTAATTGTTCAGGCGGTCCCCATACAATTTTTTTTATTTTTTGTAAATTTGTTTTATTTAATCAGCTTCTACCGGTCCAATGGTGCGTCCGAGAGGGGCCATTAGTAAGACCGACCACCATTTATTTTTAAGCTACAACATTTTTTTAAAACATATTTACGCCCTATCTCCACTCCCTAAGTAGCCTCCCATACAAAATTACATTTTTATAAAGTTTGGTCTAACAGTTATTTGTATGAGAGCCTACTTAGGGAGTGGAGATAGGGCGTAGGTATGTTTTAAAAAAATCTTGTGGGGTAAAAATAAATGGGGGTGGTTCTCACTGATGACCACTCTCAGACGCACCATTGGACCGGTAGAAGCTGATTAAATAAAACAAATTAACAAAAAATAAAAAAAAATTGTATGGGGACCGCCTTAACAGTTAAAGATAGTTGGTAGGTGTGTTCAGAGAAAATGTTTGGACTAAAAAAATATTGTGGTCGGTCATACATTTTGTTGCTCTAAGGGCACTATTAGGGCAGTTAGAGCGGTTGGAGCAAATTTTAAAAAATTGGAGATAGGGTATTAGTTTGTTCCAAAGAAATGTTAAGACGAAAAAATTATTGGGGGTCGGTCTTATAAAGGACCCCTCTATGACTCACCATTCGAGCAGTAGAAATGATTTTAATATTGGAAATTTACAATAAAGTTTTTTCAAAAAATTTTAAAAAATAGTAATAATCGTTATACCACGATCTTACTGGGCAAAAAATTTAATGAATCGATAGAAGTTTTACACAAAAAAGTTTAAAAAAAAAAACTAAAGAATACAAACTTTTTCAAAAATGGGATTTAAGTTTTAAAACTAAAAATCGCATACTAACTAGAGCACTTTTAAAAAATTTTTTGGATTTTTTTTTTAAAGTATGTAAAAAAAACAAAAATTTAAAAAAAAAAATTCAATTTGGACCATTATTGAAGAAGTTATGAGTAAAAGAAAAACTAGATATCTTTTAAACGGATCATCAAAAAAATCTAAAAATTTACCACGAAGGAGTTTTCGAAGGGTACTAAAAACTGTAAGCAAATTTGGAAAATCTAAAAAAAAATATATTCGAAGAGTCCGATTTGACGATTTGACATATATACTTTATGGGGTCCCAGACCGATACTTCGATGAGTTACAAACGGAATGACAAACTTCTATATACCATCTATCCCTAAGTGGTGGGTATAAAAATAAATAAAACTAAACTACAGGACGTTTCGTGGTTTGAGGGCTGAGGGGGGGCGTGTTGGTGTCAGGGGGACACCTTCCCCCTAGCGATTAATGTTCTTAAATTCATATATTATAATGTTTATGCTTAAATAACACTGTGCAACACGTTTTTGAATCTTAGATGGGACCAAAAAAAAATTGAATGTATACCAACAGAAGAGGAAAACTCCCGAAGGGTTTTGAAAACTTAGCTTGAGTTATTTTTGGTGGCCCACTGAAGTTTTTTTTAAAGGCGTTTTAAATAACTCAAAAAAAGTAGTAAATCTAATTCTCTGGTAAATTTTGTTAAGACATGTCTTTAGTAAAATTTGTGGCGGTTCTTTTATAAGAATGTATTAACCCTCTATCTCCAAGTTTTAGGGGTCATTTTGGTCCTTTTTTCAAATATCATTATAGAACACAAATAAAACTTCTGTATAAAGGGTTGAAATATTTTACAAAAATTTTCTGCATCAGATTTCACTAGGGTTTGCCGAAGATCAAAAATTCGTGCAAAATGCGTAAAAAAGTAAAATTGTAAATAATCGCATACTATTAAAGTATTTTTCTACAAAGTCGTGTAAAATAAGTCGAAAAAATGTAATAAATCTGGTTCTGAGATTAATTACGATTAAAGACATATTCGGGGAAATTTGATGGCGGTTCTTTACTTAGAACATATTACCTCTCTATCTCCCATTTTTAGTGGTAATTTTTATTCTTTTTCCAAATAACTTCATCGTACACCACTAAAACATGTCTTTAAGGGCGGATTACTCAATGAAAAGTTAGCTGTTAACTGCCTATTTACCGGAGCCTTATGTCAAAATCTGTATGAGAAAGTTAAATTTAACGGAGAGTTATATTATAACGGAGCATTGAGTAATCCAGCCTAAGGGGTTAATATGTTCTACAAATATTTTCTGCATCAAATTTCACTACGAGTTGTCAAATACCAAAAGTTCGTGCGAAAAGTTCAGAATGCTTTAAAAAGTAAAAATTTAATGTATTTTGGTGAAATTTAACTAATTACACTGTCCGATAAAAATAAAAAAAATCGCTGAACACGAACTGGATAATATACGTTTGAAACTAAAGACTGCCTTTACAGTTTTTCATTTCGTGATTCTATTTCCTTTTAAAAGGACTTCAAAGTTTTGGAGGATTAAATTTTATAAAATATTTTTTTAATATTTGCACTTGTCCTAGGATGCCACTAGTGATAGCAAATGAAAGAGAAGATTTCTAATTTTCCTATTTTATTGTTTTTATATATCAGGAAAAAGGCGGTAAGTTACGTCCTTTCAATATCATTAAAAATTTTTAACACAATATTTTGATACAGTTTTCAAATGACTTTATTTAAACCCTTTTATCCTGATACGGCAAAGTGGAGAAATGGAAAAATTAGGGTAGATCCTCCTATTTCATTTGCCGTCACCAGTGTCATCCTACAACAAGTACAATTATTTCAAAAATATTTTACAAAATGTGTCCTTTAAAATTTTGAAGCCCTTTAAAAAGGAAACAGGATCACGAATTGAAAAACTGTAAATGCAGTTTTACTACATTTGATCTTTACTTTCAGACGAATATCATACGGTTTAAATTCAACATTGGCTGTCGGATGGTGTTATAATTTAAAATTTTCCTTTCTTAAACATTTTGCTTTTATCGCACGAACTTTTGACCTTTAACAATTCCTATCAAAATTTGATGCAGAAAATGTTTGTAGAGCTTGTTAACCCTTTAAAACTACTAATTCTAAGAGGATGTTTGAAAAAATATTACAAAATGACCCATAGAAATAGGAGATAGAGTGTTAATGTGTTCTAGTAAAAGAGGCGTTACATTTTCTTTTCAACTACATCTGTATTTCTAGGAATATGTGTAATTTTTTAAAGGATTGCTTGTAATTTGCAGGCCATTGTTAAAATAAAATGTACATTGTACTCGCTGGATTTATGTAATTCTTTTATATTGTATATTATAACCTTTGTAAAAAAATAATACACAAAAAATAACATTCATAAAAGTGTTACATATACATGCAATTTATGTTCATACATAAAAGTACTGACAATGATAGCTTTTAACACAATTGTTTATAGTACATGTATGTAAATTAGTATCTAACGAAAATGGTATTATATGAATTTATCCGGAAAACCTAAATCAGATATTGTAGTAATCTGATCAATTTAAAAATTTCTAAACTAAAATTATCAACGAATAAATTTTTTATTTATTCTATTGATTTCAAATCTAACATTCATTAATTCCCACCACAATGCTCACAATATATAAAATACAAATTAATTTGAGTAGAGAGGCGCCCCAGTAGGCTAGTTGGTAGCGTGCTAGCCTATGAGTCTGGGGGTCGTGGGTTCGATTCCCACCAGAGGCCTTGGTCTGATTCGCTACAACGAGACGAAGGTCATTGTTACCAGTTCTCGGTTTGGTAAAATTAGTATATAATTTGTAATTATATGGTAATTCTTAATAAAATAAAAAAAAATTTTGAGTAGAAAAACAAATTTTTAGATGAAAAAAATCTTTTTAGCCAATTTTAATAATAGAAATGTTTTAAAAAATATTTTGTGGCATGCTAAAATAAAAATTTTACCAATAATTTTGTAGTTTTACAAGCTTTTTACCAATAAAATTGTTAATTTACTGTTTTTTTGTAAAATTATCTTGAAAATTTGTAAAATTATAAAAAAAAAATTTAAAATTACAAAAAAAAATTTAAATTTCGATCCAAATTTGCTTTTTAAAAAACAAAGCTGTCAAATATTGGTAAAATGGGATTACGAAACTTTTCCTAGTAATTTGACAGATTTTTTTTTTTTGGTGTGCGATCCTTTCGGGTCCTAAAGTTTTCAATAGAAACTTTCCGGAAATTTCCAATCCCTTTTTTACCAAATATGCCATCAGTTAAAAAAATCTTCTTGTCGTAACTTAACCTTTCCAGTTTTATCGGTACACCCTAATAATAATATACTAAACTTTAAATGTTACATGTGTTATTGCATAAAAAAAAGACATAAAACGTTTTTTTTGTTGTTTGATTTAAAACAAAATAACGGCCTTTGCTGTTTCTGTCAGATTATATGAATATTTTTTTAGACATTTTGTGGTAAATTATGTTTTTGGCATTTTAACATATACAATTAATATTATTTTTTTTATTTTAATTAGGTGGTGATTTTTTATACATAATAGCGAATAACATTTTAATTTGATAGTAATTAGAAAGATTAATATCGTTTGCAATGCAAATTTTTGTGGTAATTTTTTAAATTAGCCTTACACTAAAAAAAAAAAAAATATGTACTATAATATTTTGTCGAGCGTTAAGTTGTCATTATATTAAGATGGTTTTTGTTAAGTTTATTAATTGCTTAAGCTAGGCTAAAATCGAATGACAGGTAAGTGTTTTGACAAGAAAAATAAAAATAATTTTTACCAAAAATATCTTTAAATTGGTAAAGGGTATATGTTTTACCTTTTTTCTCGAAAATTTTTGTCTTTTTATTATTTTTTAAACTGACAATTTATACTTTTATCAAAACAAATAGGAGAAAATAAATTTTAAAAAATTTTGGAAAATAAAAAAATATTAAAAAATATCTATATGTATGTACATTAGAGTTCGTTTGGTGACTATATCACTTCATCTGCTTATCGGATATCATCCTATTTTTAAAGGATTAAGGGGAGATAAAAATAATGGTTGTATTTTTTTGGAAAAATTTTCACTCCTTGGGGTGGTTCAAAGCATCTGAAAACGCGGATTTTGAGCTGATTTTTCTGCAGAGAAAAAACGGCTGAATATATTGCAAATCTGATTTCACCAGTCGATTCTACAGCAAAAATTATAACAATAGCAGTTTTTTCAACTCTTAAAAAAGTTCCAATAACCCACAGAAGGGGCCGGATTTTTTTTTTTTTTTAAATTTAAATTATTTTTTTTAGTCATGTACGATGAAGAGGCAGTTTTTGCTTAGAAAATTGGTACAAAAAGCACCTTTCTATCACAACCCATTAAAAAGTTATAAGGCTTCAAATTTTTTTTTCTAGTGGCAAAATTATTAAACACTGACCGAAATTTGAAAAAAAAAATTGGATGGGTCAGTGGTCTGGACACCCGTTTTCGATTTTCCTCTCAATGCTGATTCCAAATCTGGTTTCCAAAATATTCCGTAACGTCAGGTTTTTGAGATAATTGAGGTCAAAGTTCACAAAAAACGCATTTTTGTGCATTAAGGAGAGCATTTTTTGTGATGTTTTTGGATGATATTCTGGGATCATAAAACCTGTTTTCGATTAACATTCCGATGCTGATTCTGATCTAGTTTTCAAATTTGTCTATCACGTCATGTTTTCGCGAAAATTGAGGTCAAAGTTCTCAAAAAACGCGTTTTTGTCCATTTTTGAGAGCTTATAACTTTTTAACGGGTTGTGGTAGAACGGAAAATTTGGTATCATTTTGTTAAGCTTAAAATGCCCTTTAATTGTGCATATTTAAAAAAATAATTTAAAAAGAAAATCGAAAAACCTTATATTTCCGCCCTCTGTGGTGGGTTTTTGGAACTTTTTTTAAGAGTTTGAAAAACGACCATTGTATTATTTTTTGCTGTAGAATCGACTAGTGCAATCAGATTTGCGATATATTCAGTAGTTTTTGCTCTGCAGAAAAATCAGATCAAGGAGTGAATTTTTTTCCAAAAAAATACCGGGGAAAAAGGAGGGGGGAAGACAAGGCCATTTTTCAGTTTATTTCGTTTATCTCCTATATTGTGCAAAGAAACCTAGTCATGTTACATACCAAATGAAAGGTCTTGAAAAAACCTATCTACGTGTGCTAAGAACGAGTCCAAACATGCACAACTTTTCGCCATATTGAGTAAAATACCAAAATTTTAGGACATTTTTGTTAATAAATCGAAAAATATTAACTTCTTTGGCCTGTTGTTAGCACCACGAGATAGGTATTTTTAATACCTTTAATCTGATACTACACATGCCTATATTAATTTTGTTTAAATATGCGTAAATCGTAAAAAACTTATAAAGGTCAATTTCCCCCCATACAAATCGACCCCCCCTAAAAATGAGTTTGGGCCGCTAAAAAAAAATACGTGTCGAAATAATTTGCGTTCTTAACAACATATCCAAATTTCATGAAGATCGAAGGGTGACACCAGGGAAACTTCACTTGTCAGTGAAACTGAAATAAATGTTTAAAAAAAACCGTCAGTTTTTGGAATTTAGAAAAACTGTAAATGTAGTTGTAAACAAGACCTTGAACCATCACTGAGCAATGTTTAAGGATTACCCCACTTTATCCGTAAAAGTTACAGAGGGTTAAATTTGAAAAATCGATAAAAATGGCTTGAAATAATCCATAGTTTTTATATTCTTTCGCTTTTTTTTAAGTTCTCTTTATATTTCAATCCTTTCCTGCATAACACAAAGTCAGTACATATAAGAGATTATTTTAATGCTGGTTTGATAGATGCTTCATCGCTTGGTAAGAAGTTATGAGACGGTTAAGTTTTGAAACCAAAAATTATGAGTTTTTAAATTTTCGAGTTTTTTTGATCAGGGATTTCGGCCCCCTCTATAAAATGAAAAAAGTTGAAGTAGAGTTGGTAGCTGCTGTAATTCTTAACATTTTGGAATTAATCCCGGTAATGTGCCAGGAACAGTTAGGAGTTTCAGCAAATCAAAGTTTGAAAGAAAAAACGTAACTTTTTTTAAAATACCAGTTTTTTTCGCGAGGCACATTCGCGGTTTCATTCGAAATTTGGTGGACTCTTGCGTAAAGTGAGTTTACATAAAAAAACCACTGGCGGGTTTATAAAAAATAAATTGCAAAAATTTTATGCCATTTTTGAAAATTGTGCGAAATTTTCAAATCTGTTTCCTATTTTTTTTTAATAGCAATTAATGCATCATGTTCATTTTAATACACCAAAAGACGTGCCTTAACGAGTAGAACTGATTTGCTTTTTGACTTTTTAATTTAAGCTATTCTGAGCGGAATGCGCGATGATTTTATCTAAACCTGTTTTGATCTGGAACATCCAAGGCTTTACACGAAATCGGAAGAATTTTTTTTTTAAATGAAAGCCCACTTGATGTGTCATCATAAAATCAGAGGCGGGTTAAAAAAATTTGATGATTATAGATTTTTTGAACCATATTAAATTTTCTTGTTATAAAAAAGCATCACCGATTTTTTTAAACTACTGGTACAATGATACGATTTTCCGTGATTTTTTTTAGTAATTCCAACGCGCATTGCCTAAATATGTTATACAAAATTGTGAAACTTTTCTTTTACCGCGAATTAATCGCGATTTTAGGTACTTTGATATCTTTTTTGTAAATCGTTTGGTCATTAAAGGGTTAAATTTATATAATATATTTTAGAAGAAATGACATATCCTGGCATGTTTTAATAACGCATGCAACAAATGTGTAGAAAAAAAATCTTTCAAATATTTTTAAGATATTTAAAACCGCTAAATCTTAAAACCACCATAACTTTTGACCACCTTGCGCGATTTATTTGACGTGAACGAATTTCTTATTCTTAAATAGCTTCTAGTATTTATGCCAACTTTCATCGATGTGCCATCAAAACAAAAATCACATCTTTTTTACCTCAAAATTTAAGTCTTAGACGGAACTCTTCATATGTATTGTTTTCAATTTATATGTACAAAAAATATAAAAAAATAATTAACAACAAAATAATTGTTAATAAATTTCATGATTTTGGTGTGTTTTATTGCGAAAATCATGTGAAATGTGAAATTTTTAATTTTGCGACTTTGATAGCAAAGGGTTTTAAATGACAATCGTTAACGAGCAAACTAAAATATTAATACATATTTGTCTCTACTCTCATTGGGAATTAGAAGACGAAAATTGTACCGTCGTAGTAAGATCACGATTATCAACTAACCAAAAAATAAATGTTAAAACAGCCATACATACTGATTACCCTCGGAAATCCTACACAGAACATATTTTGTACATAAATAGTATGAATTGCTTTCATTGAATTCAATGTATACTATTTATGTACAAAATCATACTATTTATTAATGTTTTCTTTATTTTTAAATTTCTAAAAAATAAACAAAGTCAGTTTGAAATAAAAAAAATATTTGTCATTGAAAATTTTTCTGAATTGTTTGTAAAATAATGGAATTAATGCACTATTTGGATAACTATTCACATCTTTTTTACCATGGAGGATCAAAAGGTACGTACATGTAAAAATTGTATGAAAAATGTGTATTAAACCGACGCGTTTTGCTTAATTTCTTTTTAGATGAGCTGTGTCAGCACTCAGATGGAGCATTTCCAAATTTTCCACGAATTGAATAATCACAAGAATACAACCAATACGTTCGGAAGATGATCTTTATATATGGGTTTGAATATTGAGAGCCTTGTGTTTTTAGAATAAATGTATTTGTAGTTTTTTTGTTAACAAAAATATTAATAAATAAAATGCATTGTTGCAGTAAATGTTTATTTAAAATTTGTTGGATTCCTTTGATATATTCGGATAAATTATTCTTTTGGAGAAGAAAAAAGGCAAAATTTAAGAGGAAATCCATCAACATTTTTTTCATGTCATGTATGTACAAAATCATACAATATATGAACAAGTTCTGGGAAAAAAAAGTCATGTTCTATTCATACAGTGCATGAACAAATTAATTCCAGGTATGAATTTTTTTTCTGTGTATATGCATTTTGTTGTTGTTGCAAATATTTCTATGGTATTATAATGTAAATAGAAATATTTGCAACAACAACAGAATGCATATAGGATTACTGAGGGTAATCAGTATGTATGTCTGTTTTAATATTGGTTTGTTTGTTATTTGATGATCGTGATCTTACTACAATGGTACAATTTTCGTCTTCTAATTCCCGGTGGGATTAGAGTCGAATATGTATTAATATTTTAGTTTGATCATTAATGGTTGTCATTAAAAACCCTTTGCTACTTGTAGTATAGGGTTTTTATTTTTGCTAAATAATCTTGACAATGGGATCTGACACAACCCAAAACACGTGTCGAATAAGTCTTGCAAAAAAAAATTACCAACATAAATAAATTTAACAGAAAAATAATTTTCTTCTATGAGAATACCATAGTTTTAATTAGTAAAGGAAATAATGACCTCGAGCTAAAATAAACCTACTCAAAATAATTAAAGTTAAAAATAACAAAAACTAAACAATAGCTGTGTTTTGCAATCATTTGGATTAGTATTTACCATACAATATGTGTACTTAATAAATATTATTATTATTAAAGATTAGCACACATTTGACTCTCCCTGTTGTGGAATGTATTTTATGCAGAGCTTTTGTAATATTCTTATAGCATACTTTAAGGGCGCACAATAAATATCCCCATCTATCATACAGGAAGTAAAAGCTCTTTTGTTTAAAACTTTCATTATTTGAACTTTTTAGCATTTTTAAAGCACACTTTTAGGGTAATATTAGAAAATGTACTTAATAAGTACATATAATTGAAAAACACAACAAATATTCAGTTTTGGCGAATTTTAGAAATTTTTCTAGGTTTTTGGCAATTTCTAAGATTTATTTTATTAAGACAATTTTTTTTGTTTTTAAATATTTTTTTATCAAAAAAATTAATAAAACTAAATTTTGCCGATTTCTCTGGATTTTTAATATCCGATTTGTCGAAGAACTTAAAAAAACTACAGGTGGCGTATGATTAATATAAATTATACTTACAACTAACAACTGAATCGACTATGATGCGTATGAGTATTATAAATTATTTTTTTTAAATACATAAATAATATATGTGAACGTCCCATAAAAAAAATATTTAATACACTCATTAAATTATGAATAATTGTCTGCTACGCTTAATTAAATTAATAAATATTTTATCATACGCAAAATATTATTTTTTATTCTTATTTTTTCTCGTTTTTTTTTTCTACTTAAAACGACAATCAGAAAAAACAACAGTAGACAGACGCATGCTAAAGTAATTTACTTAAAACAAAGATGAAATGGTAAAATAAAAGGAAAGAATGCGAATTTGAGGCGGCATTTAATAACTCTGAAATTAACATAGTGGCATTAATTTTGACAAAATTAATTAAAAAATATACGACTTAAGGAATTCAAAAAATCTAAAAAATGTATTAAACTGTTTACTAGTGGGTTAAGTTTTTTTGGATTTTCAGTAAAAATAATCTATGCAAATAAATGTCGTCCTAATGCCAAAATTTTTTTTTTTTTTGCAAACTAGCGCTTGACACAGAAAATTGAAGAGTGAAAAAAATACATGAAATAAATTAATTTTCATGTGGATTCTTTGACAATACCAAAACAAAAAAAAAAACTGTGACTTGTGTTAAAGGACATACATACTACATAAATATAAATTATAATGAACATTTTCTTTTGGTGTTCTTTGTGAAAAGTCACAAAAACAAAAAAATAAAAAAAGACATGAGAAAAAAAGTTATTAAATATTAATCCATATATAACCTACATAAATAAATAAAAAATAAAATGATAAGAGAAGAGTACAAAAATAAAATCATGTTGGCATTTGCATTAAAAAAACACGTATGTATGTTACATACACTTGAAGAAAGTGTATGCAATAAGCTAAAAAATTGGTTGAATAAACTTTAAATTTTTTAGTTAAAATATCCAGTCAGAAACTTCCAACCGTACAAAAGAATAGTAATCCCGCAAAGCACTTTGTTTGTTGTGTATAAAGTAGTATATTATTATAAATCGTAACAAGTAGAAATGTTAAATTCGACATGGAAGAATCTATGAATATCCTCCACAATGCCCTTTTTACTTTAAAGTAAATTTTCAAATTTTAATTTTGACTACAAATATTTTATTTTGAGTAAAAAATTTCTTTCAGTCATAAAAAAAACAAGTAGAAAAGTTAAATTCGACTTTGCCGAATCTATAAATACCCTCCACAATGCATTTTTTTTAAGGATAGTACATTTTTAACGTGCAAAAAAATTAACAAAATTGATAAGAAATATTTTATTTTAAGTAAAAAACTTTTTTTGTCATTTAAAAAAAAAAATAGGAAAATTACAAAATTTTTTTTTGAGTGTAAAACTTTTTTCGAGCTTAATGTTTTTTTTTTACTGTAAAAATATTTCTGAGTGAAGGAACGTAAGTATGTACACAAAATATTGACATTTTTGTAAAAAAAAACTAATTTTTTTTTGAGTGTAAAATTTTTTTTGAGTGTAAAATTTTTTTCGAGTGTAATTTTTAAGTTACCAATGCTTTTAAAAATAAACAAGTTTAAAAAGCATTGCTTTAAAACTAAACAAGTTTGAAAAGCATCGCCAAGTTACCACCAATGCTTTTCAAACTTGTTTACCACGTGGCATTTAAGATAAACCCAACCTGAAATTCGGGGTTTTGCTTATAACTTTTGAACCACTGCACTGTGGCCGAAATCACTGACCTAGCGGCGCTTAAGTCAAAATTAAAATATTAAGATCGATAAATGTTTTTGCACTGCATCGTTTACCTATACTTTACAGAAAAAATTTACGTTTTTACTTTTGTTTTGCTTTCAATATTCGCACAGCTGTAAGCTGTCAAATATACATTTTTTGCAATTTGGGGCCTAATTACTCAGTGAGTTTTTTTGACACTTTTTAGTCAATTGTTTATACATTTTGAGCCAAAAAGTTTTAATTGAAAGAAAAAGGTATGTTTTAACTAAAAAATTAATGTTTGTGGCCTGTGTGTATCTAGTTTATTATAAGTGCATTATAGAAGTTGACATTTGTGATAAACTATAGTTTCATGGACTGCAACTTTTGAAATTCGATCATAGTCGGTCCAATTCCTGTTTTGTTTATTATTTAGGGTTATTCTTGTTGAGAAGTTTCAGTATGGCGTGCTAGTTCGCGCAAGTTGTTCGGTTTTTTAGGGTCCATCTGCCTGTCCAAATAAACAGTATAAACGCGATACTGACCACAATTTTCAATCGATTTGGCTAAAATTTAAAATTTAAGATTTTTTATCAAAATAACAAAACCTATTAAATTTTTGACAAAATCGGTCCATGCTATCCCATAGCCCTAATGTTAATTACCCCTTCCAGTTTTACTTAATAAGCCCTAACAATAGTATTTTAACAAATATCCTCTTGAAATGCGACTGTTAAATGTTTTTTGTAGCCAAAAATAATCACTCTAAATTTTAACGGAATCGGAACATTTTAACTACTAGTCCTCATACAGACCACCCTCCCGATAATCACATAAATTTCCCAAAAAACATAAAAACACTGAAATAAATAAATATGGTTAAAAATTAAATTCTTTTTAAGTTTTATAATCACAAATATGCATTGGGCTTTATTATTTTGCATATCCGAATTAAGCGCCGCTAGATTGGGTGTTTCGGCCACTGTGCACTGGACCGATTGAGCTGAAATTCAATAACAACAGACCTGGGGAACATGAAAGACACGTGCCACGTTTCAGCAGTCTCATTATTGACTTTCGAAACTAACTTTTGAACCACTGGACCGATTTGGCGGGATTGCAATACCAACCTGAGCAGGTAAATGACAACATATATGTATGCCAAAATTCAGTAGCCTCTGTAAAGTCTTTCAAAAGTTAGCATGTTTTCTACCGACAGACAGACAGAAAGACGGACGGACGGACATCGCTAGATCGACTTAAAATCGATCGAGGATCATGAATATATATGGGGCATTCCATGTCAAATCGGACACTTTGAAAAATTTTTTTTAAGATTTTTCCAATTTGTTTACAGTTTTTAGTACCCTTCCAAAACTCCTTCGTGGTAAATTTTGAGATTTTTTTGATGAACCGTTCAAAAGATATCGAGTTTTTAAAAATTGATAGTTTGTTCCTTTACTCAAACTTCTTTTAATCATAACTTCTTCAATAATGGTCCAAATTTCATTTTTTTTTTTTTTTTAATTTTTGTTTTTTTACGTAAGTACTTTAAAAAAAAAAAATCCCAAAAAATTCTTAAAAGCGCTCTAGTATCTGATTTTTAAGTTTTAAAATTTAAATCTCATTTTTGAAAATGTTTGTACTCTTCGATTTTTTTTTAATTTTTTTTGTGTAAAACTTCTATCGATTCTACAAATTTTTTGCCCAGGAGGATCGATAACGATTACTACTATTTTTTAAAATTTTTTGAAAAAAATTTATTGTAATTTTCCAATCTTAAAATCATTTCTACTGCTTCAATGGTGCCTCATAGAGGTGTCATTTATAAGACCAACACCCATTAATTTTTACGTCTTAACATTTCTTTGGAACAAACTAATACCCTATCTCCAATTTCTAAGGAGGCTCCCAAAAAAAACGAAATTTTTAAAAATTTTGCTCCAACCGCTCTAAACGCCCTAATAGTGCCCTTAGAGCAACAAAATCTATGACCGACCCACAATATTTTTCTAGTACAAACATTTGCTCTGAACACACCTACCCTCTATCTTTAACTGTGAAGGCGGTTTTTTTATTTTTTGTAAATTTGTTTTATTTAATCAGGTCCAATGGTGCGTCCGAGACGGGTCATTAGTGAGACCGACCCCAATTTATTTTTACCCTACAACATTTTTTTAAAACATACTTACGCCCTATCTCCACTCCCTAATATAGAATGCCCCATATGTACTAATACTTTGGTTTAAACATTAGCGATTTATAATTTAAATTTCCTTTGCTACTTGTAGTATAGGGTTTTTATATTTGCTAAATAGTCTTGAGAATCAAATCTGACAAAATTTGAAACACCTAAGTCTTGCAAAAATTACTAACACAAATTAATTTAAAGCAGAAAAATAATTTTCTTAAAAATTATTCTACGAGAAAATCATAATTTGTATCCAAATTTTCTAAAATACATTAAGAAATTTTTAAAATGTATTTGGACAATTTTAAAATTTATTTGAAAAATTAAAAAAAAAAAACATTTGAAACACTTTAAAATACAATTGGAAATGGTGTAGTTGCGGTTGTTTTAATTAGAACCCAATCGTATATATGCATCAATCAAAGTTTTAATTTACATCATCTCAAGTTTTTTTGAAAAGCAAAATATCACATTCAAAATGCTGTTTGTTCCTAGATATGGTCACCTTGAATTTACTAAAGTAAAATTTGTTTTATATTTGATAACGCTAAGCACGCAATATTTTGGTTAATGTTTTGTTTTTATGTCTCTCTGCTTTTCTGTTGAAATAGTCCCCATATACATACAATAAAATCCCAAAATATATGTGAGTGTGACTAGCACGTAGCCATATTATAGTTTAGTATTACATTTATTCGAAGTTTCTACTTTTTTTTTAAGTCTGACGAGATTTTATAAATTAATGTGATTACATTGTCACGCATACAATGTTGCAAAACATAATAAAAAAAAACACATAGAAGAAGGGAAATTAAATGCAAAGTACATCAATACATTGACATAACACGCACACGCACACACATACAAATAAACAAGCAACGATCGTATGGGGTGACATAAATACGTGCTTTGTAACACATAATACAACATTCAGAATTATTATTGAAATATAAAGATTTAAGTTTTAACAAAAAGAAAGAGTTAAAGTACTTAAGGAGTTTTAGGATTATTGCAAAGTTTTTTTTTTTGTAAATTTTTTGTTAGCCAAAATATTCTCGTCTTGGAATAAATTTCGTATTATTTTGGGTGGAAATTGAAATTTCTCAAATTTTAGTCTTTAAATTAAAACTTACACATTTTCTAATGGATTTGAAAGATAATTCTCGATGCAAAGCTTATTCTTTGATACAGGATTGAGTTGTAAAACTTGTTAGTGATTTAAAAACATACTTCCAAACACAAAAAATGGGTCTTAGAAACTTAAAAAAAAAAAAGTTGGGACTTAGAAATTGTTAGAGTATTATTGCTTAATTTTTGTAAAAGTACAGTTTATTTGTAAAATTACCTCGGAAATGTGTAAAATGTATTTACAATGTTTATTTGTATAAGAGGTAATCTCAGAAACTACTCATCGTCCTTCAGGGTGGACATAGGCTAGGTTTTATCGACCTTGCCCACTTTTAAGCCTACATTTGGCCGAAAAACGTATGAAATAAAAATCTCCAAAACTACTCATATGATTTAAAAATTTACCAATACTTGGAATGATCACTCAGAATGGACATGCCCCACTTTTTGCTAAAAAAAACGTTTAATTTAAAAATCTCCGAAACGACTCATCTGATATCAATAATGTTTCCACCAATACTTGGAATTGTCCTTCAGAATGGACATAAGGATTCAATCGACCGCGCACATTTTCATGCCTACTTTTTTGGGAAAAAACGTTAAGTTTATAAACCTGTAAAACAAGTCATCCTTTTTTATACCCTCCACTTACAAGGGAAGTATCTCAACCCTTATGAACCGATTTGCCTGAAACTTAAAATATATATAAATGAGACCATTTTAAGGTTGGGGTGTCTCGGCTTATCGGCCATATCTTGGATTTAGGGGTTCAAAAAATGGATCAAAAATTGGTGAAAAATCGTTTTTTGGAATTTTCGGTCATTTCTTGCTAAGAAACTATATGATGTTTTCATATGAAAAGAAAAGTTTTTTTAATGCCTATCCAACGGTGGCATAACCTTGGAAAAATTCGGCTTCGTTAAATATTTTTCTCATGAAAATGTGTTAATTTTGGGGGGGTATATATTTGATGACATACACCTACGATATCCATGTTAATATTAAATAATCTTTATCAAATTTAAGTCGACACGTATTTTTGCTCTAGACGATATTCCTGTTATTTCGGGAGTTATCGGAATTTTCCCGAAGGTCCTCATTGTTTCATAAGGGGACAACGAAATTTTTAAACACTGATATGGCCGATAAGCCGAGATACCCCAACCTTAAAATCGTCTCAATTATACATATTTTAAGTTTCAGGCAAATCGGTTCATAAGGGTTGAGATACTTCCCTAGTTAGTGACAGAGGGAATATATAAGTTTGTCATTCCGTTTGTAACTCATCGTAATATCGGTCTAGGACCCCATAAAGTATATGGGGCATTCCATGTCAAATCGGACACTTTGAAAATTTTTTTTTAGATTTTCCCAATTTGTTTACAGTTTTTAGTACCCTTCGAAAACTCCTTCGTGGCAAATTTTCATATTTTTTTGATGACCCATTCAAATGATATCGAATTTTGAAAAATTGGTAGTTTGCTCCTTTACTCAAACTTCTTTTACTCATAACTTCTTCAATAATGGTCCAAATTTCAAATTTTTTTTCTTCAAAATTTTTGGTTTTTTGCGTACTTTCTAAAAAAAAATCCCAAAAAATTCTTAAAAGCGCTCTAGTATGCGATTTTTAAGTTTTAAAATTTAAATCTCATTTTTGAAAATGTTTGTACTCTTCGATTTTTTTGAAATTTGTTTGTGTAAAACTTCTATCGCTTCTACAAAATTTTTTCCCAGGGGGATCGTGGGATAACGATTAATTCTTTTTTTTTAAATTTTTTTTTAAAAAAATTTATTGTAATTTTCCAATCTTAAAATCATTTCTACTGCTCCAATGGTGCGTCATAGAGGGGTCATTTGTTAGACCGACCCCCACTAATTTTTACGTCTTAACATTTCTTTGGAACAAACTAATACCCTATCTCCAAGTTCTAAGGGGGCTCCCACACAAAACGACATTTTTTAAAATTTGCTCCAACTGCTCTAACTGCCCTAATAGTGCCCTTAGAGCAACAAAATAATTGACCGACCCACAATATCTTTTTAGTCCAAACATTTTCTATGAACACACCTACCCTCAATTTCTAATTGTTAAGGTGGTCCCCATACAATTTTTTTTATTTTTTGTAAATTTGTTTTATTTAATCAGCTTCTACCGGTCCAATGGTGCGTCCGAGAGGGGTCATTAGTGAGACCGACCCCCATTTATTTTTACCCTCCAACATTTTTGTAAAACATACCTACGCCCTATCTCCACTCCCTATTTGTTGCAATAGTAATACCGATCCTCCTCGGCGGACATTTGGTAGGTTTCATTGACAATACCCATTTTTACCCCGACTTTTGGCCAGAAAATGTAAAATTTTAAAATCTCCGCATTACTCATCCAATTTCAAAAAAATATTTTCACCAAATTCTGATTAATTTTTATTTAAAAATAAAAATAGTTCTATTTGACCTTCAAAATATTATATTTAGAGTAGGATTATTCTAGCTCGAGGTCATTATTACCTTTACTAGTTAAAACTATGATATTCTCATAGAATAATTTTCAAGAAAATAATTTTTCTGTATTAAATTTATTTATGTTGGTAAAAAATTAAGACTTAATCGACACTTGTTTCGGAATTTGTCAGATTTCATTGTCCAGATTATTTAGAAAATTTAAATGCCCTATACTACAAGTATCAAATGAATTTTAATGACAAATTTTTAATGATCAAATATTAATGCATATTCGATACTACTTCCATTGGTAATTTGAAGGCGAAAACTTTACCATTGTAATAATATCACGATCGTCAACTAATTAACTAACAAATATTAAAAACAGATATACATAAGGGTGGAGCAAATATAGCATTTTTTGAATTTCAAAAACGTCGGGGTCGTGAAAGTTGCCTTTTGGGGTCAATATTAACCCACAAAAATATTGGACCTGTATGGCAATGGCTTTGGGTTCCTTTTTTGACTTAAAAATCGGAAAGTCCAGAACAAAGTGATAAAAAAATTTTCTAACTTTTTTTTTTTTTGTTTTAAATATAAGTTTATATTTGAACATTACTGATAAAGTGTTTTTATGGTAAATTTTTTTAATTTAAAATTTTTTTATTAATTTCAAATTACGGTAAAAAGGCCAACAACATTATACAATAATTAAAAATATACATTTTTTATATACTGAGTTAATATTACGTTGTATTTTCAGTTAAAAACTAAATAATTTTTTTTTTTTTTTTTGCAAAACAAGAAACAAAAAATTTAAAAAAAAATTTCAGTAATGTCCAAATACAAACTAAATATTTTAAACCAAAAAAAAGGTCGAAAATATTTTTTCCACTTTGTTCGGGACTTTCCGATTTTCAAGTCAAAAAAGGAACCCAAAGCCAGGGCAATGACATCTCCAATATTTTTGTGGGTTAATATCCCTAAAGTCAACTTTTTCGACACCAACATAAATAAATTTAAAAAAGAAAAATAATTTTGAAAATAATTTTATGAGAATATCATAGTTTTAATTAGTAAAGGAAATAATGACCTCGAGCTAAAATAAACCCACTCAAAATGTTCAACAATATTAAAAATGGTTTTTCAGGGTTGACACCAGTTAGGTTTTACCAATCGATCACGCCCATTTTTAAGCCCACTTTTATATATACTAATCCGATTTTAAAAAATTGATTGACCAATATTTAGAATACACTCAAAAAAAAAAAACTGTAAAGTTAGCAAAAAATTTAGTTAAATTTAACTAAAAAAGCACCTGATTTTGGGCCTACTAAATTTCTAGTCAATTTAACTAAAATTATTTAGCTAACTTTTCGTAGAAAGAATGTAGCAAAAAAAACCGTAACTTTAACTAAAAATTTAGCTGAAAATTTCGTAACATTTTTATGTACATATTTACAAAAAAATTAGTTGAATTCAGCTAAAATTTTGTTACTTTTCGTAAACTAAAATAAACAAAATATTTTGTAATTTTTTTTTTTACATTTTTAGGTTGACACTTTTTTTTTTATTTCACCGAACACTTTAAACACTAACACTTCACTTATTTTTTTCTATTTTTTCACAGCATTAAGTTCAGCTTAAGTAGAACTTATGAGATTTGCATAGGAGGCTACACAAGAAATTTCTTAAATAGTAATCACTCTTTTCACTTAACAAATATGTTACGAAAAATCAGAAAATTAATTAGTAAAAATTCGTTAACTCAGTTTTAAAGTCAACAAAAAAAATTAATTCAAAATTTTTTCAAAACTAGTATTTTCGTAAATTGAACTTAACTAAAAAAGTAGTTAAAACGCTGATTTTAAGTAAAAATTTGCTAAAAAGCCAGTTAACTCAACTTAACTAAAAAAAGATTGTTTACTTTACAGTTTTATTTTTTTGAGTGTAGTCCATCATAATGGACATATGATAGTTTTCATAGATCACACCCATTTTTAAGCCTACTTTTGGCTAAGAAATATAACATTTAAAAATCTCCGAAACTACACTCAAAAAAATAAAACTGTAAAGTTAACAAATTTTTTTTTACTGGCTTTTTAGCAAATTTTTTGATAAAATCAGCGTTTAAACTACTTTTTTTAGTTAAGTTCAATTTACGAAAATACTAGTTTTGAACAAATTTTGAATTAATTTTTTTTTTGTTGACTTTAAAACTAAGTTTACGAATTTTTATGAATTAATTAATACATTTCTTGTAACATATTTGTAAAGTGCAAAAATGTTAGAAATTTCTTGTGTAGCCTCCTATGCAAATCTCATAAGTTCTCCTTAAGCTGAACTTAATGCTGTGAAACAAAAAAGAAAAAAATAAGTGAACTGTTAGTGTATTAAATCAATATTTAACAAACCTACAATTTTTTTACAAAAAGTTAAGCTGAACTTAACTAATTTTTTTGTTAATACGTACATAAAAATGTTACGAAATTTTCAGCTGAATTTTTAGTTAAAGTTACGGTTTTTTTTGCTACATTCATTCTACGAAAAGTTAACTAAATATTTTTAGTTAAATTAACTAGAAATTTAGTAGGTTCAAAATCAGGTGTTCTTTTAGTTAAAATTTAACTAAATTTTTGGCTAACTTTACAGTTTTTTTTTTTGAGTGTACTCAACAGATTTCCAAACATTCCACAATAAAAACTTTTTGGAAATTTCAATGGAAAAAAGGGGTAAGGTCGTGTATTATGGTACTATTTCTATCTCTTGAAATAATGGCGATAGACTTAAAAAACATTAAAACAGTACTTTTTGGAAATTCAGATTCTAAGGTCTTTAAAATGGTTATTAATTGTACAGTGGTTCTTTTAATATGTCTTGAAATCATAAAACACAATTAATCTCGAAATATCATATATTGTAATTTAGAATGTTTGGGTAAAAAGGGTAAACATTTGGTAAATGTGGAACAAAATAAAACTTTTTGTACCTAAAAATTCAAAATGAGGCCTACATGGAACGAAATTAAATGAAATTGAACTAGGAACGAAATGAAATAAAACAGGGAATGAAATAGGAAGGTTATTTTTCAATTTTTTTTTGTCACTCAAATTTGTATTTTCTCATTTTAATTTTTTTTTTACTAAAAATTTCCTGATGTAATACGAATAATACGATAGTAGGGCTTAAACATTTTCAACAAAATTTTTTTATCGAAGCGAATATAATTTCGGGCAAAATGGAATTCTTTTAATTTGGTTGTTTAAATTGTGAAAACAGTTTCTGCAAAAGATAAAATTAAAAAGTCACACTAATATAAAAAGAGATTCCTAAGTAAGAATTTTAGAAATGGGGACTTTAAGGCTAGTATTTTTTTTTGTGGCATTTAATATTATTGTTAACGAAATTCTTGGTTAGAAAACGCAAAACTGTTAAATTTTGGAAAAATGGACCAATAGTGCGTCCGAGAGGGGTCATTAGTGAGACCGACCCCAATTTATTTTTACCCTTCAATATTTTTTCAAAACATACCTACGCCCTATCTCCACTCCCTAAGTAGGCTCCCATACAAAATTACATTTTTATAAAATTTGCTCCAACTGTTATTTGTATGGGAGCCTTCTTAGGGAATGGAGATAGGGCGTAGGTATGTTTTGAAAAAATGTTGTAGGGTAAAAATAAATGGGGGTCGGTCTCACTAATGACCCCTCTCGGACGCACCATTGGACCGGTAGAAGCTGATTAAATAAAACAAATTTACAAAAAATAAAAAAAAATTGTATGGGGACCGCCTTAACAGTTAAAGATAGAGGGTAGGTGTGTTCAGAGAAAATGTTTGGACTAAAAAAATATTGTGGGTCGGTCAAACATTTTGTTGCTCTAAGGGCACTATTAGGGCAGTTAGAGCGGTAGGAACAAATTTTAAAAAATGTCGTTTTGTGCGGGAGCCCCCCTTAGAAATTGGAGATAGGGTATTAGTTTGTTCCAAAGAAATGTTAAAACGTAAAAATTAATGGGGGTCGGTCTTATAATGGACCTCTCTATGACGCACCATTGGAGCAGTAGAAATGATTTTAAGATTGAAAAATTTCAATAAAATTTTTTCAAAAAATTTTAAAAAACAGTAATAATCGTTATCCCACGATCTTCCTGGGCAAAAAATTTGTAGAATTGATAGAAGTTTTACACAAAAAAATTTCAAAAAAATCGAAGAGTACAAACATTTTCAAAAATGAGATTTAAATTTTAAAACTTAAAAATCACATACTAGAGCGCTTTTAAGAATTTTTTGGGTTTTTTTTTTTTTTTAGAAAGTACGTAAAAAAACAAAAATTAAAAAAAAAAAAAATTTGAAATTTGGACCATTATTGAAGAAATTATGATTAAAAGAATTTTGAGTAAAGGAACAAACTACCAATCTTTAAAAATTCGATATCTTTTGAACGGGGCATCAAAAAAATCTGAAAATTTACCACGAAGGAGTTTTCGAAGGGTACTAAAAACTGTAAACAAATTGGGAAAATCTCAAAAAAAAAGTTTTTCAAAGTGTCCGATTTCACATGGAATGCCCCATATATATAAAAGTTTGGAATCATCTTTATGAAATTTTCCTATGTCTTTAAGACATAAATATATTTGATAAAATTTGAAAAAAACCATTAAAAAAAAAAAAAAAAATGAAACTTTGAAACTTTTTTAAACTTTTTAAAAAAATAAATTGATAAATTTAGAGGTAATTTTTACTTCACATTAAAAAGTTACTTAAAAAATCGAAAAATTTTTAATTGTGTCCCTTAAAAATTTACTAAAATTTTTTTGTAAGCATTTAATAATTTTTTGTTAAAAATTTACTCAATACTATTAAATCGTTTACTGGTGCAAAATTGAGTAATTTTTTACTCAATAGTATTAAAAATTTACAAATTTTTATTTTTTTTCTGTGTATTCTTTTATGTGTATGATTTTATTTACTTTTTTTGTTAAGATTGTTGCAATCAAGTATTTCTGATGAAAATTGAAGTTAATAAGAAAAGTCATATAAGATTTATTTTATATACAAAGTTTCAGTTTTATGTATTTTTGCAACAAAAAGAAAACATATGTAGTTAAGAAAATATTAAGTATGTTTTTCTGCAAATCACTTTGTTGTTTTTGTCAATCATGCCCCTCATATGAATAAGTTTTACAAAAAATATAATTGTTTGAAATTGATTACTAAGGACATTGCCACCATTACAAATTTTAATTAAAAATAAATCCTTGAAAAATAAAACAAATACTACATTTTTTTAATACTTTAAATTGTGATTGTCAGTGAAAGTAAAAAGTTTCTTAATACAAGAAAATAAAGTAGAACATATATTCCTCGCATGAAATTAAATACCTAATTACACTGCTTTACGCCAAAAAACTGCATGGGTTCTCGGCGCTATGAAATAACCACCAAACGAAAATATTAATAACACCCAAAAAAATTACGAAAAAAATGTTGGGGTCTTTAATTTTTTGGGGGATTATTTCATATTTTTGGGGGGTCTATTTCATTATGAAATAACACCTAAATGAAATAATACCCAAACGAATCCCCAAGAATTTTTATTTTGGGGGTTGTTTCATTTTATTTTAGGCGCTATTTAATTTTTTGGGACTTATTTTAGTAATAAAAAACCAGAATTTGACAATTTTTTTTTACATTTCAAATAGTTGAGTATGTAAAAATATAATTCAAAATAATATTTTCTAATTTAACCCTCTAACCGGCCATTTTTGTTTTTCAATAAAAAAATATTTTTAGGTTAATTTGGGCACGAAAAGTTCATTTCTTTACTCAGAAATATCAAAAACTTAGCGGTTTTCCGTCTAGATCAAATTTTTGGTACCCCGCCTGGAGGCGGTCTTGCCAAGTAACGGAGAAAAAAATTTATAAAAATTACTTTAAAAATTTCATTTTTTTTTTCAAAAAATTTTTGTTAAAAAATATTTTTTTGAGTGCATTTTTTTTTCATTTAAAAAATAAAGAGAGCAATATAAAAAAATCGAATTATTTAAGAAATTGTGTAGAAATAGAAAAAATCCAAATAAAAACGTATCAAAAATAACCAGAAAAAAAACACCCTCCAATGGGTAAGACCGCCTCTAGAAGGGCTATCCTTCTAGGCATCTCCTGGAGTATCCCTGAAGTAATCCATTGACCGAACAAAATCATTCTATAGGCTTCAATCTACGCACCTGAATTTTTTTTAAAGCTCTGGATCAATTGAAAATATATTTTTTTAATTTTTATAAAATCACGTTTTTTGCAAAATATATAATTTGGAAAATTTCCCTAAAACTTGCTCTTTGATTGACAATAACTTTTTAACTATATGTCTGATCATAACAGTGAAAACATGTACGGGTCAATTGAAGTCTAACGGAAGTCCCTATTAACCTTTGACTGGCATAAAAAAGTAATTTTATGCATTTTGAGTCAATTTAGTATACCCCGTCTAGAGGCGGGGCTGCCGGTTTAGAGGGTTAAGTTCTTGATAGAAAGTGTTGTAGAGGCTGAAGTGTAAGATTCCAGTTTTTTCGAAAATGAGAAACCTAATTTATCAGCTGAAACAAATGCGTTTTCTAAACAACGTACAGATTAAATGCATTGATTAATTGTTTTAACAATTTTCGGTAGAAATTAAAAGAGTAAGAAGCACCGCAGGCGAAATTTTTGCTACCAAAAATCGCCACAATTTTTTGAACCAAAAATTTAGGCTAAGCGATCTTATCAAAAATATTATTGGTACCTAAAATAGTTAAATTATTATTTAATTTTTTAGTTTTCGATAGCAAATAAAGTTTTTGTAAAAATTTTTGGTACCAAAAATTGCCGCGATTTTTTGAACCGAAAATTTCCTCTACAGCAACTTTATCAAAAATATTATTGGTATCGAAAATAATATTTCTACAAAAGTGACAAATGTCATTTTGTTTTAAATTAAAGGTATTTGGAAGAGCTATCTAACGGATTCAACATTACGTTCATATATTGCATATTTCTCAAATTATTGAGGTTGGAACACGATAAATTCTGAATTTTTACTTTTAAGGTCATTTTAGTGACCCTTCAACTTAAAATTTTGACCGCGAATATTTTTTTTAGGAAGCTAGCATCATTTAGAAGCAATGTATCCGGTTTTGTAAAAAAAGCACCAGAGAAAAAAAGTGAAAAAAAATATTTTTTATAACCTCATTTTTTTTAAATTGATTTGTGCAAGTTGATCCCGACCTTCGGAAAATCTGAAAAAAGTCTCTAAAATCATTTAGGCCATAAGAATTCATATTTCGCTTCAAGAGTTGCAAAAATCCAAAAAAAAAAAGTTGCTTATGAAACGCCCTAATGTACACATGTTTTAAAAAAATTCAATATGTTATTAAATTTATAAGAAAAATTTACTTTGTAAAATATAATTCCAAGTAAGTCCATTGATATTCTTTTATATATTTTTTTTTTTTTTTTTCAAATATAAACTTAAATAAATACGACTAACAATAAGAAGTGGAAGAAAATCACTTATGAAATGAAATCACGTTTTCAGCTTACGTCCACAATGTAAAAAATGCCAATTATTATATTAAAAACCAAAAAAAAAAAAGAAAGAAAAATATAGAGTTCGTGACAGAAAAAGTAACAGTGCAAAACATTTACTTCAAATGAGGGTCAGTCATAAAGTGGCTACTGACCAATAGAATGGTCCTCAACTTTAAAAATAGGTTTGTGTCAAATCGTATAAAGTTTCCAGTTTTGGGCCAAAATTCACAAAATTTAAAAATTCAATAGTTTATAAATATGTTAGAAAAAAAAATTTAAAACATTTTCTTTAATTACTCATTGTTAACCCATAAAAATTAGGTACCAAAATCAGTTTTTGAATTTAACACATTTTTTAAATATCCAAAATATTTTTTTTTTTTTAATTTTCGTAAAAAATTTAAATTAATATTTTTTACTAATTTTGATATAAAAAAAAATACTGTTGGAGATTTGTAAGAGTCGAACCCGAATCAAATAAAGTTGTGTTAGAAGTAACATTAACAAAAACAAACGCATTGAATTTTTAATTTTTTCTTCCGTTTGATTGACGTACCTCACATTCAAATTGTATAAAAGAAAAATATTATGTGGGCGACTTTATTTGATTTAGGTAATGTAGAAATTATTAACATTTTAAATACACCAAAAAATTATGAAATAGAGTATTGAGGCGTACGAGTGATATTTTGTTTCTTAACAATAATTAAATATTACTCATACGCATTTTTTTATTTAAATTGGAGATAGAATCGTGAGTGAGATTTTATTCACATTCATGAACGCTCACGTAAGAACTCACAACACTTTATTTTTGCTCGCGCTCATGCACTCTCACGTGACAAGAAATAATGTAGTGACGATCGTGACCGTTACTACATACATTTTTTCTCACTGTGCTACCAAAAAAACAAAATCGAATATACTTTTCAAAGGATCTTGTGAAGGTTGTAGTTCTCGTCGAAAAGATCATAAAAATGCCCATAGAACTTGCCAGACCCCTTCAAATTTTAAGGTTATTGTCAAAAATCGATTTTTAAGAATTTTCTAACTAAACCATGTGCATCTCAGAAACTTTTTAACCGACTTTCAATTTTTGAACTGTTTTGGAAAGAAGAAGAATAGATATCTTCATGTATGTGATTTCGTCTATATATAAAAGAAAGACGTGTATTGATTTTTTCAATAATATCTAAAATATTTTATTTTATATTTTTTGAAAATTTTTCGAGTTTATCGATTTATTTTTTCTGATAAATTTCTTTCAACAACCTTCATATTTATCAAAGTATTGTTAAAGGAAATTAAATTTTGATTACGATTAGCTTATTCTGAAAAAATCGGATAATAATTGGCAGGGTTGTGATAATTTTTCTAAAAAAGAAAATTAAGATTTGCTAAAATCGCCGCTAGGATACCCCAGACAAAAAGAAAATAACAGAACAAACACCATAAAGGGTCGTGTACCATAATTTCAAATGTTTTTGACCATAAAGTTACAGATATGGCTGAAAAGCGGGATGGAAATGTTGAAAAAGTGGGATTTTGAACTAAAAAGCGGGACTTTTTATACCCTTCAATTAGCGATGAGGAACATATATGTTAGTTTTCATTCAGTTTGTAACTGATCGGAAATAGGTCCTAGGACCCCATAAAATATATTTATCAATGATTTTCAATCGAATTTATGTCGACATAACCAAGTCTGTCCATCTCTCTGACTGTATGTCTGTTGAAAACATACTTTATTTCGAAAGATAACTCTGAAGCATATAGAGCTCTTTATTTCAAACCTACCACGAAAAAAAAAATGTTGTTAGAGCAAAGTCATCCTTACGGAGCTTATTGCCTGGAACTAAAAAATCGAGGAACAAAAGTTTTAGCTTTTCGGAAAAATGAGCGACATGGTAAAATTGAGCAATTCGCTTTTGTTTAATTTTTTTCTGCAGTAACTCAACAACAATTAAATTTTCGAAATACATTTATTTTATAGAGTTTTGTTTGGGCTAACGATTGGCATTATTTGTTTTTGGACAAAACTCAGAACTATGTCTGAATTTTCCAAATTTAACATAAAAATCGATGTAGAAAACAAACATCATTGTTATTTTTTTTTTTTAAATTTAAATAAAAGTTCATTAAATTATCTAAAAAATGTCAAATTTTCAGATAGCAGATAGTTTTTTGTTTCGAGAAACATTATTTTGAACTTCAAAGTAAAATTTGGTAAAATTTAACAATTTTTGCATGACATCGCTTTATGTTTTGTACTTGCTATCAGTTGGCATTATTTGGTTTTGGAAAAAAATCAGAACTGTTCTTGAATTTTTCAAATATTGGATAAATATATTTTTTTTTAAAACATGCTAATTTTTATTTTTTTTTTAATAAATTTAGATGAAAGTTCCTTAAGTTCTTTACAAAATTTCAAATTTATAGTAACATTTTGTTTTTGATAAAAATGACTTCGAAGATTAAACTCATTTTCTAAAAAACAAAAAATAACTGCTTTCTAAAAATTTAAAATTTTGTAGAGAACTCAATGAACTTTAATTTATTAATATCACTGCGGAACACTAAAAAATAAACAAGAGTTACGACCATCATTTCTATATATTTTGGACATACTGATTCGAATGGCGTACTCCGTTTTTCGATGTATGGTACAGTTTTCTTGCAAAATGTCGTTAAAGATTTGCTGATTTCGAGCCAGTTTTTTAACAAAAAAAAATTGCAAAGTAAATGGCCTATACATTTTATGACATGGAAAACAAAGATATGACTTGTAGCAAGATTTCTTATGCAAATTTGGTTTAAAGCTTTTCAATTTAATCCCTTAAATTCGCAAATTTCTTCATTTTTTAAGGTTTTCACGAAATAAACAGCCAAATTGGTCTTTGATAAAAAACTTGCTTTTAATGAAACAAAAATGAATCCCTAACAATATGAATAGTGGACAAAAAACAGCTATATTATATGGGCCATCATGATGAAATCGCGAAAAACCGTTTTTTTGTATATGCCAGCATTGATTTACGAGATGATTTACGTCATGATGGTCCATACAACATCAAATTTATATTAGAAATATTGCTACAAGTTATATCTTTGTTTTCCATGCCATAAAATTTAAAAATCATTAGCTTTGGAATGATTTTTGTTAAAAAACCAGCTGAAAATCAGCCATTCTTTAATGACATTTTACAAGAATACTGTACCATACATCGAAAAACGGAGTACGCCATTCGATTCAGCATATCCGAAATATATTGAAATGATGGTCGTATCTCTTGTTTTCTAAAATAGTGGTTAGTTTTGTCACGCAGTGTATTTAAAAATTTGTAAAATTGGCGCGTTTGAAAAAAAAAAAATATATATTTTTATCCAAAATTTTAAAAATTCAGAACCAGTTATGATTTTTTTTCAAAAACAAATATTTCCAATCGGTATCCCGTAGAAAACTATTTAATAAATGTGTTGTGGAAACTTCAGAATTGTTGAGTTTCAGTAGAGAAAATTAAAAATAAAGCGATGTTAAGCAAAAATTGCTCAATTTTATTATGTTTCAAGATTCTTTGAAGTTTAAAGTTATTTTTCTCCAAAACAAAAATTAATTGCTCTCTGAAAACTTTACATTTTCTAGAGAATTTAATGAACTTCCAGTTAAAACTAAAAAAAATGCCGCGTTTTTTGCTACATAAATTTCGAAAATTCAGACATAGTTCCGATTTTTTTCCGAAAACCAATATTCCAAAATTGCAGAATTATTAAGATACTGTAGAAAAAATTAAATATTAAGTGATATCATGAAAAAATGGCTCAATTTTACCATATTTGGCCACGCCTAAAAACTAAATTTTTTTTTCTGAATTTTAAATTCTTTTTTTTGGTAATATTCAAATTAAAATTACCAAATCAAACCAAATTTAAAAAGTAATTTCCTTTTAATTTTTTTAACACGGTAATAATTTTTAAATGTTACCATATTCGTATGCTCAAAAATAAAAAGACAACTACAGAATAATCAAAATATTATTTGAAAAATTATAAATTGTACTTTACTATTCTAAAAGTAGAAAAGCGGGATAAAGCGGGAATTTTGTTTAAAAAGCGGGATGAAAAATCAAGACGGGATCAGACTTCAAAAAGCGGGATAATCTCGCCAAAAACGGGATGGTTGGTCAGGTTACCCATGCTGCTGACCATGGACAATGTAGAAAGTGTAAACATTTGAAATACACCATAAATGATGAAATATTGAGGCGTATGAGTGATATTTTATTTCTTAGCAATAATTAAATATTGCTCATACGTTTTTTTTTTTTTTTTGTAATTTAAATTGGTGATGGAATCGTAAATAAGCTTTAATTCACATTCAAGCACGCTCAAGAAACAAACGTTTTACTCACGCATGACAATTTATTTTTGCTCACGCTAATGCACGTTCACGTGACGATCACGATAATTAATGCTTATGCAATATTTACGAATAAAAAAAATGGTTTATATTTTTTGAAAAGCAAAGAAATTTTACACCAAAAAAAGTCAACACTCAAAAGAAATTTACACTTGAAAATTGTAAACTCAAAAATTTTTTACTAAAACGGCACACTCAAAAAAGTGTTGCACTCAAAAACATTTTACACTAAAAAAACATTTACACTTTTTTTTTACTGAAATGATTAAACAAATCTTACTTAAAATATTTCTTATCAATTTTAATAAATATTTTAGGTCCCTGCCAAAACGATTGATTTTTTTGCTATGCTGCGAAATTACTATCAGATAAAAAGTACATGTTCATAGGTATCCATGGATTTGGAAAGTTAGCATTAACTTTGTCTACTTGTTTAACAAAAAAACAAAATATCTGAATTTAACTGAAGCGTGTCCTAAGCAATTGTACCGACCATTTTTTTTGGTATATTTATGTGGTGAAGAAAAAAAAATGTAAACACCAAGTTAAGGAGAATTTGAAATGTAATTTAAAAAAAGTTTTCCTGCCACAAATTACACAAAAAAATTCCACAATATTACAATTGTACATATTAAGAAATAGTAGCACCCTTAAGTATAAATGAAAGATGGAAGTAAGTACATACGTTATTTAAACTAAAAGCCAAGTAATTTATGTTTTAAAAACGTGTCTGAAATTCTTTCTTTGAAAACAGAAAATTCTAAGAATGTTAAACATTACATTACATCACATTATTAAAAATAAAATCTACAAACTAATTACAAAACAATGAGAAAAATAAACATTAAAATCATATATAATACCAAAAGTAAACTATTTGAAAAGTTACTTAAATGAAGTTATTTTATAATTGGTATAAAAGGTTTTAAAACGTGTTAGGAATTTAAGATAATTTGATCTAATATTACTAATAGATTTGTTTAAAATTTCGGAAATTAAAAAAAAAAAAAAAATTTAAGAAAAAACAAACAAATTAATAAAAAATTAAAAAAGAATAAATTTGTTTAAATTTAAAAAAAAAAATTAAACGATACAAATCAAAAAAATTATTTTATTATAATCAAAACTTAATAATTTTGGGTTTTAAAATAATTGCAAAATAACTGAATTCCTTTAAAATTAAAATTCCATCATTTTAGATATTTTTTTTAATACATTTTTCCCATAAAAATATTTTGAGTTTACTTATTTTGTTTATCATCTCAAGAACACACATCACTTAAAATATAACAACCTTAATCTAACCATTTACAAAAATATTCATATTTACAAAAACACTAAAAACTTTTTTTGTTCCAAAATGCGATTTTACTTTAAGTTAACAGAAAATAACACTCTCATAAAAACCCATTTACTGACTTTATTATGCCACAATATTTGAAATAAATGAACATATTATAAAATCTAATATACCTATGTGTGTTCTTATTAAATATTTTTTGCTTTAAAATTCGCTCACTCATAACGTCTCTTGCATCTTGTATAAATGAAAGTATATGTTATAGATCAGAGTTTCTCAAATGGTGATGGAAATTTAAATGTTGACAAATATTGGTAAATACAAGCTGTCCAAAAAGGCACAAACAATTTACGGAAAACAGTGATTCTAAGTCAATCGGAATACTAAAAGGTGGAAATGAGGATTAGTATATCAGCTATAATTGGAAATAGAAATTTTCTTGTTAAGACAATAAATTCTAAATATTTTGGTAACCTTTTGGATCAATTGAATTTGAAAATTCGAGAAAATCGACCTATGTTCTGAAATTTATACAAAAAGTTTTCGCATGGAAAGTATGAAACAAAAATTTCCATCATTTGTCGATTCTGGAAAATAATAGTTTCAAAATATCAATGCGCAAACGGCAGCATTTTTATTAGAATATTCCAAATCAGCTGTCAAAAAGGTAAATAAGGCGAGAAAATAATAAAAATTACAGAAAGTAGGCGAGGTAGATTTATCTTTCGATAAAAACCTAAGTCTGACTATGGAGAACATGAAAAAAAAAAATTGTCAGTTTGGTCCAGCCTTTCTGATATTTTAGATATATCAATAGTGGGCGTAAAATAGGGTGTGGGTAAAATGGTTGATTTCATAAAATATATAAAATTTTTGAGAATCCCTGCTACTATGTATATGTTAACTCGTTTTTTTCGCTACGTATATGTGTTTTTGCTTTTCACAAAAAAAAAACAAACTTCACAGTTAAGAATGTACTTTAAACACATATATTTTTGAGCACTTTACATTCTGTATTTACAGTGAGATCAATTTAGAACTACTTTAAACCAACATTTTACTTTTATTTTTGCCTATATTTTTTTTTTTTAAGGGTTATTTTTGTAGTTATTTCTTCCAATTTTAAACGATCGAGCAAATTTTCATTCTACTGGAACTTAAACTTATGTGCTACAAATTTGAGGCCAATCGAATTTAATAATCCTGAGGCACCCGGCGATCAAAATTTGATTGATAACACTGTGCTCGAATTTGACACTTTTTTTCTTTAAAAAGTTGGGCACCCTACTGGTAAAGTTAATTCGAGTACGCTGAATTCAATGGTGCTACCCATCTTTCGAAGTTAGCGCTTGTATTCGCGATATTTGCGATTTTAAATATTCATGTTCAATTAAAATAAAAGCGATATTTTTAAACTTTTGTGATAATTTTTTAATTTAAAACCATTCAAGTATGTTGAACTAACATACCAAACCATAATATCGTGAATTTTTTTCGCGAAAAATCTTTATTTTCGTATTGAAATGGATTCAATACAAATATTTTTCGTTTCATTTGAATTTACGACAGCCATTTGGTAAAGCTAGTTCGTGTACACTAAATCCCATTGTAATATCAGTTTTTTTTTAAGTTAACGTATGTATTAGCGATATTCGTGATTATTTTTGATTTAGTTTTGAGTAAAATAAAATTTTTTTTTATATTATTTAGACAATTGCTGAATTTTTTATCATCTAAACTCTATTTAATATACAAAAAAAAAATTATTCGCGAAAAATTTTTTTTCGCGAATTTTTTTTTTTGCGAAATTTTTTTTCCATTTTTTTTTTTTTAATTTGCTATTAACTTATGAAAATGAGAGGAATACGATACATTACAGACACAAAATTTTTCGAAAAATCCTTTTTTCTCGGATTTTCTTTTTCTGCTATTCGCTGAATTTTTTTTTTTCGCGGAAAAATTTTTTTTCTCGAAAAAAAAACAATGCATTTTCTAATTTCATATTTAAAGACTATCCCAAAAGCATAATAATTTAATTTTTTTAGTACCTATGCTTTACAATTTCAAATCGCGAACACGAGCGTTAACTCCGCAAATATTCGATATCCGCGATTATTTTTGATTTATTTTTGAGTAAAAAAAATATTTTTTTATATTATTTAGACAATTGCTGAATTTTTTAATAATCTAAACTGTATTTTATATACAAAAATAAATTTATTCGCGGAATTTTTTTTCGCGAATTTTTTTTTGCGACTTTTTTTCCATTTTTTTTAATTTCCTATTAATTTGTGAAAATGGGTAGAATACGATACATTAAAGACACAAAATTTTTCGAACATCTTTTTTCTCGGATTTTCTTTACAGACACAAAATTTTTCGAAAAATCTTTTTTTCTCGGATTTTTTCGCGGTAAAATTTTTTCGCGAAAAAAAAAAAAACAATGCATTTTCTAAATTTAAATTTAAAGACTATCCCAAAAGCATAATAATTTAATTTTTGTAGTACCTAGGCTTTTAAATTTTAAATCGCGAACACGAGCGTTAACTCCGAAAAACGGCTAGCACCATTGAATTCAGCATACCCGAATTAGCTTCACCAGCAGGGGGCACAGCTTGTTAATTTTTGCGACTAGAACAGTGTAATTTACAAAAAGAGACAAAGTCGTCAAATACGAAACGGATATCATATGTTTGAACCTAGAGACTAACGTTCAAATGCATAAAAATAAAACAGTTTAATAACGGGTTTATTAATAAAATTTCCATACAAAATTTGTTTAATTAACTTTTTACTAGCATCTTTAAACTTTTATGAATTTGAAGGTAAATGTAGTAAAACTGAATTTACAGTTTTTAATTTCGTGATCCTGTTTTCTTTTAAAGATTTAGAGAATTACCCATAAATGTTTGTACTTGGCTTGAAAACCACTAGTAATGGCAAATTAAGAGGAGGATCATTAAAAAGGATGCAAGTTTTGTCCTTTCAAAAATTTTCCTTCAATATCATTTTGAATTGTTAACAAAATATTTTAATAAAGTTTTGAAAGGACATTATTCACATCTTTTTTCCTGATATGGCAAAAACACGGAAAAAATAAGGAAGATTCTTCTCTTTTATTTGCCATCAATAGTAACATTAAAAAACAAGAAAAAAATATTTTACAAATGTTGTCCTCTAAAATTTTGAAATTCTTTTAAAAGCAAACAGGACCACGAAATGAAAAACTGTAAATGCAGTTTTACTGCATTTTAGCTCTACATTCAGACGTATGCATATCATCTAGTTCATGTGTAATATTGGCTGTCGGACGGTGTTGAAGACCGTCTTTGAATTTTCGTCCGTCTGTCTTTATATAAACAATGTAGTCCAAAATAAAAGAGGTACCCTCCTGAATTTTGGCACGAATGTCTTGCACTGATAGAAATTTGTACATGACAATAATTAAAATCTACATTAATTTTATGAAAAATGACTTTAAAAAGGAACCTATGTAGGGTTTCATTGAATTAATGAAATAGGTATCATAAAATGTAACTGCAAGAACAAGTTTCATTAAATTAATGAAAATTGTTCATACAAAATATAGATTGTATTTTATGAAAATTTTTCATTTCTTTAATGAAAAATGTATTTAATTATATATTAAATACTTTCATTGAATAAATCCTACTTTTTATTTTTGAAATGAAATACTTTTATTGAATAAATGTTACTTTTATTTTTAAAATGAAATATATGTATGAAATTCTAAAGATCTTTTTATAGAATTAAAAATAATAAAAAATTGTTTTCACTTAGTTTTCTCGCACAAAATTTTACTCCAACCTTAAATTGTAATACATAAATAAAACCCCGAACTAATATAAAACATCTAAAACATCACATAATTTAGTTAATTAATAATTTACTTTTTATTTAAAATTTCGTAAAAAAATCTCAAAAAATCACAAAATAACCCAGTTAAAAAAAAACTTTCACATATTTTTTATTTTATTTATATATTTCATTCAGTTTTCTCACACAAAATTTTACTATAACGTTTACTTTTAATACATAAGTAAAGCCCCGAAATAATTTAAAACAACGTGAGTTTAATAAATACTTATAATTAATCAACAACATTTCATTTTAAATTTCATAAAAAAATTCTTAGAAAAAATCACACTCTGATCAGCTGTTTTTTGCGCGCGTAAACTAACAGACTGAACAGACGCGACACGACATGTGTCAAAAAACAGAAAATTTCGTAAACAAAACTTAATGAAATTTTTTAATGAAACTACGAAATCTAATGAATCAAAATTAATGAATATCTTGCACAATATGTATGAAATTTCATTCAGCATATGAAAAATTTCATTGTTGCAATGAAACAACGTTAATGAATTCCATTCATTAGTGATATGTAGCGTTTTTTCTATCAGTGTGTAGTCCAATGCATGTTAGCTTTTGTAATTTTTTTATAAGTTTTTTTTTGTTGTATTTTTATTAAGCAAATAAAGCAATTTTATATCAGAAGAAGTTCAGAAGTTGCACTTGGATCCAGGGGATTAGAAAATGCTGCTTTTTTTTGTCCCGTCTCCTTATGTGGGCGTGGATATAGAAAAAGTTACAAAAATATCACATATCGCCCCTGTCAATATTTTTCCTTTACATGTTGGAGGGTATAAAATATTCGGCACAGTCAAATTTAACATTTTCACTTATTTTTTTAAGAGTATTGCTAACTTAAAACCAGTGTTATAGCGTTGTAT
Organism: Pegoplata infirma; assembly: GCA_963921195.1. Lineage (NCBI taxonomy): Eukaryota > Metazoa > Arthropoda > Insecta > Diptera > Anthomyiidae > Pegoplata > Pegoplata infirma. Next base: position 80,160,040 of record OY992537.1, on the reverse strand, counting down.
ACCCTTGTTGTTTAATATTGTACTATATGCACACACTGAATTATCTATTATGTACACGTCAGGCATAACGATTATGTTAATATATTTTTTATGAGTGCAGCTTATTTTAACCATTAACTAAATTTTAGTTGGCAAACAATTTTTTTTTTTCATCATTCAAACTTTGCGACATCATCATCGAGATTTTGCTTATATTCATAGATATAAACTTGTTTAACGTGATGCGCATAGTTTCGGATTGTTTGTTAAATTTTATATGTAAGGGATTCTATAAGAAGTGGTCAGGTTATATCTTACTAAAGTATAAAAAAGGAAATACTTAATATCTTTACTATCAAAAAACAAAAAACATTTTTCTGCCATGCAAATTTAAAAACAAAAGAATTTGTGAGAATTTTTTTTCTAGCGCAACCGAAATTGAATTTAAAAAAAAAAGTTAATATCAAAAAAGCAAATAATAAAAAAATAAAAACAATCAAGAGTCCCAAAATCGTTTGTACCATATCTTTAATGCCATTCAAAAAAAAAAACTCATTTAAAATTACGCCCTGATAAAATTGTTTGATCGCCACCGTATAATTTAATTTCGTTTTCGTTATATATTTTACATTGACTACATGTCAATATTGAATGTAAATGTGGAATGCCTCATATACATATAACGCATATTGTCTATGCGGAGGGAATTATGTTTTATATGAATTTTATAAATTTACTTTTTATTTTACATTTACTATACACATACTACTTATTTATATATAGTGAATGTGTATTTTAAGTGCATAAAAATGTCATTATTTTAATAGTTCTTTAAAAATATAAAGCATAAACAAATAGCTTTATTATAAAATATTTTTAAACCCATTTTTTATTTTCTTTATTCTGCTTTATAAACTGAAATATAAAGCATAACTGAATAAACATTTTGAAGTAAGTAAATAATTTTCTTGAGAATATTTGAAGCTTAATTTCATTTTTTTGCTGAACAACATAATTTTAAGTACGAAATCAAATTTCCCTACCACGACATCAGAAATTGAAATACAATGAATTAATGTGTTCTATTCTATTAAGAAAATTTTCATATAATCTTAGACTTTGTCTGAAGAAAAGAAACTCAGATTTTGGTACATTATCTACAAAAAAAAAATTGAATTTGAGGCTTTTTCAACAGAATTAGCTTATTATGTTACGTTCAGATTGGAAACCAAAACTCACTGTTTTGTCCACACCCACAAAAGTTAACGTTAAATACGTTTTCAAAAATTACCGAACAAAATATTAACGCTGAACGACTTTAAAACAGTGCACTTTTGCTGAATTTTCAATTTTGGAGGCAAAAAGTCGCTTATTCAAGTATAGATTTTTAAAAGATTTTTGATTGTGTTCCATTCCCAATATATTGGAAAGAAAAAATTTAAAAAAGTTATGATAGTTGGCAACACTGTCTATGTGTAAACAGCTGCTAACGTATACAGTAAGGGTGTTCTTAATAGTAAGGGAAAAATTTAAATTAGTATAATTGCTTGGCACTGGGCAAATTATTGTTCCTTTATAATAAAAACTTAAAAAAATAAAATTTGGAGTTAATCCGATAACTTTAAGTGGACGCGGAAACGAACTGAAGTTTGAAAAACGGATTACAAGGGAAAAAAATTACTTTTTACGCATTTTCTCAATTCTTTCGATATTTAAAGTTAAGTTTGAATTCAAATGGTTACAGAATTGTGATCTGGAGTACATTACCTTTGTAATAAGGCAATAGGAACTAAAATCGGTTAAAAATCAGACAAGTTATAACAACTGCCCCAGGCAACTAGTGTGTGGAAGACCACTTGATCAAAGATTTCGAGTTCAATTTTTGAAATTAATTGAAATTATCAACTATAGCATAATTTTTTTATTCTTTAAGTCCCAATGTACTAAGGTAATAGATATTTTTCATATTGTGTTATTCTAACTTGTTTTAAATTAATGGTAAAAAGGTCAAAATTTTTCAACCCTCTTTTCAAATCTCCAATTTAAAATTATTATTTTTTTTGGCAAATAAAAATTGGAAAATCAACCATTGGACTATGGGATTTTGTTAAGCACATATATGGGAATAAAAACTACAAAAATTGTAGACACTCCTTTTTTCATTAGGCAAGTTCAGCGATTTTATTTCGGCGGATTTCGAGATAATATTGATTTTGGTAACTTTTTTAGCTTTTAGTTAATTTTTTTATTTTTTTTTAGCAAACTTCTTATGTTTTCTACCGAATTATTACAGCATAATATAGAATACTTTAATTCCTATAATAACGGCAAAATTGAGATATGAAAAATTGACCCAGTTAAAGGTCAAATTTTAGAAGAATTTTAAATTTTAAAGATTAACTGATTTTTTGAGCGGAAATTAATGAAACCCCTTGATGTTATTTTGATATGACTAAACATAAAAGGTTTAGTATTAAAATTCAGAAAATTAACCCTTAAGTGCTATTGGGGTCTACATTTTTTTATATAATGTAGAAAATATAAGAATATTATTTCATGGGGTCATATAGACCCCAATAGCACTTAAGGGTTAATGTTCTGAATTTTAATAATAAACCATTAAATTTTAGATATATTAAAATAACATCAAGGAGTTTCATAATTATCCGCTCGAAAAATCTTTTAACCTATTAAAATTCAAATTCTTTTAAAATTTGAAATTTGACCTTTAATTGGGTCAATTTTTCATATCTTAATGTTGCCCTTATTAAAGGAATTGAAGAATTCTATATTATGCTGCAATAATTCGGTAGAAAACATATGAAGTTTGTTAAAAAAGAATAAAAAAAGAACAAAAAGCTAAAAAAGTTACCAAAATCACTATTATCTCGAAATCCGCCGAAATAAAATCGCTGAACTTACTTAATGAAAAAAGGAATGTCTACAATTTTTTGAGTTATTTTTCCCTTATATGTGCTTAACATAATCCTATAGTCCAATTGTCGATTTTTTCAATTTTCTTTGCCAAAAAAATAAAAATTTCAAATTGGAGATTTGAAAACAGGGTTGAAAAATTTAGACCTTTTTACCATTAATTTAAAACAAGTTAGCATAACACAATATGAAAAATATCTATCACCTTAGTACATTGGGACTTAAAGAATAAAAAAAAAATTGCTATAATTGATAAATTTAAATTAATTTCAAAAATTGAACTCGAAATCTTTGATCAAGTGGTCTTCCACACACTAGTTGCCTGGGGCAGTTATTATAACTTGGCTGATTTTTAACCGATTTTAGTTTCTATTGCCTTATTACAAAGGTAATATACTCCACATCACAATTCTGTAACCATTTGAATTCAAACCTAACTTAAAATATCAAAAAAATTGAGAAAATGAGTAAAAAGTAATTTTTTCCCCTTGTAATCCGATTTCCAAATTTCAGGTCGTTTCCGCGTCCACTTAAAGTTATCGGATTAACACGAATTTTTTTATTATTAAGTTTTTAGTACAAAGGAACAAAATTCTGACCAGTGAAACACAAAAATTCGAATTAAAAAAATAAGGACACCCCTAGTATACAGTTTTTATAACACGTGTTGCAAGTTGTGAAGCAACCAAGTTTTAATAAAACTATATATTAATTGTGTTTATATACTGTTGGACTATATATTTTATAACTGAATTTTTATTTAGTTTGGTTTGAGTCTAAGAAATACTAATTGTTGTATAATGAGAAAATCTGAAAAAAACAAGTGACAACACAGGCTAAGTGGAGATGTCACTTGATTTTTTTCAGATTTTCTCATTGTAGAACAATTATTATTTCTCAGAAATAATAAATATGGACTCAAACCAAACTAAATAAAAATTCATTTATAAAATACTATATAGTCCAACAATATGTAAACACAATTACTAAACAACTTATAAGGTACATTGCAATTTAGTAATATTTCTAAGGATTATAAATATGAAACAAAAATTTAAACCTAACGGACATTTTCAAGACTTGAAAAGTCCTGCTAAGGGTTAACAATGGGAAAAATACAACTCTGTTAAAAATTGAGATTGATTAAGTTTCTGCCAAATGAAAACAACACGAATTATGGTGAATACGGGTTATTCAACATAAAGAGAAATAATTCCGATATTCAATTTGTTCAAAAGTTTCATTTAAATGGCTAATTTTATTCTGATACACATTAAGTGTGTGGCAATCGAAGGAGTGCTGATGATTTAAGGGTGGCATCTTCCGAAAGCTATCGACATCTCCACTTAAGTTTCAGAAAAAAAAAATTGTGCTCATCATATTTTATAAGTCTTTTTACGTAAATAAAATAAATTTTTAATGTTTAGATTGATTACCTGAAAACAGCAGATTTTTTTGCTAAACTCAGATTGTTTTTGCAAAAATAAACAGATTTTTCTGCTGTCTTAGCAGATTTCTCATATGACTCAAAATGGGTGTAAAGATGATTCATTTTGAGTGTTCATATGCATGACATTATAAGGTTGTTAATTAAGAACTTTTTAAAACCCATCTATAAATTCGTAAGCTTCTTAAATATTTTTCCTGAAAACATTAATAAACAAGTAATTATTGTGTATATTTTTAGAAATTTTGCCAGTAGTATATAGTAAAATAACATATTTAATGATGTGTTAATATTTAAAAAGACAAGGAAGTTAAAAATATAAAGAATACAGAAAAATAAAATTAAAATCATGGTTGGTTATAGTGACACGATTGATTATTGCGACACAGACAAACTCAATACCATTTAACATTATTATGAATTTAAAAAAATTAATTATGATAATATAAATAACAGTAAAAACACTGCACGACAGAAAAAAATTGATAGGATAAACCATTTTTCTAAAAGGTGTTGTCAAGAAAAACACCAAAAAGTTTTCTCCAAAAAACACCTCCAAAATTTTAAAGGTTCGGGTAAAAAACTAAGTATAGACATTCATAAAAAGTCTTAGAATCGATCATGGATCAATAATATATACTTTGTGGGGCCCCCAACCGATAATTCGATTCGTTATACACGGAATGACAAAGCGAGTATACAACCATACTGTGTTTGAAAGGTATAAAAAGGATACCGTTAAACTTTTTCGTTAGTCATTTTGGTAACCAACCTTGATACACCAGCAGCAACTATGTACACAATGTAGAAACAGCAGCATTTAATTAAAAATTAAAAATTTAATAACAATGAAGAAAGACAACAACCTTCTGTTGTTGTCATGACGAGTTAACACATATAACAACAAAAGGAAGAAGATGAGTGAGAATGACTGAACAAATACATTTTTTTTTTCTTTTACACAAACAAACAACCTACTTATATGTGTACATACTTGTATAACACTTAAAATATACCTTACAGCATTAAAATATATATTGTGAAAAAAAGTACCTGTTTACATATACAAACAAGAAAATTACCTAAAGGATTCTTATTTTCTGTTGTGAGTGTTGTGTTTAGGGCACAATAATACAATGACAAATTTGGTACATACCTCTGCAAAGAGAAAGAGAAATATAAATATTTAATTAGGTTTATTAAATTTTAATATATTTGCTTGTACATATGTAGTTGCATGTTCATACTAAGAAAAACTGAAATTTTAATGTTTGTATATATTTTACATATTTGACATATTTTTTAAAATTTCACAAAGTCGAATCTTTTGATTAGGCCAATTTAAATATACATAGTTTCAATATTGTAATTAGGTAAAGATCATAACTTAATTATATGAGAACATATCGCTCATTTACTTGTATAGTGTCATAACTCAAAATGTTTGATTTAACAGAAAACCTGTTTAAAGTTTACAATTAAAACTTGGTGTACGTTGCAAAGATATTAATACGATTTTTTTACACAATATAAAGCATGCTCTAACAAATAATTCAGTATCGTTTACCCAAAAATGGCATATTTTGAGTTATGACACTATACAAGTAAGTAAGCGATATGTATGTTATATTAACATATTATAGATAATACATATATCTTAGATTCTGAGACCTTCTTACTATAAAAAAATTTTAGATTCTGTGACATTTTTCCCATAGACATTTTTCTTAAAGAAAAATTATAAGATTCTGAGACAGTTTTCCTGAAAAAAGAGGAGACATTTTTCCTATAGAAAAAGTCTCAGATGCTGAAACATTTTTCTTATAGAAAAGGTTTCATATTCTGAGACATTTTTCCCATAGAAAAATCTTCGATTCAGAGAAAGGTTTTATATAAAAAAGCCTTAGATTCTGAGACATTTTTCCTTTAGAAAAAGTCTCAATTTCTGACACATTTTTCTAAAAAAAATCTTAGATTCTAGAAAAAGTCTAACATATTTCCCAGGTAAGAAAAATGTCTCAGAATCTTTGAGTTTTTCTAAAGGAAAAATGTCTCAGAATCTGAGACTTTTTCTATAGAAATAGTCTCAGATTCTGAAACATTTTTCCTATAGAAAAGTCTGAGATTCTGAGACCTTTATCCTACAGAAAAAGTTTCAGATTCTGAAACATTTTTCCTATAGAAAAAGTCTAACGTACAAAGACATTTTTCTTATAAAAAAATATAAATTTCTGAGACAGTTTTCCTCAAAAAAAAAGATGAGAAATTTTTCCTATAGAAAAAGGGATATTTTTCACATAGAAAAATCTTTGATTTAGAGGAAGGTTTTATATAGAAATCCCTTACATTCTGAGACATTATTCGTTTAGAAAAAGTCTCAATTTCTGACACATTTTTCTGAAAAAAGTCTTAATTCTAGAAAAAATCTAACATATGAGGCATTCCACACTAAATGTTCAGAAAAAAAAATTATGTCGTGTCAATATGAAATCAATTGCCCTTAGGGCACTATTCAGTAACATAAATAGAATTTGAGTTTTTTTTTTCAAAAAGTGGGCTTTGTGTAGGCATGATCAAATATTGAAAATATCAGCATTTTTTGCCTGAATATCTTTATTTAAATATTTATGTAAATGTAATGAAACACAGTAAAGTCTTTAAAATTAAAGCTTTTTTATAGATTTTTGTATGCGCTATCGATAAAAAAAAAATAAAAATTCGAAAATTTTCAGAAGAAATTCTGAATTTTTCAAATTTAAAATTAAACTTTATTTATCAAATAACATGCCGCAATTTTATATTTTTTTTTAAATTAAAAAAAAAAAAGTTAAAAATGCTTTTCTGTCTGTTCTGAAATTTTCAGAGATGTGTTTTGCCTGGTTTTCGAGAAATAAAATTTTAAAGATTGCACTACGCTAATTTTATACAATAATGGTGTATATAACGTGTGCGTATGAGTAATAAAAACACTTATGTTGATTTCTTTTCTGAAAAAAAGTGTTTGCCTTTTTAGGCCTGTTAACACAAAGTCCAGTTAGTTTAATTTAACCTAAAAGTTATCTAACTTCCAGTTACACTAACCCAAACACTTAACTCCAAGTTAACAAATTTCGTTAACAAATGAAAAAAGTTAGTTAACTTCCAATTACGTGTTACTGTGAATTGTTTTAAAACAGCAAAAGTCAAAATATTATGAAAATATTTTTAACAAAAAAAAAAAAAAATAAAATAAAAATGTAAAAAAAATATTTGAAAGTGACTAAATGATGGCAAATTTAAGAAATTATTGAGGACAGGAATTGCAAAAGACAAGAGTTTAACATCAACATTATGTTATTACATAAATCTTAAATTTCATAGGATGAAAATTGGTCCACATGGAACCTTTTTGCGTTAAATAATAAAAAAGTTATCCAAACAGAAACTATCAGAATCTGAGACTTGCAATAGTTTAAATGTCTCTGCATCTAAGACTTTGTCCATGAATTAAATGTCTCTGAATCTAAGAATCTTTCTATAAAAAAAGTGTCTCAGAATCTGCGACTTTTTCGATATGGAAAATTGCACGATATCTGAGACTTTTTCTATAGAAAAAATGTCTCAGAATTTGAGACTTTTTCTATAGAAAAAATGTCTCAGAATCTGAGACTTTTTCTATAGAAAAAATGTTTCAGAATTTTTCTATAGAAAAAATGTCTCATATGCCATTTACATATACCTCGAAATCCAGAAAAAATGGGATTTCAACGAAAATCCAAGTAAATCCCATTACTTTTTTGGATTTCAAATGTCAAATCCCATATAAAAAAAACTTGGATTTTGGGAAAATCGTAAAATCGCAAATCAAAATCCCAAAAAATTTCTACTACTTAATTGTACAACTATGGTTTTTCACAAAATAATCATCCCTAATGCCTTTTTGCAACGCTGCACACTATTTTTTTTATCAGCTGTTGTTGTTTTTTATAAAGTAAAAAAACAATTAAAATTTATTTTTTAAAAACTATTAAAAGATTAATAAAAACAATGTTTAACAATGTTTCATTTAAAATTTACCATTGCAAATGGTAAACGCACAATTTAGTTGACCAATTTGGTCTTCCTAACAAAGAAAAACACTCAATGGTGGCGGCCCCAAACTTGGCAAAAATGTTAATTTTCTTGCATTTAAAGAAGCAGCTCTACATAAAAACACATTTTTTGATATTGTGGTCCCAACATATACTAGTGGGATTGAAAATATTGGCTCCGGCAAAGAAAAATCATTGTTTTTAGAAATATTTATAAAATTGGGTAATTTTCCCACTAACAACCCTGTACACAAATCAAAAGAAAATACAGAGTTAGTACAAACAAAATCCCGCTAAATGTCAAAAAAGCATATGTAAACGGTATAGATTTTAATTGGATTTGAAATCCAAATTTATATGGATTTCGGGGTATATGTAAATAGCATATCAGAATCTGAGACTTTTTCTATAGAAAAAATGTTTCAGAATCTGAGACTTTTTCTATAGAAAAAATGTCTCAGAATCTGAGACTTATTCTATAGAAAAAATGTCTCAGAATCTGAGACTTTTTCTATAGAAAAAATGTTCAGAATCTGAGACTTTTTCTATAGAAAAAATGTCTCAGAATCTGAGACTTTTTCTACAGAAAAAATGTCTCAGAATCTGAGACTTTTTCTATAGAAAAAATGTCTCAGAATCTGAGACTTTTTCTTTAGAAAAAATGTCTCAGAATCTGAGACTTTTTCTTTAGAAAAAATGTCTCAGAATCTGACACTTTTTCTATAGAAAAAATGTCTCAGAATCTGAGACTTTTTCTATAGAAAAAATGTCTCAGAATCTGAGACTTTTTCTATAGAAAAAATGTCTCAGAATCTGAGACTTTTTCTATAGAAAAAATGTCTCAGAATCTGAGACTTTTTCTTTAGAAAAAATGTCTCAGAATCTGACACTTTTTCTATAGAAAAAATGTCTCAGAATCTGAGACTTTTTCTATGGAAAAAATGTCTCAGAATCTGAGACTTTTTCAATAGAAAAAATGTCTCAGAATCTTAAGCTTTTTCTATAGAAAAAATGTCTCAGAATCTGAGACTTTTTCTATAGAAAAAATGTCTCAAAATCTGAGACTTTTTCTATAGAAAAAATGTCTCAGAATCTGAGACTTTTTCTATAGAAAAAATGTCTCAGAATCTGAGACTTTTTCTATAGAAAAAATGTTTCAGAATCTGAGACTTTTTCTATAGAAAAAATGTCTCAGAATCTGAGACTTCTTCTATAGAAAAAATGTCTCAGAATCTGAGACTTTTTCTATAGAAAAAATGTCTCAGAATCTGAGACTTTTTCTATAGAAAAAATGTCTCAGAATCTGAGACTTTTTCTTTAGAAAAAATGTCTCAGAATCTGAGACTTTTTCTATAGAAAAAATGTCTCAGAATCTGAGACTTTTTCTTTAGAAAAAATGTCTCAGAATCTGAGACTTTTTCTTTAGAAAAAATGTCTCAGAATCTGAGACTTTTTCTTTAGAAAAAATGTCTCAGAATCTGACACTTTTTCTATAGAAAAAATGTCTCAGAATCTGAGACTTTTTCTATAGAAAAAATGTATCAGAATCTGAGACTTTTTCTATAGAAAAAATGTCTCAGAATCTGAGACTTTTTCTATAGAAAAAATGTCTCAGAATCTGAGACTTTTTCTATAGAAAAAATGTCTCAGAATCTGAGACTTTTTCTATAGAAAAAATGTCTCAGAATCTGAGACTTTTTCTAAAGAAAAAATGTCTCAGAATATTAAGCTATTTCTATAGAAAAAATGTCTCAGAATCTGAGACTTTTTCTTTAGAAAAAATGTCTCAGAATCTGACACTTTTTCTATAGAAAAAATGTCTCAGAATCTGCGACTTTTTCTATAGAAAAAATGTATCAGAATCTGAGACTTTTTCTATAGAAAAAATGTCTCAGAATCTGAGACTTTTTCTAAAGAAAAAATGTCTCAGAATATTAAGCTATTTCTATAGAAAAAATGTCTCAGAATCTGAGACTTTTTCTATAGAAAAAATGTCTTAGAATCTGAGACTTTTTCTATAGAAAAAATGTCTCAGAATCTGACACTTTTTCTATAGAAAAAATGTCTCAGAATCTGAGATTTTTCTATAGAAAAAATGTATCAGAATCTGAGACTTTTTCTATAGAAAAAATGTCTCAGAATCTGAGACTTTTTCTATAGAAAAAATGTCTCAGAATCTGAGACTTTTTCTATAAAAAAAATGTCTCAGAATCTTAAGCTTTTTCTATAGAAAAAATGTCTCAGAATCTGAAACTTTTTCTATAGAAAAAATGTCTCAGAATCTGAGACTTTTTCTATAGAAAAAATGTCTCAGAATCTGAGACTTTTTCTATAGAAAAAATGTCTCAGAATCTGAGACTTTTTCTATAGAAAAAATGTCTCAGAATCTGAGACTTTTTCTATAGAAAAAATGTTTCAGAATCTGTGACTTTTTCTATAGAAAAAATGTCTCAGAATCTGAGACTTTTTCTATAAAAAAAATGTCTCAGAATCTGAGACTTTTTCTATAGAAAAAATGTCTCAGAATCTGAGACGTTTTCTATAGAAAAAATGTATCAGAATCTGAGACTTTTTCTATAGAAAAAATGTCTCAGAATCTGAGACTTTTTCTATGGAAAAAATGTCTCAGAATCTGAGACTTTTTCTATAGAAAAAATGTCTCAGAATCTTAAGCTTTTTCTATAGAAAAAATGTCTCAGAATCTGAGACTTTTTCTATAGAAAAAATGTCTTAGGATCTGAGACTTTTTCTATAGAAAAAATGTCTCAGAATCTGACACTTTTTCTATAGAAAAAATGTCTCAGAATCTGAGATTTTTCTATAGAAAAAATGTATCAGAATCTGAGACTTTTTCTATAGAAAAAATGTCTCAGAATCTGAGACTTTTTCTATAGAAAAAATGTCTCAGAATCTGAGACTTTTTCTATAGAAAAAATGTCTCAGAATCTGAGACTTTTTCTATAGAAAAAATGTCTCAGAATCTGACACTTTTTCTATAGAAAAAATGTCTCAGAATCTTAAGCTTTTTCTATAGAAAAAATGTCTCAGAATCTGAGACTTTTTCTATAGAAAAAATGTCTTAGAATCTGAGACTTTTTCTATAGAAAAAATGTCTCAGAATCTGACACTTTTTCCATAGAAAAAATGTCTCAGAATCTGAGATTTTTCTATAGAAAAAATGTATCAGAATCTGAGACTTTTTCTATAGAAAAAATGTCTCAGAATCTTAAGCTTTTTCTATAGAAAATTTTTCTATAGAATCTGAGACTTTTTCCATAGAAAAAATGTCTCAGAATTGAGACTTTTTCTATAGAAAAAATGTCTCAGAATCTGAGACTTTTTCTATAGAAAAAATGTCTCAGAATCTGAGACTTTTTCTATAGAAAAAATGTCTCAGAATCTGAGACTTTTTCTATAGAAAAAATGTCTCAGAATCTGAGACTTTTTCTATAGAAAAAATGTTTCAGAATCTGTGACTTTTTCTATAGAAAAAATGTCTCAGAATCTGAGACTTCTTCTATAGAAAAAATGTCTCAGAATCTGAGACTTTTTCTATAGAAAAAATGTCTCAGAATCTGAGACTTTTTCTATAGAAAAAATGTCTCAGAATCTGAGACTTTTTCTATAGAAAAAATGTCTCAGACACTTTTTCTATAGAAAAAATGTCTCAGAATCTGAGACTTTTTCTATAGAAAAAATGTATCAGAATCTGAGACTTTTTCTATAGAAAAAATGTCTCAGAATCTGAGACTTTTTCTACAGAAAAAATGTCTCAGAATCTGAGACTTTTTCTATAGAAAAAATGTCTCAGAATCTGAGACTTTTTCTATAGAAAAAATTTCTCAGAATCTTAAGCTTTTTCTATAGAAAAAATGTCTCAGAATCTGAGACTTTTTCTATAGAAAAAATGTCTCAGAATCTGAGACTTTTTCTATAGAAAAAATGTCTCAGAATCTGAGACTTTTTCTATAGAAAAAATGTCTCAGAATCTGAGACTTTTTCTATAGAAAAAATGTCTCAGAATCTGAGACTTTTTCTATAGAAAAAATGTCTCAGAATCTGAGACTTTTTCTATAGAAAAAATGTCTCAGAATCTGAGACTTTTTCTATAGAAAAAATGTCTCAGAATCTGAGACTTTTTCTATAGAAAAAATGTCTCAGAATCTGAGACTTTTTCTATAGAAAAAATGTCTCAGAATCTGAGACTTTTTCTATAGAAAAAATGTCTCAGAATCTGAGACTTTTTCTATAGAAAAAATGTCTCAGAATCTGAGACTTTTTCTATAGAAAAAATGTCTCAGAATCTGAGACTTTTTCTATAGAAAAAATGTCTCAGAATCTGAGACTTTTTCTATAGAAAAAATGTCTCAGAATCTGAGACTTTTTCTATAGAAAAAATGTCTCAGAATCTGAGACTTTTTCTATAGAAAAAATGTCTCAGAATCTGAGACTTTTTCTATAGAAAAAATGTCTCAGAATCTGAGACTTTTTCTATAGAAAAAATGTCTCAGAATCTGAGACTTTTTCTATAGAAAAAATGTCTCAGAATCTGAGACTTTTTCTATAGAAAAAATGTCTCAGGATCTGAGACTTTTTCTATAGAAAAAATGTCTCAGAATCTGAGACTTTTTCTATAGAAAAAATGTCTCAGAATCTGAGACTTTTTCTATAGAAAAAATGTCTCAGAATCTGAAACTTTTTCTATAGAAAAAATGTCTCAGAATCTGAGACTTTTTCTATAGAAATCTCAGAATGTAAGACTTTTTCTATAGAAAAAATGTCTTAGAATCTGAGAGTTTTCTATAGAAAAATGTCTCAGAATCTTTTTCTATCTCAGAATGTTTTTCTATAGCAAAAATGTCTCAGAATCTAAGACTTTTTCTATAGAAATCTCAGAATCTGAGACTTTTTCAATAGAATCTGAGACTTTTTCTATAAAAAAATGTCTCAGAATCTGAGACTTTTTCTATTGAAAAAATGTCTCAGAATCTGAGACTTTTTCTATAGAAAAAATGTCTCAGAATCTGAGACTTTTTCTATAGAAAAAATGTCTCAGAATCTGAGACTTTTTCTATAGAAAAAATGTCTCAGAATCTGAGACTTTTTCTATAGAAAAAATGTCTCAGAATCTGAGACTTTTTCTATAGAAAAAATGTCTCAGAATCTGAGACTTTTTCTATAGAAAAAATGTCTCAGAATCTGAGACTTTTTCTATAGAAAAAATGTCTCAGAATCTGAGACTTTTTCTATAGAAAAAATGTCTCAGAATCTGAGACTTTTTCTATAGAAAAAATGTCTCAGAATCTGAGACTTTTTCTATAGAAAAAATGTCTCAGAATCTGAGACTTTTTCTATAGAAAAATGTCTCAGAATCTGAGACTTTTTCTATACAAAAAATGTCTCAGAATCTGAGACTTTTTCTATAGAAAAAATGTCTCAGAATCTGAGACTTTTTCTATAGAAAAAATGTCTCAGAATCTGAGACTTTTTCTATAGAAAAAATGTTTCAGAATCTGAGACTTTTTCTATAGAAAAAATGTCTCAGAATCTGAGACTTTTTCTATAGAAAAAATGTCTCAGAATCTGAGACTTTTTCTATAGAAAAAATGTCTCAGAATCTGAAACTTTTTCTATAGAAAAAATGTCTCAGAATCTGAGACTTTTTCTATAGAAATCTCAGAATGTGAGACTTTTTCTATAGAAAAAATGTCTTAGAATCTGAGAGTTTTCTATAGAAAAATGTCTCAGAATCTTTTTCTATCTCAGAATGTTTTTCTATAGCAAAAATGTCTCAGAATCTAAGACTTTTTCTATAGAAATCTCAGAATCTGAGACTTTTTCTATAGAATTTGAGACTTTTTCTATAAAAAAAATGTCTCAGAATCTGAGACTTTTTCTATTGAAATAATGTCTCAGAATCTGAGACTTTTTCTATAGAAAAAATGTCTCAGAATCTAAGACTTTTTCTATAGAAAAAATCTCTCAGAGTCTGAGACTTTTTCTATAGAAATCTTAGAATCTGAGACTTTTTCTATAGAAAAAATGTCTTAGAATCTGAGACTTTTTCTATAGAAAAAATGTCTCAGAATCTGAGACATTTTCTATAGAAAAAAATGTCTCAGAATCTGAGACTTTTTCTATAGAAAAAATGTCTCAGAATCTGAGATTTTTTCTATAGAAAAATATCTCAGAATCTGAGGCTTTTTCTATAGAAAAAATTTCTCAGAGTCTGAGACTCTTCTATAGAAAAAATGTCTCAGAATCTGAGACATTTTCTATAGAAAAAATGTCTCAGAATCTGAGACTTTCTATAGAAATCTCAGAATCTGAGTCTTTTTCTATAGCAAAAATGTCTTAGAATCTGAGACTTTTTCTATAGAAAAATGTCTCAGAATCTGATACTTTTTCAGTAGAAAAAATGTCTCAGGATCTAAGACCTTTTTTTACAGAAAAAATGCCTCACAGTCCAAGACATTTTCTAAAAAAAAAAAATTAGAATCTGAGACTTCTTCCAGATTTTCTCTCATTAGATTCTCTCTAAAGGAAAAATATTTTAGATGCTGAGATATTTTTCCTATTAGTTTCATATTAAAATTGTAGTTTAAATAGGTTTAGAAGCGTATATTTTTCGAAATACACAACTTGTTTCAGATTAAATATTAAATAAATGAAATTCAGCCATTTATTTGTTAAGCTATTTGTCTATTTGCAATAATTTTTTAATATTTACTTAATTTATTATGTAAACAAATCTTCCAGTTATATATTAAACCGCAAGATATTTTTGGATTAAATTAACCAGAAATATTGACATTAATAACTGGAAGTTACTGCTAACCTGAACATTGAGTTAACGATTTTTGTTTTAACCTTCGGTTAAAGTGCATGTTAGTGCTAACCCCAGGTTAATTTTTTTAATGTTATCGGGCCTTATTAGGGTATAATTTTTAAAATGTTTAACTCACACCTTCAAAAACTTGCATTTTATTTGTCTGGAATAGAACACAACATCCAGAAATACTCTGCCGTGTATTTTTTAACAGCTGTTTTGAGAAAACAACACAGAAAAAGTTAGCTGTTGTATAAGGCAATTTCAACCCCGTGATTTTTTTCGGGGTAAAAAGTGCAACTTTTTTGCACTTTATAGGGCAGACATTTTTAGAAAAGAACACGATATTCTTTATAAGGGTTGACATTTTTTAGAAAAGAACACAAAAACATAATTTTTGGGGCGAAATGCAAAAAAAGGCGCATTTATTGCCAGAAAAGAAAACACCATTAAACAATATTTAAAATAGAGATGGGATGAAAGAAAAAGTTTAGTCATGCACGATATTTTATTTTTTCTTCCATTAGCGTGAGTGATCGTAAATAAAAACTTACTCACACTCCCATCGCTATTTAAAATATTTTTTATGTGTTGATATTACTCATACACCAACATTTGATTTCTCAAAAACAAGGCAAACACATCTCTGAAAATTTTAGAACAGCCCAGGAAAATTTTTTGGAACAGATTCCTATTACAATAGATTCTTGAATATATTCTACGGTAATCAAAACAAAATTTTCTATGTAAAATTATTTTTCAAAAAACTACTTGCTCTAAAAAACGATTGCTTTCGGGACAATTTCAAACACAAATCATTGATTCTGGAATGTTAAGTAGGACCGGTTGCAGGGTAATATGATGCGTTCTGGAACTGATTATTTGGAACGGAAAATTTTGCTGGGAGATAGAAAAGCACTTTAACTTTTTTTAAAAATTAAAAAAAAATAAAATAAATTGCGGCATGTTTTTTGATAAATAAAGTATAAGCTTAAATTTGAAAAATTCAGAACTTCTTCTGAAAATTTTCCAATTTTTATTCTTTTAAGCGACAGCCCATACAAAGTCTATAAAAAAACTTTTATTTTAAAGTCTTTACTGTGTTTCATTTAATTTGCATAAATATTGAAGTTAGGATACTCATACCCATTGAAACCACTATGGTTTTTCTGTTGTAGAACAGTTGGTGTGGAATGCTTTATATGTCTCAGGTATTGAGACATTTTTTTATAAAAAAAGTCTGAGACATTTTTCATATAGAAAAAGTCTCAGATTCAAGATATTTTTCTTAAAGAAAAAAACTCAGATTCTAAGACATTTTCCTATAGAAAAAGTTTCAGATTCTGAGACCTTTTTCTGAATCTGAAATACTCCGAGTCTGCAGAAAATCTCTCAGATTCTGAGACATTTTTCCTATAGAAATACTCAAAGATTCTAAGACAGTCTTCGTAAAGAAAATTCATCAGACTCTGGGACATTTTTGCTAAAAAAAATTGAGAATTTTACTTATAGACAAAGTCTGTGGTTCTAATATTTTTTTCTTAACAAAAATTTTATGTAGCAAAGACCTAATTTGGAGATATTTTTCCGAAGAAGAAGTCTTTGATTCTATAGCATTTTTTTTTTTAAACAATCTTAGATTCTGAGACAGTTTTCAAATGAAAAAGTCTTAGATTCTGAAAAAAAGTCTCAGATTTTTAGATATTACTTCTATAGAAAAAGTTTCTGATTCTGATATATTTGTCGTAGGAAAAAGCCTTAGAGTATGAGACATTTTTAATAAAGAAAAATTCTAAGATTATGAGACATTTTTTTAATGACAACACCTCAAATTTTGAGAAACTTTTTCTATAGAAAAATCAGAATAAATATCAGTTTCTGAGGAGACAACTTTTTTATGATATTAATAATTTTTTGCTACATTTTACTTATAATAAGGTAAATTTTTTTGTGTTCATAAAGTTTCAGGTTCTATAATATTTTTCATTAGAATTTAAAGTTGAAAAGTTTCAACCTCTGAGTGAGATATTTACTGCCAACAAATTTCAGATTTTAAACATATTCCTGCTGAGTAATGTGCAGATTCCTTAAAATTTTGTGATTAAAACGAAACGCAATAAACTAAAAATTGTGTAAGTTTTTTAAGCAAAGTATAAGAAACTTTTTAAAATGTTCATGAGTATTTCTTGTTAGATTTTATTTTCTGGTTCGAAGCGTACCCAAACTTGTTTTTTTTAGAAAATTATACTTTTAATGAATGCATCGTTGAGTTGTGGTGTATCACACCCAAACCAAAAAACACCAGAATTCTATATATTTTTATGCAATAAGATCTTATTGGATCCACAGAAATATAGCAATGTCTTGTCAAAATTCGGATGGATGAAACTGAATCATATTTTATACACGTTGATCGTTTTAAATGCAAAATCTTCCACAATTATTCGGATAAAATTGAGTATAAAAATATATTGTGTTACATATCATTATATATGACATCAGATACAAATTTTTACTCGGAGTATAATTTTTTTTTTAAATATCGGTCATTTACTTGTATTATGTCATTACTCAAAATAATTGGTTTTGCAAAAATCTAGTTTAAAGTTTACAATTGAAACTGGTTTTCCATTGAAAAAGGCCGGTACATTGAAATTGTAATAATGGGGTTGTTATCTTCTCAAACGGTGAGTTTAAAAGATATTCATACGAATTTTTGACACCCCCAGTAAAAATGTGAAGGACAGTACTGATCCGAAAAATGGATCGCTAAGATAAGATCAGTTTTAATCGGACGGATAAAATTTCATCCGAAAAATGGGTTTAACTAATTATATAAACCAATTTTTCGGATGACATTGTATCCGGCCGATTAAAACTGATCTAATCTTAGCGATCCATTTTTCGGATCAGTACTGATCTTTCAAATCTCGGATCAGTACTGATCTTTTTCGGATCATTACTGATCTTTAAAATCTCGGATAAGATGTGATATATAAAAATATATCTAAACATTTTTACTCGGGACAATATAAAGCATGATATAAAAAATAATTCTGCATTATTAACTCAAAAATCACGTTTATGTATTTAGAATTTTACCATTTTTCAATTGTTCATAAGGTTGCATACAAGAATCTTTTTCGAAATCGATAAATGGTTTTTTCACTACACCCTAACGGACGTGCATATGCTAATTTTGTAATATAATAATATAACTTACATTTTTAATTTGCATTTCAATTTATATGATTGTTTTTAACTAAAAATTAAAATTAATTTTAATTTGTTTTACGATTTATATTTAATTTTTTTAAGTTTTTTTGTTAATTGTTTACTCAGATGCATAATGACTCTTTAATTGTAATGCTAAACGTATGATTAATATTCAATCACAATTATATAAGTAAATAATTTAAAATCAGCATAATGCTAATGTATTTTATATGAATTTTATTTACAACAAAATAAATCGTTTATTTTATGTTCACTCAG